>CM057450.1:37230000-37772500 GCA_016271365.2 Neoceratodus forsteri
TAGAAACATAGAATATGATGGCTTAATCAATAATTCCTTATCAGCAGACAAAAGGTGATAAATTATCCCTTCTACTAACCATTTGAAAGATCCATTGTCTCATGTAGCTGGTTCAATCCACTGGTGTGTCAAACAGACGAGGCACACTGATGAGTCCTGGTAGGACAAAACATGTGTTTGTGTCTTCTGTTGGCACCCTTTGTAAACTGTGTGAGAGGCCTTTCGGCACCATGCATAAAGTTGAACCAGCATAATATTTTGTGGTCATTTGCATATGCAGCCCATGATGCATTGTGTTATGGGGGCATATGTGATTTTGTATTTCTTTGAAACTTGGCTTACCGGCCAATGCCCTCTGGGGTAACCATTGCCTCAGTGCTTGCACACAGATGTTCTTTGTCATTATATGTTTATGCTTATCTGTAACGATCCCATTCTTTTCTGATCAAACTACATCATCCTTTTACCTTTTAATTTTCCTTTTCTGTAACACATCACTCCCCACCTCCTTTTATCTTCTCTGTCTTTCCTAAAAGATTAAACCCTTCTAACTGAATTATATCATCAGTGATTAATTCAGAGCACCAAGTGTCTGTGACTTTGACAATGTCAGCTTTTTTACTTTTAATTCTTAACCTTACTTCATCAATTTTATATGCTAAGGCTCATAAATGTGTATTCATGACAGTAAGTAAAGCAAAATTAACTAATGGGATGAAGATTATACAGCAGTCACCATCAATCAATTTGAACCTGATTCTGTTCCCCTTATAATATAGTTGTACATCATATCATCCTCTTATGATGGTTTCAATCTGCTTGATATCAGATAATTTATTCTGGCTACCTGTCCTTATATGTCCTCATATCTTTTTCCATTATCCATTCCTTCCAAGTTTCAAATTCTTTAATATATTCTATTACAGTATGCCATCAGAGACATTAATACCAATCACCTGTCTTCTTCCTTTTAATTTAATACATAGATATGAAAAAATGTTAACTCAATTTGTTGCATCAATCAGCTAGAGAGTTGAATACAGCACCTCCTGCTACTACACATAGCTCAAACTTTGTTTTGGCACATACAAAATGTTTTTAATACAGCATAAAAATATTTAAAAAAAAACAGTCTGTAATCTCAGCTTCATCATGGCTCGATCCTACTCTAACAACCCAAGCAGGCAACCAAAGACAACCCAAAATAGAGATGTAAATATACACTAGGTCCTTTTACGTCCCCTTCCATCTACAGCTTCATAATTGGGTAGAGTGGGATAGTAAGCTTAGTTAACTCCCCAACCTGATAGTTGCAGAAACGTATGTGGGAGAAACATAGAAACATAGACTTTGACGGCAGATAAGGACAGCTTGGCCCATCTAGTCTGCCCATTTCCCTACCTACAGGATAGGCCGCAGATCCTAGTTAACCAACAGCACCTAGTTAACCAAAGGCACTGTACTGGACTGAAACTAGAGCACTAAGAACTGTGAGACTGACAACTTTGAAGTATGACACAGGCATAGTTTTCAAGTCAAATATAGGTAAAAACTTTACTTAGCTGCTCTAGCAGCATGACAGACACAGCAGGCAAAGAAATAAACATAAATGACGTATGCTCTGAACCACTTAAATTAACTGTACATTATACTCTATGCATGTATTTTTGTACTCCATAAACTTATATTTCCCACAGGCCTGTGCCTTCTAACCCTTAAGACTGTAGGCTATACCTCTACCCACTAGCCCTCCAAATTACCAATAGCACTGGGCCACACCATGGGCCTCAGCTGCTTCACTTTACTTTCAGTGCCTTAAGGGCATGCAGTTGCTGCTAGGAATATACCCACCTCAGTCAGACCACTAAGCCCTTTTACCCAGATACCCTTCCCTGGTATCTATACTGTATGCATTAGCAGTACTTATACTCTGTAACACTTTGCTTACTGTAGACTCTATAGCAATTCACTTATACAGTATTTTACAGTGTTTAACTTTAAATCATTGTAGCATTAAATCACATTGGCTAAGAATTACTTCTAGACATTCATATTCAACTCCCCCCCCAGTCTTTGAACAAAGTCTATTAAATTGCTGGACAGTAGTCCTTTTTTCTTAGCAAATTGGATCACATATCCTAATATAGCAGATGAGTGCCCCTCTTGAACTAGTCCTGCAATAAATTTACATTACTACATCACTGTCTTTGAATGAGCTCTGAAATTCAGTATCATAAGAACAGAGTGGCATATGGTGGTTAAGAAGCTGAACCAGGATGGAGCATAGTGAAGTTTTAATAGCAGTTTAACCGAATGGTTATGGGGCAGAGGGTGGAGCTAAGGGGGCAGGTTGTTCCAGAGGGAGAGATGATGGATGAGAAAAGCAGTTTATATGGCAGAGGTTTTGCAGTGGGGACAATGAAGGATCAGGAGTTAGCAGATGTGGAGTAAGTGAGTGGATTTGCAGGAGGGGCAGATGAGGGTGGAAAGATAAAGAGGAAGCGAGGAAAACCGGTATTTAGAGAGAAAAGAAGCACACTGTGAGCAACAGCATGATACAAGTGGAGAGGGAGAGAAAGACATTAAGTAAAGAGTATAGTGATGGAAGAGGGGATGGGAGTTGGTAGAAAAATAAATCAAGTATGGTCTGATGAAGGAAAAATTGGGAGTGGCACAATAGACCATATTCACATGGTCAAACCTTGATCAGATAATCTTAAGAAGGAGGTCACTGTTGACTGGATGGAGTATGCATGACTTGTTGCAATAAAGGTAATTTAGTTTGGGGTAGAGTTTTTTCAGATGGCATTTATATAGGCAGAGCAGTCTAGGCATCCACCCAATCAAACAGTGAGGTACTTGAAATGAGAGAACTCTTCAAGTAGGACACCAGAACCTTGTAAGCTTTTTGCTAGTGCCAAAGCACATAAAAACAGTCTTTCTGGCATTTACCAATAGTTGATATCAATGGAACTAGTACTGGATATTGCTGAAGTCATACTGCAGCAACACTTCCAGATCAGAGACGGAGGCACCAGAGGCAAAAAAGTATGGTGTCATCAGCATACATATCTATGTTTGAGCTGACACATGTGGTGTAAAGCTCTTTGAGGAAAATGGAGAAAAGAATAGGGTCCATGAGGGAACCTTGGGGAACACGAGAGGAGGATGGGGATGTGATAGATATGGTGGCCCCAACCTAAACTGACTGTAGTGAGTCAGTGAAATAGGGATGGAACCATCTGACTAATATGGCAGAGAGTTCAACTCCCCCTGCACTTGTCCAGGAAAACTGGGTGAGCTACCATATCAAAGCCCTTAGCAAGGACAGAGAAAATGGCAGCAGTGATGTACTCTTTATCCATTCCCTTAAGGATGGAATCAGTTACTGTACATGGAAGAGGAAGAAGATGGTCAAATGGAATTTCCAGAAACCAGACTAGAAAGTGGAGGGAAAGTCAGAGGAGTCCAGGAAAGCCGAGAGCTGAGAGTAAACAAGTTTAGCTTGGTGTTTGGAAAGGACAGAGAGAATGGAAACAGGGTAATAGATCTCAGGGAAGGACAAGTCACCCCCTTTATGAAGTTGGAAATATTAGATTGTATCTATACTTAGGGACAGTATTGAGTCTAAAAGAAAGGTTAAGAAGAGAAGTAAAAGAAGTGGCTATAGCATGAGCCAATAGGTGCAGGAGTTTGGGATCAAGCCCAACTCAGCTTTAACTACTGGATGGATTAAGGGAGAGATGACCAAAAATGAATCATGGGGTGATAGATGAAAAGGAGAAAAGGGTAGAGGGAGAAGGGGTTAAGGATAGAGGGGGTTTTACATGGGGAGGAGCTGAGGTAGAAGGCAGTTTTTGAGAGAGCAGTGAATGAGCACATGTGGTAACTATTTGATAAAACAGGAGGTAACTTGAAGGGGTCTAAAAGCAGAAGGCAGCAGTTCATTTCAGGGAGGTGAGTGTTGATTTTTGGCAGAATTTTTGAAGTCGTTATTGTTTCTTTTGCAGTTTTACTGTTGCTTCCAGTTTGCACCAGGTAGCTTTCTGGATTAATTTGAAAAGTTACCTGTTTAGGGGATTTTGTAGGTGCAGTTTCTGGAGGAAGTTGCAGTGCTTGGAGGTGCGGTGAGAGGCAGACACAGGGCTGATACTCTTTCATGATAGTTGTGTGTGGACCCTAATCTCACCCTCCCCCATCCCTTCCTCCTCTGAACACAGCACATTTATATGGAAACACCTGCCCTGGGATTGGAGGAATGGACTTCAGTTGCAGCTCATGTAGTTCCTATCCAATAGTGCATTCACGGGTTGGGGAAAAAGCATATGTCTGTCTCAAATAGGAGTACAGCACCCACAATGAATTGCTGATTGGTGTGATAGGTGAATAATGTGGGAGGCCTTCAACTAGGCAATATCAGGCACTAGTAGTGTTCAACTGGGAAGGGAATCAGGCAGAACATAATGCGTGGAAGGCTGAAGGGGAATAGATGATGTAGGAATTACAAGGAGTGACAAGAGTGAACATGACCAACGTAGATGAGAGGAGGCCAGTGTGGGGAAAGGTTGGGACAGAAGAGGGTCCAATCAATGGGAAGGGAGGAAGGGGATTGGCAGCCAGCAAGGGCTAGGGAGGGTAGTTTGTTGCCAAGAATGTGGAGCAGCCATGTTGCTGGCAGTGACATGGAGGGCTGGGAGATGCTTGGTACACTGGCAGATGGGGCAAATGAGGGAAGAAATTGGGTGGCTGAGGAGGAAGCTGCAGGCATGGGGATGCCAAGGTAGGGGAGACTGGGGTCATAGGAGGAACCTGTTGGGCACACAATACAGCCACTAGCAGGCCACCACAAAGAAATTCCAAAGGAATTAAGAGGTGGGCTGCAAAATCCAGTGCAGTCACATGCAAGACATGGAGACGGGGTTGGAGTTGTCAAGGAGACAAGACTACAGCAGGGCCAGGGCAAGGTCATAATCCTCAGGAAAGGGGGGCTTGGAAAAAACAGGGAAAGGGCATCACCAGAGCAAATCAGGTCAATCAGGTTAGTACTTTTAAATACCTTGGGGTTCACTTAGATGCCTCCTTTTCAATGGAGCATCATGCAACTCAGCTTACCAAAATGGTAAACCAGAATCTCAGATCATTATACCTCCTCCGCCCTCTTTTATCACCTGTAAAACAATTGCGTCAACATCCCTTCTTCCTATTTTGTTCTATGGTGTCCCTCTACTACTCTCCACCCAATCCTCTTCCCTTGCACAGGTGTGTCAACTCTATCATAGGATTGGATGTTTTGCTCTTGGAGCAGATTCCAGAAAACACCACTGTGAGGTCCTGTATTCTCTTCAATGGCCTACCTATGACTCAAGGTTACAGTTTCACACCTTATGCCTTGTATTCAAGTTTACCAAGCTCTTTAATCCCCCTTGCATAAGGGGAATCATTTACAAAAAAGCACCCACACGCACGCTTGGATCTACTTCCTTACCCTTATTACCAATCCAGATGATACAACGCCTATCGGGTAAGTGCTCATTCGCCTTCTCAGCTCCCTCTGCTTGGAATTCCCTCCCCCCTAACTTAATCTCCTGCCTCACCCTATCCTCCTTCAAAAAAGAACTCTGCTCTTTCCTACTAACCCCCTCCTCTGCAATTGCTTTAAATAACCCTTATAGCATTGTTAATGCCTAGTCTACGTTATTCTGATAGATGTATCTTATAATCCACCTGCTCTCGTGTTCCTGCTATGTATATATTGTATAATATTAGTTATCCTGTTTATTTATATATGCTTAATGCCTGATCTGTTTTAAGTTACTTACCTGGCTTTCCAATGTAATAATTTTTGCAACATTGTTAAATCTCTCTGTATCCTGTATATTATTATTGTATTTATCTATTGTACTGTGTTCACCATTGTCACCCGGGTCATCACTGAAAAAGGGACTGCATGGTCTCAGTGGACTTACCCGGTTACCAAAATTCTAATAAATAAATAATGGTATGGCTCACTGGGAGAAGCAGGAGGGGGAAGGTAGTGTAATCACTGAGAAAGTTAAAGGGGGGGGGCTGTACCAGAGAGAAAGGATGCACCACAGAAGTGGTAGACACTACCTATAGCCCTAGAGACAAGAGGTGGTAAGGAAGCAAAACCAGGGACAATGGAGCAGGGAAGTGCAGCAAAGCTAGAAAGAGGAGGCAGCAAGGATAAGGATGGAACAAGCCTGAGGAAGGAACCTTGGGAAGGGGGCACATGCTACTAAAGGAAAACATAGAAAAACCATAGTGAGGAGGGCGGCAGGATGTGGGGCAGAGGAAATGGCATGGGGAAGGAAAGGAGGCACACAAGGGGAATGGTCTAGTAAATGAAGCTGATGCACCAGCCATAGTTGGCAAGGGGAGAAGTCAGGACACAGAAGGGAAAATAGCTGGGGGGATGGGGAAGGGAGCATTTTGGGGGGAAGGAAAACAGCTCACAAAAAGAGAGGGAGCACCTAATTGAGCCAGTCATGATTTTTGGGGACTCTAAAGTTAAGGGGGTCAGATGTGGGGGAAGGAGGCCAGGAAAAGCAACATCTAGGTAGAGTGTATGCCTGGCATGACAGCAGGTAGGGTGCAGCAGCACATTGGTAGGTGTGTACAGAAAGTGGGGGGAACCACACATTATTGTTCACCTGGGAACAAATGATCTGGAAGGAAGGCAGATAGAGGAGGTTCAGGATGGCTTCAGAGAAGTGGGAAAGCTATACAGAGAGGAGGGAAGCACAGTGGCATTCTCAGAAGTTCTGCCAGTGCCAAGGGCAAGTATGGAGAGAAAAAGCAGAATCATGGACTTCAACAAGTGGCTGAGAGAATGGTGTGAGGACATGGGGTATGGCTGGGTGGGAGAGTGGGGCAACACATGGGAGAACTCAGATCTATATGCAGGGGACAGGCTACATAAAAGTAAGGAGGGTTCGGGGGTGTTAAAGCAGAGACTAAGGGAATTTATCACCACAAAGTATAATTTTAACTTGCTGAGGGGGCTGGCTGGGGAGGTGGAGTGAATCAGGAGAGGAAGTCCAGAGGACCTCCCACCATGGAAATGATAGGGCTACTTTGTCTAGGAAGGGGAAGGGGAGAGTAAGGTGGAAGCTGGGAAAGAGTCAGGGTGAAGGGTGGTATCACTCAATGCTAGGAGCCTGGGGAATGAGATGGCATAGCTTCAGGCACTACTGGCAGAAGGAGAGGTGGACATAACGTCCATTACTGAGACACGGGCAGCCCAAAACCATGACTGGGACTTGCCATCCCAGGATATAAATTATTTAGGAGGGACAGAGAAAAAGGTAAGTGGGGGAGTAGCCATTTACATAAGGAAAGGGATTGGATGCATCAGGGAGGAGGGAAAAGAAGATAGGTCAGAAGTCATTTGGATAGAACTCCATGCCCCAAAGGGAGCTAGGGTCCTATTGGGAGCTGTTTATAGGCCCCCAACCCAGAAAAAGGACATGGATAGGGAGCTAGGGGAGCAGCTAAGGAGACTCTGTGGCAAAGGGAGCACTATGGTGGTGGGAGACTTCAATTTATCATGGGGTGGATTGGAGCATCCCAGCCACCACATGTGCCAGGGAGCAGATCCTCTGGGAAGCAATCCAGGATGGATGGCTTCCTGACCCAAAGGGTGATAGTTCCAACAAGGGAAGAAAATATTCTATACCTGGTGCTCTAGGATGGAGAACAGATCACAGATATAAGGGCGGAGTAACCACTGGCTGGTAACTATCACCACACAGTGTGGTTCTCTATCAGTTTGGGTAGAGAGAGCCACAATACAAAAACAAAGGTCCTGGACTTCAGAAAGGCACACTTTGGCAGGATGGAGCAATTAATGAGATCACACATAGATGGCATCCACCCTGACGTGGACGCAGAGCAGAAATGGGTGATCATAAAACTAAGGCTGATTGAATCCACTAAAGCTTGTGTCAAGAGCCAGCAAAAGAAATCAAGGACCAAGCATTCAAGCTGGATGACCAGAGAGCTAAAGGAGAAGGTGAGGGATAAGAGAAGGACCTTCCAAATGTACAAGAGAAGCAGAAGATAGGGAGAATTATGTGAGGAAATCCAGGGAAGTGAGCAGAGCGCTCAGCACTGCAAAGGCAGCTAGGGAAAGGAAATTAGTACAGGGGACTAAGGAAGGAGAAAAGGATTTCTTCAGGTATATCTGGGAAAAGAGGAAGTGCAAGGATCAAATAGTTAGGATCAGGAAAGGCACTAGGTGGGTAGACAGGGGGGCAGAGAAGGCAGAAGTACTTAATGAGTACTTCTGTTCAGTGTTCACAAAGGAGAGGGATGGACCTGTTCCTGCAGGGAAAGGGGGCACAGGCATGGGGGGGCTGAGACAACCACAGACAAGGTCATCACGGTGGAAAGGGTGCTGGAGGGTCTTAGGTCCCTGAGGTTAGACAAGGCACCTGGACCAGATGGGGTACATACCAGGGTGCTGATGGAGCTGGCAGAGATCCTGGCAGAGTCACTGGCAGACCTGTTCAACACCTCACTAAACACAGGATGTGTGCCAAGAGATTGGAGGGAGGCACACATGGTACCTCTCCACAAAAGTGGGCCCAAGGATGAACCAGGGAACTACAGACTGGTGAGCCTCACTGCAATTGTGGGGAAACTGATGGACTCTATCCTCAAAGAAAGGCTGGTGCAGTTTCTTGGGGATAATGATCTGCAAGATGGCAGACAGCACAGGTTCATCGCTGGCATATCCTGTCAAACAAACTTGGTTGATTTTTTTGATTGGGTCATGATAGCAATGGGCAAGGGCAATATAGTAGATGCAGTCTACCTGGATTTCAGAAAGGCCTTCAAGTCAGTGCCACATGGAAAGTTGACCTCCAAGTTGAAGAGTCTTGGTGTATGGTAGAAGCTAGCCTGATGGGTAGAAAACTGGCTAAGAGACAGGCAACAGAAAGTAGTTGTGGGGGGAGAAGTATCAGAGCCCAGGGCAGTGACAAGTGGTGTCCCACAGGGATCAGTACTGGGACCAGTCCTGTTTAAAATTTTAATCGCAGATATAGCAGTTGGGATCAAGAATGAGATCAGCCTCTTTGCCAATGACATCAAGATCTGTGCTGAGGTGGATGGGGAGGAGGATGGCAAATTACTGCAGGAGGACTTGGCAAGACTCAAGGGGTGGTCACACACCTGGCAGCTTGGGTTCAACTCCAAGAAGTGCAAGGAAATGCATTTTAGAGCCAAAAACCCAGGATACAGCTACTGGATGGATGGTATCAAACTATCCATATCCAATGAGGAGAAGGATCTGGGGGTGCTGGTTACCAGGGAATTAAACCACTCAGCCCAGTGTAGGAAGGCAGCAGCTAAGGCTAACAGGATGCTAGGGTGCATAGCAAGGGGGATTACATCCAAATGTAGTGAAGTCATATTGCCCCTGTACAGGTCCCTGGTGAGGCCGCACTTGGACTACTGTGGCCAGTTCTGGCACCCGTACTTAAAAAGGGATATCAAACTACTGGAGGCAGTGCAGTGAAGAGCAACAAAGATGATCCAGGGGTTGGAGGATAAAACTTATGAGGAAAGACTAAAAGAGCTAAACATGTATACCCTGGAGGATAGAAGAGAGAGAAGGGATATAATCGAGACCTTCAGGTACCTGAAGGGGATGAATAGAGTGGGCTTCCAGGGTGGGTTCACTCTCCAGAATGGAAGAGATAGCAGAGGGCACATCCTGAAGATAAAGGGAGGTAGATTCAGGAGGGAAAGGAGGAGGCACTACTTCACTAAAAGAATGGTAATAGGGTGGAATACACTGCCTGAGCAACTAGTATCAGTGCAGACTGTGGGGTGCTTCAAGAGGGGGTGGGACAAATTTGAGGGGAAAGTACATACTAGGGAGGGCAGTTGGTGGGAGGGAAGAGTTAATGGAAGGGGGGGCAGCTGCAGTCTAATGGGCTGAAGTGCTGCACACTCGAGCAGGCTAGATAGACCATATGGCCTGTATCTGCTGGCAATTTTGTATATTTGTATGTTCGTATATTTACTAATGGGGGCACTGCTATCCAAAAGTATTTGGGTGGGCGACTGACAGGATGTTTCAAAAAGGGGATGAATCACCTTTCAGAACTCTTCTGCGGCTTTAAGGGTATTCGGTAAGTTGTAAATAAAACAATTTAATTTGTCTTCCCTGGTTGCCTTTGTGCAAATGTTTTAAAGCCACTTGTATTTTGGTAAACTTTCCAGGAAAATCAGAGGATTTGTAGACATACCAGGCAGAGCCTCAAGCCCTACAGAAATATTAATGAGCTCTGTCAAGATCCAGGGAAGGTGGGATTCTCTGAAGCAGGACCTCTTAAGAAGATCATATTTATCCTAGGAGGAGATGAAATTTGATTATATAAAGCAAAGAGACTGATCTATATTAGTGGCCACAGATGGAATGGACCAGTCTATGTTGCGGAGAGGGAAGAGTTCAGATTAAGAGACATAACCCAACAACTTTGACAAGATACATTTTAGTGGGGAAAAATGCAGTGAACTTTGTAGACACAGTAGATCATAATGTGGTCACTGAAAACATCTAAGAGGATACCGGGGCAATAATATGGTGTAGGTGGGAAAAGAGGACCCAATCATATGTAACATGTGTCATCTGAGGAGTGGAGATTGTAAAGCTTAAGCTCAGCTATAAACTGAGTGAAGCTGAGGGATTCAGTTTTTAAATAGTGACCCTGGCCAAAGAGGAGTGGTCACTAATGTTGAAGAAGAAGAATCAGTATTTATATAATGCTTTTCATACACATTGTATCCCAAAACACTTTACAAGCAATGAGAGACTGGTAGTGAAGTGATTAATTGTCATTTCACACATCGACACCCACACTTAGACTTGGACAATGAATGGACTAGTTTTATGGGAAGGCAAATGTTCACCAGGACAACAGAGAAAATTCCCTACTGTTTCAAAAAGTGCCTTAGGTTATTTTACTTGCACCTGTACACCACCAAAGATGGGTAGAAAGGACTCAGTTCCAATGTGGGACTAGAACCCATGACCTTCTGGCCCATAGTTTGATGTCCTACCAAATGAGACACACTGGCACCTTCTCCTTCACTTTCTAGAAGCCCCTAGAAGAATCAGTTCCATGGAAGAGGATAGAGAGCTTATTGCATCAGATAGCAATGCAGAATTGGATTTGGGAAAGGCATAGCCACTTCCCAAAAAATAGGGAGGAAACAGAGTAGGAGATCCTAAACAGAATGTGCTTATGAGTGAAGAGGATGTCAGCTCAGGAAATGATATCACTGGTTAGATCATGACCAATGTAACAAAGAACACAGCACCTGTACTTTCCAGGATCCTAAAGATGCAGCTCACCGTCAGCAACAGTAATATCACCATTATTGGTCTTACTGTAGCTAAGAACCAGGCTTCACAGATCTATAAGACAGCCTGCTGAAATGGAGGACCCCCAGTCTACCTTGATCCAGCTTAGGGAGAAGGCTCAAACTTTTGGGAGTGGGGAAGTGGTGCATGGTTCTGGTCCAAATCACATTTGAACCGGTAATAGATAAAGATGTCTTAGCCCTTTATATTTTTCAGAACTACAGTACAAAGTGAAATTGCATTAAGGAAAACAAGCACTCCAGACATCAGCAGCAATTTTTTTACACTGGCATCAAAGTGTAAAAACACCATTTACAGATGAAAGTGAAATAAGCAACCTAACCCGGCAGACCAGTCCCAGTGCTTTGAGGTGCAATACCTCTTCGTCAGGGGGTGTGGTTAACTCATTCATGCATGTCCTTTATATAGTTTAGAATACAGGTGTAGAAAATTATTAAATCAATTACAATGTGATAGCTATATCAAGTGAACTGTAGTATTACAAATCAAGTACATTATACACGTGTTCAACAGACCTTAGTCATACAATAAATTACCCCACCTTTACTACAATAAATAAAACATTTTTAGAGTACTGATTAACATTTTTTTCTTTTTGTGTAATATTTGATTAAACATTTTTAAAAGTTTTAATTCTACTAACTATGCACCAAATAATTAGATAAACAAAATCAGTGTAAAGATAGGAGCTTAATATTGATGCAATTTGTGGTTTGAGAAACAAGATTAAAACTAATTATATTAACATCAATCACTTCCCTTCACTGACAGTGCAGAGGTGTCCAGAGAGAGAGATGCTCTGTGTATTACAGCACTTGGACCTCCAGACTATTAATTAAATAGACTGAGGTTTGCAAGGCACTTAGGGTAACATTTATTTCAGTAGAACATTACCACTCAGCTGTCATCCACGAATCCTCTGTGGCCAGGACAAACTGCATAGAATATACCCATGCAAACAATAATATATGACACTTTCAAGATCTGGCTAATATTTGATACTGCACCACTGCTGACTTATATCCTCTTTTTTGTCACTTTATATGCTACTAATAGGTGCAGACATTGTTACCAGAAATTGTTTATTTAATCAGCTTAGTTCTTGCAAGACTGATACAATCGGATTCATACATTCATATCAAAATTAAATTTTTACTACTGTTCTGGAATGGGTGGCTAGAACCACTAGAAAGCATTAATACAGTATAGAAAATGAGCACAAGAGCTAATGTAAAAGAAAACATAGCAGGACTTCATATAAAATGGAAGCAGGAATGGGGGGGGGGGTCCACCCAAACAAAAAGAGGGAGAAAGCATAGCTTGGGCAGTACCCAAAGAATTATTATTAAAATGACCTTTCAATGTACCTTATTTTATTTTAGAAAAGGTCTCCACTCCATGGAATCATTGAAACCAGAGGGTTTCAGAGCTCTCTATTTAAGAATCCACATGGACTCTTTACAATCTAAGGCATTATGCATATCTCCCCTTCATGGATTAAAAGGTATATGATCAAAAGCCATGTAACAAATCTGATGGTTCCCAGTAGTAGGATTTTAGGACAGATGATGAGCTAGGGGTGAGCCAAATCTGATTTATGGATTGCTCAAAAATGCTCTTGTATCTGTTATTTTAGGCTCCTGGAGGTTTGTCCACTGTAAATCTTTCCTCAGCTGCACCAAAGAGCATAGATCAAAAAACTGGAGCTACAGGTGAAAAAATGTTGGATTACCACTTCCTTAACTCCTGATCTTTCAGGGTTTAAAAAACATTTTACCCTAAACTACTTTTTACATGTAACACAACATTTACATGGAAAAAACTTAAAAGTTTTCTATGAAGCTAGTCGTCTTGTGTACTCTCAGATTTAAATTCACTGCTTACCAGGAGATCTTTTAAATTCTTGCCCTTTCTAAATGTAACTAGTGGGCCATTTTCCTCAACAGACCATAAGTCTCTATCTGCTCCCAGAATGTGCCAGTGCTGCTGAAGAATGGCATGCAAATCCATAGTTATTGGATTGTATGTCATCACAAAAATGACCTGTTTGGGTTTCTCTGACTTTTCCCTATTGTTAAGAAGTTCAGTTCTATGCATCTCTAAAACCCACTCCAGTGCTGGCTGTAAAATGTCTTCAGAATACCCTCTACTCCTCAAGCTGTCAAAAAGATCATCCTTGGCTATTTCAAAGTCCCCTGGATTTGAACTATGTGTTTTAACCTAATAAGTTGTCTGCAGGGAAGATTTTGAATAGTATGCTGCGGATGAACACTGTAGGCATGTAAAATGCTATTACTGGCAGTGCTCTTACAAAAGCATTTGGTCTGTACACTGCTCCAAATCTGCCAATCAGATTAAAATCTAAAAAACTAATGCATTTTTATCATACTGATCCACAAATTTGAGTCCCAATTTATTATTATTAATATACTCAACAAAGTTAAGTACAGATTGCTCAGGCCCTTCCCATACTATTATAATGTAGTCTATAAAATGGTAGAATTTTTTTGATATGATCAAAAAATGGATTTGAGTTTGGTCAAAAACCACATTCCACTCCCACCACCCCCAAAAAAGTTTTGCATATGATCATGCAACCAAAGACACCATAGCAGTACCGTGCTGCTGCAAAAATAATTTATTCTCAAACATAAAGTAATTACTCTTAAGGATAAAATCTAAAGTAAGTGAGCTGAATGTTAGAGGGTATTTCAGATCAGGTGCAGACAACATTTCTTCTACTGCTTCAATCTCTTTAGTATAATCGATGACAGTATACAGGGATGAAACATCAATAGTTAGCCCAAAATATCTATTAGTCCATACAAAATCTTCAAATTTCTGTAAAACAGTTGTGGTGTCCTTGATGTAAGAATGTAATGACACTACCTCCTGCTGCAGATACTGATCTATATACAGTATGAGGAGAGGGGTTCAGAAAGGGACCATTACCAGAAATAATCAGGCAACCAGGGGGTGCGTTATCATTTTTATGGATTTTGGGTATATGATAGAGTACAGGTACCCTTAGCTGTCCACAATTAAGCAAATAAAATTCCCTATCATTAGTCCAGCCCTCTTCCAATGCCAAGGTCAGAAAGCCTTCTAATTTCTCTTTAAAAAAGGCAGTCAGATTCTGTATAAGAGGTTTATAAATACCTGTAGTAGCATCTGAGAGTTGCCTGAGAGCTTCTGCCTTATAGTATTCTCTATCTAATATGACAACATTACCCCCTTTATCAGACAGCTTAATGATGTTGCACCTGATTTGCATGTTCCCTGTAAATAAAACTAGATTTCTGTTTTGAAAGTGCTTCCAGTCACTGAAAAACTTATTGATGTAATGGCAATGGGATGTCAGTGAAGAGTTAACAATGCAGTAGAGGGCATTGGTCACAGGGCAAGCAGAAGGGACAATTTCTAGGGTTTGCTAGAACTAGGTAGGAAAGTCAATAGTAATAGCATTGGTTTTCTGCTGGCAGACCCCAACCTGTTACAATAACCCAGTTTGAATTATTCTGCTCTTATTCCCTAGCTGAGGTCAGCCAAGGAAGGAGCTAAAATGGCAGGATAGACCTGTGCTCTTTCTCAGCTTGTAAATTCGGTGTTTATTTTTTTACACTTCATTTTTATTTAAATAAAACACATAATACGTTCAATAATGAAAATTCATACACTATTTTCTCCCCCCATGACACTCCTTAATATGGAAGGTATACATTCAATACTATTTCCAAGTAAATCTTGACCATTTTACTAAGTTACATGTTTTAATTCCACATAAATGTTACTACTAATGTAAAAGTATGATAAATATAAATGAAATATTCTTCTCATATCCATATCGCATTATCAGGTTAAGACTAATGTATATATCAATATGTTAAGAAATGATAATCAGGGACATATGTCTGGAACCCCTAAATTCTCATTAACAGAGCTATGTTTTCTTGTATTTCCTTCCAAGAAGAAACAAATAAGTGATTTATGGTGTATCTGTTTCATAAATAAATTTTTCATAAATTAATGTTTTCTTTAGAATAAACCACCATTTATGTAGTTCAAAGTCAGGAAGATTCTTAGTTTTTCAATAGTTCATTATCAGACGTTTCATAACCATGGCTGCTAATGCTATTATTTTAATGTAAATAGGGTTAGTAATTCTGGCATTTTAGCTATTAAACAGGAAAATATCTGGATGTAAAGGTAGGTCTATATCAAAATGATTATTTATAATTTGAGCTTTTTCCACCATAGTTTTATTCTGGGATGGACTCATAAGCAGTGTGATAAGGTACCTTTATTGCCACATTCATGCCAGCAATTTTCTGAATAATCCAGATTAATTCTAAAGATTTTAGATGCAGTTATGTATGCCCTGTTTAAGATTTTCATCTGAACTGATTTTTTTTTGCTGAAACATGTAATTTCTGTCTTTCGTTCCTCAAATATTCCCATTGTTGGTCAGAAATATATATGTCCATTCGTTATGTAGTTTATGAGCTTGATTGTTTCCTGTTGCTAATAATATTTTACAAAATCATAATGAAGGTTTGTTTATTCCTTTCATTAGTAGATGGTTTTGCTGCTTATGAGTTACTGGTAATCTATTGTAATCTTTATTAAATATATTTTGGAATTTTTGAAATTTGTTGTGCAGAGTGTAATAATATAAATAATTACAATTATGCTGAGGAATCACATCTTTAAGTTGAATGTACTGTATGTAGGAAATTGTGATTCTATCAAGATATCATTCCAAGTTTTTATCCTTTTTTTCTGTAATAAACTAAAGTTACAAGTATTTTGATTCCCCCATACTCTTCTATTTGAACCAATATGTATACATATCCATGGGATTTTAAGAATATTGGGATTTTTAATATATTTTCTAATTAATTGAAACCAATAAGTAAAAACATGTTGTTCTTACAGGTTTAAATCTAAACATATATCTTGTAATTTATTAGTAGATAATGTTGGATATATCAGTGTTTGAAACAATTGGGTATCTACATCTTGAAAAAATGACCATTGGTAGTAGGTGGCTGTTATGTGAGCTTCCATGTATATTAGGGGGTTGGACATCCCAGTTCTCCTAAATCTCTAAATGCAGATATGATACCCCATGCTATTCCAGGCTTACCCCCTCTCCATTAAAATTTGGAGAAGACTCTTTAAATTTTGTAACCATTCTCTGTTGGAGGAACCTAATATGTTTTGTATTTTAAACATAAAATGTGGGAGAGCCATCATTTTGATAGTTTCAACTTTACACCATAGGAATAAGGAAAGGTTTTTCTGATTCTCTAAAAATTATGTAATTTTATCTCTGGCTATATTAAAATTGTTTTTCATGTTCATGTTTTGATCCGCTGTTAGTTGAATTCCCAAATATTTAATGAAGTTTTGTATTGAAAAGTCCTTTTCATATTTTTGAGCTTGTAAAGGTTTATTTTTTGATAGTTCCATTAGAATTAATTTACTTTTATTAATCTGATAGCCTGAGATTTTAGAATGAAGTGTAGTTTCACATAAAAAAAGTTTCTAAAGATATTTCTAGGTTTTTTATGATTATAAAGATATCATCCGTGAAGATGCTTAATTTCGCATTCTCATGGACAAGGTTAATTTCTTCTATATAGGGATTATTTCATATCAATTGTAGATAAGGTTCTAATGCTAAGATAAATGGGGTGAGAGACAGTGGGCACCCTTGCCTAACTCCATTTAACATTAAAAAGTCCTTCATTAAATATTTGTTAATTTGGAATTTAATAATTGTTTTAGAGTACATTTTAATTAGGGTAATTAATTCAGGAGTGATGCCTCATGTCTTCAGAATATAGAACAAGTATTCCCTGTTTAAAAAATCAAGGCCCACATTTTCATAGGAGATGGACGGCCCAAAATGAAAATGTGCAGCACAGCCCAGAAATTATGCAGAAGTGCTATATTCAAAAGGGAGAGCTGTGTTGCACATTTCCAAATGCACGATCATGCAGAAATAATGTATGCAGTTCAAAAAAGGGAGCAGGTACATGAATAAACTGCACATCCATATATTTAGCCAAAATGTGGGGTGCATTTGCTGTGCATCCCAGAAATGTGCTACGCAGAAATAGGTAGACAAAAGGATGGCCTAAATCAGCCAGCCAGCCACCCACCCACAGGAAAGCTGTGGAACTGCAAACAGGTCAGCCCTTGGAGGTGCACCAGGACATGATCCAGGCACCTATACACAGCCAGTCATGCCAGGATGGAAGTACCCAAAGCCAAAGGTGCTGGCATACTATGGGCACTACCCAAAAAGCTATTCCTTACACTGCACCTGGGACATAGACACCTAGCTATCACATGCCAGTGCTGTTGGGTGCCCCTCTAGTACTTCAGCAGAGCAGATGGCCACACTGCAGCACATGTACCAGGGGCCATGGCCTGCACCCATGTGGCCTGCAGGGCACCACCCAGTGGTGGCATGCACCCAGGGTGACATCTGGGGCAATGGTGCCCAGGTAGCCTGGGGTATGTGTGGCAGCCTGGCCCAGGCTAGGGACTGATCTGTGGTGCACACCCATGGTGGTATAGCATAGGTGCACACAGGTGTGACCCACCCACTCTGGTACCTGGTCACCCACTGCACACTGCCATTTCTTGTATTTCTTGCATTTATCACCATGTTCCTCTCATATGGGGATGTGGGGCACTGAAGGTGACTGTATGCTGCATACGGAGCTGGTGTATCACATACATATGGTATGCTGATCACACTGTGTCACCCTCTGCCCTCCCCTGTTGCATGTCTAGATGGACCCCTGTGGCTACTGTCCAGGTGGGCCTCCTGTACCCCAGTCCAAATCTGTACATGGCTATTGGTAATAATACTTTACCCAGGCCAATGTAATCCACCCATCCACACAAAAACATTCCATCACACCTCTATAACTATAACTGCAAAGTAAGACACCTTTCAAAAATATTTGATTGTCTCCTCTTGGTCCTTGTTAAAAGGTTTTAGGAGGGAGAATGAAATATCTTAGCTTCCTACGCCTATACTTAAGCGACAAATGGACTTTAAAAGATAAAATAAATGTCTTCAGTATTTATTTGAGGTCTCTGCACTCTTTCCTTATCCAGATTTAGTTAAATTAATAAATGAATACAAATGAGTAACAGGTTATAGTAACTGTTTTGAGATAATAGTATGCCTTACTGTTCTGAATTAGAGGAGAGAGCTTTTAAATATATCTCCACCAAATGCACTTTTGAATACTTTTGCACTGTTTTTGTAACTTTGCACTTTATAAATTATAGAAATGGTCACTATTTTTTTTTACATTGTAAATAGGATTTTATCTTTAGACACTGTATGCTGTGGCATATGTGTAGTGTGCCTTTAAGAAATGTACTAATCAGTTACACTTGTGACTTTTTCTTGCTATTTAAGCAAGCCAGGAAAAGGGGCATTATCTTTGTCAAAGACTTGGAGGAGCTGAAACGTTAAAGGTTTCTGTGTGGTTCTCTGACCCTGAGGGGTCTGTATAGCAATTTGTATTTGGCAATTTAAATAAGCACTGAAGTAAATTGAGAAACATTTGCTGAACTCTTCTTTAAAGTGTATGCCCTGGGTAAGTGCCATGCCTGGCTAATCTTGTATTGTTTACTCTCATAGATCACGCAGGACACTCCAGTGCAGCTCTTTACTCTGTCTTTATTCTATCACATCTGCCTGCTAGGCTGCAGTACCTCCTGTTCACCTTTGTAGGGTGATGGGGCAGCCCTGCAAAACTGGAACTGAGCATGCTGGGGGTGGGGGTTATGCAAGTGGCCTACATACATTCAGTAATGAGCTGCACATGAGGGGGATGGGCTTGGAATGTGCAATGAGGCTATTTGCATATCCCGGCCGAATATTGCAATGTTGAGCATCATGCATGTGGACGCCTATCACGCATTTTCCCATGCTCTGCATAGGGCTCAGGTCACCTGCCATGCCACGCATCTCCCACTGAGTGATCATGCATGTTCAGGATATTCAGCCAGACATGTGCGATTGCATCTTCTGAATATGCCATTATTTTGTGCTGCCATATCTCAGTTGTGAGAAGCATGCACTTATGCGATGCAATCTGGGACTTTTGAATATGGAGCCCCAAATGCCTTGGTTGCATCTAGCTACTACATAATATGTATCTACCTTGCATTGATCCTTAGGATTTATTAAATGAATTGTTGGCTTTGATATAGATTTCTCCCTTTCATAAATCCGTATTGATTTTGGTTTATGTAGTTTTGTAATTTTTCTTGAATTTGGTTGTTTACTATTTTAACAAGTAGTTTGTAATCCGAATTTAGTATTGCCATGGGTCTATAGTTTTCTGGTAGATCCTGAGGTTTTTCTTCCTTATGAATTAATATTATTTTGGCAGTTTGCATTGATGGAAGCAAAGTATTTTAGATGAATCTGAAACTAATTCCTTTAACATTTTCTGCAACCAAGGCATTAGATCTTCCACAATGGTCCTATAAAATTTGTTAGGCCATCATAGCCAGGGGATTTATTTCTTGGAAGTGAGTCTATAGCCTCCATAATGTCCTGTTCTTTAATGGGAACATAATTTAAAAATGGTGTAATTTTTGCTTTCTGCAAAAATTATGTCATATCATTAGGATCTGGGATAAAGTTATTTTGAAAAAAATGTTTGTAATATTGTAAAAAGGAATCTGCTATCTCCTCTCCTTTTTTAAATATATTCCCATCTTTATCTTTAATGCATATAATTATATTCCTTTGTTTCTCTGATCTTAATAAATTTACCTGTAATTTACCTGACTTATTGGTCTGTAAGGATCTTACTTTTTTAATTGAAGCTGCCAGTGTTCATGTTTCTTTTTTTTTTTTTTTTTATATTTTCTTTGTATGACCCCTCTCTCAC
The DNA here is from genome assembly GCA_016271365.2 of Neoceratodus forsteri. Lineage (NCBI taxonomy): Eukaryota > Metazoa > Chordata > Ceratodontiformes > Ceratodontidae > Neoceratodus > Neoceratodus forsteri. Next base: position 37,250,353 of record CM057450.1, read on the forward strand.
CACCGAACTCCTGCTCCTTCTGGAGTCTCCATCGGCCTGATTCGTCCCCGCTCCCCTACTAACCGACAACCAGTGCAGTCCATCCCCCCCCCCACGGAGCCTTGGCTATACCCCCCAGGCGGGTATGGGGTGGGGCCTCATACCCCAACGTGACTTAGTTTTCGTCGGTGGATGCTGGTACTGGCGTCAGTTGGGGCATTGGAGATTGTGGCCAGGAGCTCCATCTACCAGGTCGGTGGGGTATTCCTGGTTTTCTTCCCTCCCCACAGGACGTTGCATGCTGGGGGAGCCTAGGGGCAGAGCACGTAGTAACGTGCCTGATGCTCCGGCTCCCGGCAGACGTCCTTCCCTCCCTGCGACGTGCAGTCTCGCTGCACCTCCACCTGTGGTCACCCAGGTGGCGGTGTTGCAGTGGGACTTGCATCCCCACCCTCCCCCTTGGAGGAGGAGAGCAGCCGTTGGGCGCTCAATCCACCTCCCCCAGCCAGCCCTCCAGCTACCCGAGTCTGTTCCCGAACCTAGGTCGTTGGCGTCGCAAGCGGAAATCCAACCGCTGCGCCGGCAGGCCGGCTCAGTGTTCATGTTTCTTGATATAATATTTCTTGTTTTTTCATCTTATAGTCGTACCATTCATTTTTTTTGTAAAATATTTTTTATTAAGAGATAGACACAACATAACAATACAAACAATTACATACATTTTTCTTGATAATAGGATCACTTATATACAAAGCATTTGTAGACAGTAGGTTTCAGTTGAATAGACAGTAGACACAATTAATAATTTAATGACTGGGTGACAAGGAGACATTGCGGAATGCAACAGATTTGTCCCAAAGGGTAATTAGCAAACCAAAGGTACCAATGCAAGTTGCCAAACAGCACACTGAATAAAACTAGACAAGATGTCATTCGGCATTTACATGAAATGCTGTTATTTGATGATATCAGGTAGGAAATTAGACAGGAATGAGACAGGAACTAGACCCTCCCCAATAGCCTTTTCCAAGGGTGCCCACACTTTGTAAAATACGTCTATCATACCATTAGCAGCATGCTGCACCTTTTCTAAGGTAAGACATTGCTTTAAATTATTGACCCACTGCTGAATCGCAAGGGGATTAGGTGACATCCAAGTCTGGGCCACTGTTTTCCTAGCATTGACCAGTGCTATCTTCCACAGTGGCTGCTCCACGTACCCCTGCTCCACAACAGGTTCTGCTCCTAATAGTAATTCTAAAGGGGTGTTAAGCAATACTTGTGAGAGGGTCCCCTCCATTATCCTGTGCATTTCCATCCAAAAGGGGGTTATTTTAGTGCACGTTAGAGCTAGGTGCAAGAAATCTGCCTGGCTAACGTGACATTTGGGGCAATCAGGAAACTGATTTGGATTTATACTACATAATTTAGAAGGAGTAATATATGACCTATACATAAAGTTATATTGTACCTGCCTTAGTCTATTATTCCTAGAGCAAGTATTAAGATGCTTTATCAATGACTTCCATGTGCTATAATCTAACTCTATGTTGAGTTCAGCCTCCCATTTCTGTTTGATGGGCTGCAAGTGGTCTATCTCTGCACCCAATAGAGTGTGGTAGTATGTAGACAATGCTTTCATCCCAGGTGGGGGGTTATAGAGGCCCTCCTCAAGTGGAGTGGGTGAAGCTCAACCAGTCTCCACTGTAATGCTGTCTCCGAGTGTTTGGTGAATCAGTCTGTAGGCGAAATAGTCTCCAGGATCAATAGAATACTCAGCAATTAACTCGGGAAATTTCATAAATCTTCCTCCCTGATATAGCTGCAGTGCAAAAACCACACCTTTAGCTCTCCATGCTCTAACCCTCTGGTGCAGTTGCAGTGTGTGTATGCTCCTCTGTCTCTTAAGACAGTGGCAAGATCCGAGTAAGGTGAGCGCGCCTTGTTTACTGGCTTACCTAACTTCTCGTGCACACAGGTCCAGGCCCTTAGGGTGGCAGCAGTACAAGGGTTGTCAAAGAGTTTTCCATCCCCGAGCCAAAGCTCTCCTGACAGGCACATATGTCTGAGAGAGACCCCCCAATCCGTCCCTCTTCCAAGTTAACCAAATTCCACCCAACTTCAGGTTTTTCTACTGGAATAAATGCTAGCTGGGCTGCCAGATAGTAGAGCTGAAAGTTGGGCAGACCCATCCTTCCCCTGATTGGTGCCATTTGTAAAATTGACCTTTTTATCTGGGCTCCCTTCCTCTTCCAAATAAAACTGTGTATCAAAGCGTTCACCTGTTTGAAATGCATGAAAGGGACCCAGATCAGCAGGGACTGGTATAGATATAGACATTTGGGCAGGATCATCATCTTCACTGTGTTAACCCTACCTAGTACGGACAGAGGCAGGTTTAGCCACCTTTCGCAGTCCAATCCTACTTTTTTTTACTAGGGGAAGATAATTAAGAGCATAGAGGGAGCAGAGTTTGGTGGAGATGTATATACCCAAGTACTTTATTTTGTCGACAATCATCAGGCCCCCCCCAATTCCTGCATCAACTAGTGTCTGTTTAACTGCCCTACTGGGAGGAGTTCACTCTTTGTCCAGTTAACTTTATATCCTGACAGTGCACCATATTCTTGAAGCAAGTGGTGCACCATGGATAAATCACGAGCCAGCTGTGTAGGTAGAGGAGGACATCATCCACGTATAGGGCCACTTTATGTTCCTTACACCCACTCAAGAAACTCCATATTTCCTCATGGTGTCTAATAGCTGCTGCTAAGGGTTCTAGAGCCAGGACATACAGGAGCAGAGAAAGGGGACAACTCTGCCTGGTGCCCCTCTCCAATGTAAAGGAAGTTGACAAAGAGCCATTCACCAAAATCTGTGCAGTCGGCGAGGTATACAAAGTCTGGATCCAAGAAAGGATTCTAGGTCCCAACCCCTGGCTTCTCAGAACTTCGAACATGTACCCCCACTCAACCCAGTCAAAGGCCTTCTCTGTATCCAAGGCCAGGCTGGCCGCACTATGCTTATTGACCTGTTTACCCCATGACTACTGGACATTGAGGGTCCTTCTTATATTGTGCTACCCCTGTCCACCGCTCAAGAACCCTGACTGATCGGAATGTATAAGGCTAGGAAGTACAGGTTCTAACTGAGTTGCCAACACCTTGGCCAGTACTTTATAGTCGTCTGTTAACAGTGATATGGGATGGTATGATGTACAGTGGGTGGGGTCCTTACCAGGTTTAGGGAGGACAGTAATGATGGCTGCCCTCATTGAGGGTGGTAGCAGCCCCTGAGTCAGTCCCTCTTGTAATACATCCATCAACGGGTCCACCAGCAGAACTTTAAAGGCTTTAAAGAAATCAATAGGTAACCTGTCCGGACTGGGTGCTTTGCCGCTGCTATCGCATTGATGGCACTAAGAATTTCTCCTTTCTCCAGGGGTCTATCCACCTCCTCTGCTTGCACAAAAGGGAGGGACTGTAAGGGGGCCTTGTCAAAAAAGGTTTATATCTGCTGTGCAGTGGGGGCCACCTCTGATGTGTACAAGTTCTGGAAGAACTTATTAAACTCCTCCTCTATTGCTCCTGTAGCTGTAGTGATATCTCCATTAACCTTATGTAGCTGTGTAACTGCTCTATCCCCTTTTCTCTTCCTTAGCTGCCAGGCCAAAAACTTCCCTCCCCTGTCTCTGTCGAAGTAGGCCCCTGCTCCTGACAGAAGAATTGTTCTCTCAAGCTGCGCAGTGTTTAAAAGTTTAAATTTCCATTTTAATTTCTGCAGTATCGCGTATAGGGCTTGTGTTGGGGTACGCATATGGGTCTCTTCAAATGCCTTGATCTTTTTCCGCAATTGCTCGAGCTCAGTTTGTGCTTCTTTTTTCCGGGGCATGGAGTATGATATCACTTGCCCCCTGATAAATGCCTTCATGGCCTTCCACCTAGCTGAGTGCGAGGTGTCTCCCCTCATGTTATAAAGCCAGAACTCCTCTAGTGATTTAGTTATATATATGATAAACTCCTTGTCCTTTAACAATAGGGGGTCCAACTTCCATGAGCCTGGCTGTGGACCAAAACTACCACCTATCCCCAGTGTAAGTTGGAGGTAGGCATGATCGAAAATAACGATGGGGAAGTAGCGAGCAGGACCCACAATCGACAGAAAAGAGGCACCCACCAGTATCCTGTCCAGCCTGGCATAAGTGCCATGCATGTGAGAGTAGAAGCTGTACTCTCTGCTTGTGGGATTTTGATGCCGCCATACATCCACCAAGGCATAAGCCTGCCCAATCTCCCCCAGAGCCAATGCATTCTTAGAAACTGGAACAGGGGCAGGGTTAGGCCTATCCAGTGTGATGACCTGGACACAATTAAAATTCCCCCCAGCACCCATGGGCCTGGCATATCGGACATGTCCATGGCCAATCTTTGAAAGAATCCCTGATCCTCTATATTGGGGGCATAGATCGCACCAACCGAGAATGGACTTCCCCCTCCACTGTCAAATGGGCAGAAACATACCTGCCACCTCCATCCTGAGTTACCCTGTGCACTTCTGCCCTAAGATTCTTAGACAGCCATATTGAAACCCCCCTAGCCTTAGTGGAGTAGTAGATTGACAACCAATGTCCCCCCATGTACTGCTCTGTTTTTAAGGCTTCTCATTCCGACATGTGGGTTTCCTGTATAAGAATGATTTGGGCTTGAGCTCTTTTTATTTCATTCATGACCTTCTTCCTTATGAGTATCATTTTCAACCCGTTAACATTCCACGACACCACATTAATAGGATTACCCATTTTCAATTATGTAAAATAGCATATAAAAGAGCACTGTTGTTTCGATTACACATTGTAGAATTACACAACCCAGTGCATAATTCAATTGCCATAACATTGGATCCATTTTATCAGACATTTTCCCTTCCTTTTAAAATAGAACAACCAACCTTCCCCCTAATTAGAACTCTACCTTTTTCTCTAAGCTCAATTAAATGCGCCAACGTGGCAACCAAAACAATTCTGGCCGCCACCCAACCCCCTCGACTGGGTAAAACCTCACCCTGTCAGATTTCTTCATCTTGTGGATGGCTGTTATTAGATGTACTTGAGCATCAACCCCATGCACCTCTTACCAGTTCAGCAACTATTAACACTCAGTGTTGGTAGCAGAGGCTGCATAAAAACAAAGTTATCTTACCTGCTTTTCCTTAATTGGCAGTGAAAGGGAGGCTCACACCCGGGCATCACTCTTCCGGGGGTGGGATTGGTGACAACCTCCACCCTGCAAAAATAAAAGGAACGCCAAGTACCAGCTTTCCAGCCATCTTGTCAACAATGATCCCTTCCTCCTCCCAGCACCCCAGCACACATGGGGAGACTCACTGATAGATGCTGACCAGTGGTCCCCCACAATTACATGCAGATCATCACTGCATATATGAGCAGTAGCTCTCTCTCATACTGGTAAGCATGCAAGCATTTAATCTTCTGACTTACGCTAAGTTGTAATCTGCATACATGCATACATGCACCCCCTTCCCCACTATGCGTATGACCAAGTCTAATTACACATGCTATTGTGGTCCAATCTGTCTTCTCGTCCCTTCCTTCCTCTTGTTAGCATACTGTGGTAAACTCTTCCCCTCTCCTCCCAGCAGGACTAAATACTCCAGGGATATAAAGCCCAGCCGCACATGCATAGCGAGCTGACCCCCTCTGTCCTCCATGCCATGCAACCTCCAGCATGCTCTTAAAGGTCATGTAAATGACTTCCCTGAGGGAGCACATTCTCACTAGTCATCCATCCTTTCTAGTGAACCACCCACTGATACCCACATCCCCAGATGTGGTCGGGTGAAGGCTTCACCATCCACCGCCACAAAATCTACTGCAGCGAGTAAAGTCCTTCAGTAGGTAGACACAGAGCACATGCGGCAAAGCAATATGACAATGAGGAGAAGTCAGCGTACAACGGTACAACTGGACCAAGATTCCCAAGGCTCGCCCCTTCCCCAGTTAGGCCACACTAAGTGATCGTCGAAGGCCTACTTACTAAATCAGAAGAAGTTGACACAGGGATACTCACACATAACCTTCAAGCCCACTGTTACCCACATCCCCAGATGTGGTTGGGTACAGACGTGTCTGTTCCGGTTACCTCCTCTGCAATGACAGAGACCTAGCTAAGCTTATAAGCCTGCCATTGGGCACTGATCTACAGCTTTTCCCAACCAGCCTCCCAAACTGCCATTGTGGTCCTCTCCCTCTCCCTCTTGAATAAGACCAGCTGTAATGCTGCAGCACACTCCCCTCTCAAAGCTTCTGGCATGCTTAGACCTCAGGACGCAGCACAAATGTCCATTCCCCACTGCTGCTGTAGGCCGCTCAGGTTACCGATCCAATGGTCCCATGTGCATCACATTTTTCTAGGCCCATATAAAGGAGGAAGTAGTTTGTTTAATCAGGGAGGTACAGTTCAGAGGGGAAAAGAGAAAAACACCACCAACCTGTCACTAAGAGTAGACACAAAAGCATTGCACAGAACCTTGGCATATCAGTGATTTGGGAATCAGCTACCCTCTTGACGTGCAATGTCTGCAACCCACTTCTCAGCCTCTATATAGTTATGCAACATCTTAGGGGCACCGCCAGGCTTTTTGATCCTCAGCTTCACAGGATAAAAAAAGGAGAATGACCAGCCCAGGGCATGCAGCTTGGACTTCACTCCGTTAAAATTGTGATGCTTGTTCTGTAACTCGCGGCTATAATCATGATAGATCCTCACTCTAGAGGTGCCACACCTAATAGAGCCTTGCCTTTTCACCTCTGCTAGAACTACCTCCTTGTCGGTGAACCAGAGGTATTTGATTAAGCAATGCCGCAGTCGTTCATTAGGCTTAGGTGGGGGGCCTACTCTGTGCGCCCGCTCAATTTCATAGTTCATGGCCTCCGGGGGGAGTTTAAGATTTTGCACCAGCCACTTTTAGAGGTCAGTCTTTGGGGATTTTCCCTCTATACCCTCAGGGAGTCCCACTATTCTCAAATTAGACCATCTGGAGTGGTTTTCCTGCTCATCTATCTTCTTCTTCAACTCCACGATGGTATTAGCATAGCTGGAGCGCGCCCATGACAAGATGTGAAGAGAGTCCTCCAAATCGCTCACCCTCTGTTGGAGTTCACTTGTGTGGGTGGCACGTGTGTTGGTGGTTTCTGTTATACCCGTTACTACCAACTGCAGACGGTCCATTTGGGTAGTGATTTTAGCGAAGCCTGTCTGCATTTCCTGCTGCTTGCTGTCTAGGGTAGCTGGGATCCCCACTAGTGAGCGCTCCAGATCCGACATGCCTGGTTCACTCAATGTGGTTCCATTGGCCTGTTGGCACACGGGGGAGCTTGGGCCTACCCGCGATCTTCTTTGTTGTTTTGCCACCCCAAATTTCAGCGTAGACTGTTTATTTTTAGCTTTCCGTGATGCCATCCGCTACCACTGTCGCACCCTTATAAAAAACTGCTGCAAAGATTGCCGAGGCTCCGGTAAAGTTTGATTTCCAAGGTGACGCTCAGGGAACTAAGCTAAATTGCGACTGCCATTTTGCCAATGCTAGCCACGCCCCCTGTACCATTCATTTTTATATTTGTCAAAGTCTGTCAGTATTAATTTGTCCAGCTGTTTAATCTGTTGTTAATATGATAATTTTTACAATTTTTTGTTTTATTTATCTTAATCTGATAGGAAATAATTACACCATGTATTGTTACCTTAAAGGCATACCATAATAATAAAATAGAAGACAATCTTTATAGATGAATTGCCAGTATTCTTGAATAGCCTTTTTTATTATATTGACAAAGGTGTTAACTTTTAATAGCTTGTTATTAAAGGTCCATGTTCGAATATGCTTTCTGTTTGTGCTTACTAGTGTAAACTCAATACTGATTTTAGTATGATCGGATATAAAAATAGAATCTATATCTGCAGAAATTGTATATTGAGCCAAATTGTTTGATATAAAAATATAATCAAAAATGATAATACATTTATATGGCACCTTTCCATTGCCAAGGTGCCTAACAGTATAAAAACAAATCACACAACATCAAAAGACAGATTAATACAGTTAAAATCATATACCAATACAACAGTTGCTCACTTCAGTTAACTATAAAAACTTTTTGCCACAGGTAAGTTTTTAAGCCCTGCTTAAATTCCTTCACAGTGGCACACTTCCGTAACCAGCGAGGTAGAGAATTCCAAAGGGTGGGGGCTGCATAAGCAAAAGTTCTAGATCCAGATGACTTCAAATTCACCCTCGGAATCTCTAACAGCCCCACATCGGCTGAGTGGAGTGATTAACCAGGGCAGTAAGGGACCAGAAGCTCTTTCAGATAGTCTGGGCCCTGTCCATGTAGGGCTTTAAAAGTCAGTAAACTGACTTTAAAGGTGATCCACCACTGTACTGGCAGCCAGTGCAGTTCGTGCAGCACCACAGTAATATGGCAGGATCGAGTAGATACTGTCAAAAGCCGTGCTGCTGCATTCTGCACCAGCTGTAAGTGATGGATTTCAACCCCAGAAAGCCCTAGATAGAGGGAGTTACAGTAATCCAAGCACAAGGACACACAGACATGGACCAAGGTAGGAAGGTCATCAGACAGAACCAGATGCTTAATCCTGGTGATATTCCAAAGATGATAAAAGGAGGTTTTGATGACAGCTGACACCTGAGAATGTAGGGTCAGTCCATCAGCAAAAACTACCCCCAGGTTATGCACCCATTCAGAGGTCAGGAGTGAGACACTGCCATGAAAAATTCCAGAGGGTGCACCAACACCTGACCCCCCATCTGATGACTTGGGTCCACAACCAGTACCTCAGTCTTTCACGAGTTCAACTTCAGCCAACTGGAATCCATCCACTCCTGGATTTCTTTCAGACAGTTGTTAAAGACCGAGAGAGTTCCATCTTGGTCGGGTGCAAAAGGAAGGTAGAGCTGGATATCATCTGCATAGCAGTAAAATCTCAGCTCATACCTTCTTACAATGTCTCCGAGGGGTAGCATATACACTGCGAACAACATGGGTGACAGCACTGAACCCTGAGGCACCCCACAAGACAAAGCAGTTGGGCCTGAAGAAAAAAACCCAGACACAGCTATTTGTGTTCTACCAGTGAGAAATGATGTAAACCATCTGAGGACTGTCCTAGACATTCCACAGATATGCCTCAGGCATCCTATCAACACCACATGGTCCACGGTGTCAAAAGCTGAAGAGAGATCCAGAAGAACCAAGATGGAACAGTTCTTCCGATCTCTCGCCATCAGGAGATCATTGAGCACCCGATCCAGTGCTGTCTCGGTACTATGTCTTTTATGAAAACTGGACTGGAGAGGTTCATAGATGTCATGGATAGTCAAATGGTCCTCCAGTTGTGTTGCCACTACTTTCTCAGTCACCTTCCCTATAAAAGGAAGGTTAGAGATAGGTCTGTAGTTTGCATGGTAGTCAGGGTCCAAGGTAGCTTTCTTCAAGAGTGGTGTCACCACTGCCTCTTTCAGGGAGCTAGGAAACTCTCCAGATTCCAAGGAGCACCAGACTATCTGCACAAGGATGGGACCAATGATATCAATACAACCCAAAATTAGGGAGGTCAGTCCAGGGTGTAAACTACAGCACATAGGGTGCACACTCTGGATGATCCTCATGACAACCATGAACTCCAGTCGACTGAAGGTACTCCAGGAAAACTGAGGTACAGTGACCCTGTAGTGATCACAAACAACCCCCATAGAGTGTGCTGGCTGAAAAGCGGCCCTGATGTTGTCCACCTTATTTGCAAAGAATTGATCAAGCTCATCGCACTCTAATTGTGAAAAGGCTTTCTGAACATGCAGACAGGCTGGGTTGCACAGTCTGTTCACAGTTTGAAATAGCTGAGCTGGTCGATTCTGAGCAGCTGCAATCTCCCCAGACAGGAATTCTGCCTTCTTATGGGTGATTGCAGATTGATAGACTAAATAATGGTCCATCAATTTAAGGTGGTTGGCATCAAGGGCGGACTTTCACCAGCAATGCTGTAACCTTCGCCCTAGTCTCCGCATCTTGCTCAAAGTCCCATCAAACCAAGGGGACCTGGAGTGAAGGGAGAGAGGGTGAACATGGACTGGAGCAATTGAATCCAGAGCTGCTAAAATGGCTAAATTATAAGCCAACATGAGGGACTCTGGGTCATTGCTTACCAACGAGAGGGACGAGAGGTCAAGTGCCGCCGCAAGACCATGGGAACTTATGTCCCATAAAGGGCAGTACCTAACCATCTCCAAAGGGATAGGCCTATGGGGGGGTGCTAAAACTAAACCTCATGGTGTAATGATCGGACCCCAGAACTGGTTCCACCCTCAAGTCCAATGTTTCGATCCCTAGGTGAAAGATTAAGTCGAGAGAGTGTCCATGTTTATGAGTAGTAGTGGAAACCACCTGTGTAAGACCCAGAGATGTCATTAACTGGAGGAAGTGTTGACCAAATTGTGAGAGTTCATCATCGACCCAGGCATTGAAATCACCCAGAACCATCAATCTGGGCGACTCAAATGCCATGTAGAGGATGAAGTCTGCCACTTCCTGAAGGAATTGCTTCTCATCACTGGGTGGACAGTAGATGAGAGCGATTCGATAGCCTACACCTGCTACTACTGAACACTCAAAGGACTCAACCTCCTCAACTAGTACCCTCGTGAGGTTCAGTTGGGTCTTGAAACAGACTGTAACTCCCCCACTATCCAATCTCAGGTGATGTATCACTGAGTACTCGGCTGGTGTCATAGCCTCCAAAATGGGGCCGGAATTTTCATCCAGCCAGGTCTCAGTAATGAATGCCAGAGCCACCGTTTCAACAAGATCTGCAATAATTGCAGTCTTCTTCTTAATGGACCTGCCATTGCAAAACACCGCCCGAGCTGGATGAACCTCCCGGGCCGCCCAGACCATCTGCCTACCACAATCCGTAATGCCTTTGGGTATGGGCACCAGATGTGGCAGTGGTTGAATAAAAGAAATGCAGACTCTCTACCCTTGAGGTGAATTAAGATCGTTTTACTTGGTAAATGTGATCACACAGTTCCAAATAGATTAAAGGCACTTGTACTTATTCCACTTTTTAATTATTATAATGATGCTTGGTAAACTTTTTCGGAACCCACGTGTTCCTTCATCAGACCAAAATGAATTTCAAGTGCTACAATTAAATAAACAAAATATTAATAGAGTGAAACACTGTAAGTTAATAAAAAAATATAGAGATATTTCTAATATATTTAGTCAGGGGGAACACACCTGATTGCAACTTAGTAACAATATTCATATGTAGTTCCAGGCTGGCACTTACTAAAATTCAAAAGAACAGAAATTGTTGAAAGGTTTGTGATACTTTACCAACATGCTTTGAATGCCAGAATTATAAAGTATAAAATTAAAATAATGAAATACCTGGATAACTTTTATGTTTTTACTATTAGAAGTCCAAAGTAAATTTTCATTCAGTCCATATTTCTTTTGATAAGTCCGTAGAGTATAAATCCACCATGCTTCTCTTTGTAAAAGTCTTGTGATTGGGTTGCTAAGTTAGTCATTATTGTGACATCATCACGCACCTTGCAGGTAACGTGATTATAAGCAACCCAGCCCCTTCTTTATCTGATCCTCTAAAGTGAGGTAGTTCAGCGTTCCAGACAATGGTTGCACATTTAAAACCTCAGAGTTAGTTCATTTTTGTTGAATCGCGGTAAATGCGCTTGTTACTGTCTGCTTTGAATCCTGCAGTTAGCAACATCGATGTAAATAAATTATTGTGGGTAAGCACAAAAATGAACTTTTCAGAGTTTTACAAATTGATGTTCGAACAGCACTATGATAACAGTTTAAATTTGAGGCATTTACCTACATTTATATGTTTTTCAGACAACTGCAGATTACAACCTGGACTTTTAATAGTAAAAATATAAAAGTTATCCAGGTATTTAATTATTTTAATTTTATACTTTATAACTCTGGCATTAAAGCACGTTGATAAAGTATCACAAACCTTTCAACAATTTCTGTTCTTTTTAATTTTTGTAAGTGCCAGCTTGGATCTACATGTGAATATTGTTACTAAGTTGCAATCAGGTGTGTTCCCCCTGACTAAATATATCAGCAATATCTCTCTATTTTTTTAATTAACTTACAGTGTTTCACTCTATTAATATTTTGTTTATTTAATTGTAGCACTTGAAATTCATTTTGGTCTGATGAAGGAACACGTGGGTTCCGAAAACGTTTACCAAGCATCATTATAATAATTAAAAAGCCGAATAAGTACAAGTACCTTTAATCTATTTGGAACTGTGTGATCACATTTACCAAGTAAAATAATCTTAATTCACCTCAAGGGTAGAGAGTCTGCATTTCTTTTATTCAACCACTTGGATTCTCCAACTGGCAAACTCTCCTTATTATGTCTTAAATCAAAATATGAAAAAGGGAACCGTGGGTGAATCTGTAATATTACATTTCACCAGACATGGCAGACCATGATCTGGATTCCATTTGGCCCCAGGGTGTCTTCTGGATCCTACCACCCCAATTCAGTACCCCCCTCATTCATCCTCCACTGTTAGTGACCCCCCGATTCCTCCCCCTATGCATAATACCCAGCGCTCTACAGTGCTGATAGGTCACAAATTGGAGAGGAGGAGTAGAGAAAGGGTGAAGGGCATGAAGAGCAGAGGATGAGTAGCGCACAACTGTGGGGGCTGGCATCCAACACATTCTGCAGCTAAATAAATAAATCAAACTAAAAAACTAATAAAGTCCTCCCAAACCCACCCCAGCTAAAACAGTTATCCTAAACTTTAAACTATAAACCACACTAACAAAATAGTAAGTACACTAAACACACCCACCTTAATACAATAAAATAGCACTTAAAATATATATTACCCTACCTCACGTATACTGAGACACTTGCTCCTGCACTCAATTTTATATGGACATTACAATCCTCTCTCACAAAATAACATAAATAACAGTAAAATAATATTCTAAAACAGAAAAAGTAAAAGAAGAAAGGATTTGGCACTCTCACTGCCCAGTAAAATTCAAGTCCACAAAAGTACTGGAAGTAACCAATCCCTTCATATAGCTGTACCCCCCCCCCCAAGTCCTCTCACGACCAGGAGGGCAGGAATTTAAGCACTCTCACTGCCCAAATTGGAGATCATTTCCACAGGAGAAAAAAGACATAATACAGAATCCAAAGGAAAGTAAATCAGAAAAAATCAATGAAAGAATGTGAACACCTGGTCCTCTCACTACCAGGGATCCAGAATAGATAAAACCATAGAGGAATGCAATCCATTTCTCAATGTCCATACAGTGCAGATAATCCACAGTCCAGCACAGGGTAGAGAAAGTATATAGAAACATAGAAACATAGAATTTGATGGCAGGTAAGGACCACTTGGCCCACCTAATCTGCTCATTTCCCTACCTGATGGATAAGTTGCAGATTCTGGTTGATCAACAGCTTACTTCCTCCTACTCCCCACCAGAATTGCCTTATGCCTGTCCCATGCATTCTTGAATTCTCCCACTGTTCCTGACTCTACAACCTCATCATGAAGGCTGTTCCATGCATCTACAACACTCTCTGTAAAAAAAATACTTTCTAACTTTACCTCTGAGCCGTCCTCCCCATCTTCAAATTGTGCCCCCTTGTTCTTGCACATCTCTTCTTCTGAAAGATACTACCTTCTTGTACTTTGTTAATTCCCTTGAGATACTTGAAAGTTTTAATCATGTCCCCCTCTGCCTTCCTTTCCTCAAGGGTATACATATTAAGCTGCTTTAGTCCTTCCTCATGTGTCTTCTGGTGCAGACCCTGCCCCATTTTGGTTGCCCTCCTCTGAACAGCCTCCACTCTGCCTATGCCTTTGGAGAGATGGGGTCTCCAGAATTGCACGCAGTACTCCAGATGGGGTCTCACTAACTGTCTGTACAGAGGGATAACAACTTCCTTTTTTCTACTGTTGATGCCTCTCCCTATGCATCCCAGTGTCTCCCCAGCCCTCCTTACTGCCTTCTCACATTGCTTGCCCACCTTTAGGTCATCTGATATAATTACTCCTTCTTCTTTAAATTTTTGTTGTTGTTATTAACTCACCCCCCATTGTGTACTCTTCCCCTGGGTTTTTGTTTTCCAGATGCATTACCTTGCACTTCTTTGCATTGAATATGAGCTGCCACATATTTGACCAATCCTCCAACCTTGCCAAATCCCTTTTCATTCTTTCCACTCCACCTTGTGTATCATCACTGTTGCAGATATTTGTGTCATCTGCAAAGGGATATACCTTTCCTTCCAGGTGCTCTCCCAATGTCACTTATAAAGACATTAAAGAGGACCGGTCCCAGTACTGAACCCTTCGGTACACCGCTAGTTACCCTTCTTTCTTCACTGTGGACTCCTTTTACCATTACCCTTTGCGTCCTGTTGTCCAGCCAGTTTGTTATCCAGGCTACCACCTTGGGAACCACTCCAAGGCTGGCTAACTTGTATATTAATCTTTTGTGTGAGCCTGTGTCAAATGACTTGCTAAAATCTAGGTAGGCCATATCCAGAACCCCTCCCTGGTCTACTATTTTGGTCACCCAGTCAAATAAATCTATTAGGTTAGTCTAACATGACCTTCCTGTTGTGAAACCATGCTGCCTTGGGTCCTGTGCCCCACTGGCCTCTAGGTACTCAACAATTCTTTCCTTCAGAAGTGATTCCATTATTTTCCCCTACCACTGAAGTCAAACTAACTGGTCTGTAGTTTCCTGCCTCTGCCCTGCTCCCACTTTTGTGAAGTGGAATCACATTTGTCCTCCTCCAGTCCTCAGGTACCACCCCATCCTCCCATGATTTGTTAAAGAGAGTAGTTAGTGGTGTTACTAGTTCTACCCTTAGTTCTTTTAGAATTCTTCTGTGAATTCCATCAGGCCCCATTGCTTTGTCCACCCTCAGTTTCAAGAGTTCTTTCAAAACCCTTTCTTCTGTGAATGGACTGGTATCCACCCCACTATTCAGAGTTTCTTCCTTGTTTGGTTTATGTACCCCCCTCCTCTTCTGTTGTGAATACTGAGCAGAAATATTCGTTCAGTATCCCTGCTTTTTCACTGTCACCCTCTGCCCACATTCCTTCCCCTTTATTAAGTCTCTGTATCCCTCCCTTGGTCTTTCTTTGCTCCCTAATGTACCTATAAAAGGTTTTATCCCCCTTCTTAACAGAGTTGGCTATCTTTTCCTCAGTTTGTGCCTTTGCTGTTCTGACTGCCTTCCATGCCTCTTTCTACTTTAACTGATAAAGTTCTCTGTCCTGCTCCTTCTGTGTTTCCTTATATTTCCTGAATGTTATCCTTTTCTCTTTAACCATCCCTGCCACCTGTTTTGAGAACCATAGTGTTTTTTCCTTCATTTTGTTTTGTTGATTTGCTTCACATGAAGACGTGTTGCCTCAGCAATGGCTGTTTTGATTATTCCCCATTGTTCCTCCACCCCTCCTTCTTGCCCATTTGCTAGTACTTTTCTGAAGCACTAGCTCATTTTCTCCAAAGTCAGCCTTCCTAAAGTCCAATACTCTTGTTTTCGTATGGCTTGACTCTATGGCTATGTTTATTGTGAACCACACTGTTTGATGGTCACTTGTTCCCAGATGGCTACCCACTTCTAAATCTGAGATCCTTTCTCCTTCCCCATTTGAGAGTACCAGGTCTAAGATTGCTCCCTCCTGAGTGGGTTCCAACACTAGTTGTCTGAGGCATGCCCCCTGTAGGGCATCAAGAATGACCCTGCTCTTGGATGTGCCTGCAGCAAAGGTACTCCAGTTAACATCTGGCATATTCAGGTCCCCCATCAACAATATCTCCCCTTTTTCTGCCATTTTAAGGATGCCTTCTATCATTTCCTTGTCCATGTCCTCCCCCTGAGATGGGTGTCTGTACACAACCCCCATGCAGATTGTGGTGCCATTTCCTGTCTCCAGGGTGACCCATAGTGACTCATCAACTTTCTGTTTACTCTGTAGTTCTGTTGCTTTAATCCCTTCCCTTATATCGAGAGCTACTCCTCCTCCTCCTCCTCTTCTTTTACCCACCCTGTCCCTCCTGTAGACTGTGTATCCTGGCATGTTGACAACCCAGTCATGGTTCTCTGTGTACCATGTTTCACTGACTGCCACAATATCCAGGCATCCCTCTTCCATCAAGGCCACTAGTTCAGGGAGCTTGTTGCACAGACTGCGGGCATTGGTACTCATCACCTTCCATTAATTTTTTTTGGCCTTATCCTTTTTAGCTCCATCCCTGTCCTTACTGACTTTTTCTGCATTTATCCTTGTACTGCTCCCTACTGACTTCTCTACCTTGGTATTTACCTCTCTAACCACTGTGTTTTGTGGGGGGAGGCTGGGATTTCCCTTGCTCCTTTTCAGTGCTGCTCCCCTTGGCTATTTTAAATGCATGCCAATGAAGCATTTAAACCCGTCACCTAGGATCCTGGTTCCACCCTGGACAGATGCAGACCATCACGCCAGTATAGGCCTGCATCCCTCCGGTTACCCCCCCAACAGTGACATTTTGCCAGCGAGGTCCCCCATAGTGACTACAGCACCATGCCACTGTGGGAAACCTGCTGGAACCTGGCTCTGTCTGTCAGGGGTCCTGCACCCCTCAATTAGCTCTGACTCAGAGTTGATAATCCTTAAGTGGGGGGGTGCAGGGGGTGAAGGCTCCTGAAGAAAATGGATGGATAGTGCGAACTGGCAGCTGACTGCAGAATGCGGTTGACCTGCCAGTGTTGTTGACAGGATGTTCGACAAATATTTTGTCAAGCTCCCATTGTGGATCTGCATCCCTCCAGGTGGCTCCCCAGTCTCCAATGAAGCCAAAACCCTGAGCTCCACAACAGTTTTTCAACCATTCATTGAATCCCATGGTGTGGAATACCCTAGCATCATCCTTGCTATAGACAGACAGCACCTTCGAGAAAGTTACCGTATATGCTACTTGTCTAAGGCCCCTCCCCAACTCCACAAACTCCTCTTGCACTGCTCTGACCCTTTCACAGCCAGATCATTTGTCCCTAGGTGGACAATGACATCTGGCTCCTTCCCTCATGCAGCTGCTCCCATGATCCTGAGGATTCGCTTGCTGTCCCTCCAAGCCATGGCACCAGGCAGGCACCTTACCTCCCTATCCCCATCCTCTGCCACTTCTACCCCCCTAATGATTGAGTCCCCCACCAGGAGTTGTTTCCTTCCCCTGTAGGGTCTCATGCCACCCTTCTGTGGGTCTCCTTTGTGGAGGTTCCCAGCATCCTCCTTGGTCTCCACTGCAGGTGCCTCCATAGAGGAATCACTCTTTGCCAGAACAGCATATGAATTTTGGAGAGGTTCAACTGGACGGATGCACCTCTATTCCACCACCCTCTCCTTCCCTGAGCCCACCTTGGTCCAACCACTCCTCTTTCTTGGCAATCTCTGAAGTGATGGTGGTGGCCCTGGTGGTCCCTGGGTGGGGAAAGAGTTTTCATGAATCCTAGCCAGGTCAGCCTGGAGATGGGCAACCTCCTCCCTCAGACCAAAGAGGTGCCTGCAAACAGGGCAGCATCACAGCCTCCAGAATGTCTCCCAGAACACTACTGCCCCATGGCCATTGCACTGTACCACTCCCATCTTGACTTATTTTGTGTCCCCTTTCCTGTTGCTTTGTATGCTTACTGTCTCCTCCCTTGATGTATTTTTACACTTACTTTCCTACTGCCTATGTGCCCTTACAACTCTCGATCTTCCTGTTCTGGGACAGGAACTTCATGTAGTATCCAAATAGAAACCTTCAATCACAAGATTTCTCATGGCTCCCTCACTCCGCTAGGCCACATCCAATCAGTCTCTCCTCACAGGCATCTGCGGGCTCAGAGTTTGACATCCAGCTCACTCCAAGAAAAGAACATAAATCCAGGTCAAGCATAGGGACAAAAGAAGGGGAGACCCCCTCCCCACTGCCACAGACAGGCCCCTAACACTCCCGAGACCAGCAGCCACAGCAGCCCTAAAACTAGGCCATCAGGACTAGTCTCAAGGCCTCTTAGGAACAACTGTCACTAATGACTCCAGCTGCCTGGAGCAAAATCCTTTCAGTTCCCACTCAGTCCCAAGAATCGGGTATGACCCTGGCAACAGTGGGAACACAGGGAGCTTTCCCACCCCAACACTGCCCACTGGAAGTCACAACTCCCTTACCACATGCGCAGTGATTAGCGCCCCACACCAAACTGAAAACCCCTTTCAAATGGAAGCGTAATCCAGGCAGCTAATAATGAAGCTGACAGAAACAGACCAGCAGTTAAAATTGTTCAGATGTATTCAGATGGCTCTGCTCCCCCAGTGCTGACAGAAACAAGCCGGCAATTAAAAATGCTTGAATGTGTTCGGGTGGTTCTGCTCTCCCAGTGCCTTTCACAAATTATTCACAGTCCAAACCACGTAGATAGCAATCTATCCACATTCAGTTCTCAAAAAGATATACCGCTCAATTTCTTGCTTCACGGACTGTTTCCGGCAGTCTTCTGCACTTCTGCAGCACTCATAACATAAAATAAAATAAAATAAAAAGCTAAAAATGGCACAAAACAAAACTAAAAATTCTGCTATACAGGAGCTATTTTGAAGGCTGTCCCAGCGTGGCCGCTGTCTTGTCAATGTCCTTCCTGAGGTCGTACTGAGATCAATACATGTAAATGTTTTTTAATTTTTTTGTCAAAGTGGAAAAAAAGTTTAGTTGTTGTATTATAAATCTCCAGGAATCAATTAATAATTCTAGGTCTAAAATGTTTTTTTTAGCCATATTGAAGTTACCTTTGGTAGGTGAAGAAGATTTATCCTGTTGAGGGTTAAATAGTGTGTTAAAATCCTCTACTAATATAATGTTATCTGTCTGCAGTTTTCGTATCCTCTCTGATATTTTTGTTTAAAAAAATTCTGATAGTTTTCAAATGGAGCATAACATGATCCTATTATCACATCTTCAATATTAATATTTAGTTTTAAAAGTATAGTTCTACCTTTCTATCTGAGAATTGATTTATAATTCTGTCCCTCTTCTTAATAATATGGTGACTCCCCTACATTTCTTTGTACCAGAACTATAGACAATGGGATTTATCCATTTCTTTTTAAGTTTCATAATTTCAACTGCCTCTAAATGAGTCTTTTGAAGACACATATTTTGAGCATTTGTTTTTTTTAGTTATGTTAATAATTTGGCTTTTTTTTTACAGTGGAGTTTATCCCATTAATGTTCAGAGAAACAAGTTTATATATGTTAATATTTGCCATATTAAAAAACAGAGTCGACAAATGGTACTTATATATGACATAAAAATATTACAGAAAATTGTTCCCTTTTTGTTTTTAGTAACATTTTACACATAATTTGAAATAATTGCCTAAATATTTCTAAATTTATTAATTTATTTAGTTTTTGTTAACCAGGTGAGTGCACTAGCCAAAAAATGATTATTTTCAGGCACGACCCAGGAGAGTACAAAACATTTTAACATACAAGACATTTCACAAGTACATAACAGCTTAAAGTATCAACTTTGTACATGACAGCAATAGGTATAACTTAGTTCAGACCAGAAGAATATAAATACAAGCCATTTCAGAGCTCTTAACCACATTACATATTGTTTAGTTTAGACCACCTCACATAGAATGCAATAACATATAGAGAAAAATAAGAAAACTGGAGAGTTTTGACTGAAGAGTAATAAGAGAAAGACATGGAGGACCTAGAAGAGATCAAGTCAGATCAAAGCAAGTGCATGGTTCTGACTAGGATAGATAACTCCGTAATTTAATTTTAAAGTGATGGTGAGATGCAGGTTGCTTTAGAGCTAGGGGAAGAGTATTCCAAAGCAGAGGAGCCATAAGCTTAAAAGTACCAGAACCCTTGGATGTATGACACCTAGGAACATTAAGTAGTGCTTTGTTAGCAGATCGTAGCCCATGGGAGGGGGTGGAGGGAATAAATAGTGTTGCAAGGGATGCAGGGGTGTTAACCCTGATAACTGAGTCACACAAGGAGCCAAGATAGTATTGCCTAGATGCAGAGGGAGAGAGCCACCCCAGATCACTGTAGAGCTGACAGTGGTGCTTCAGTAGAGGGGATGAAGAGGCGTAATGATAGATATTATTGTACGTGACATCCCATTTTAGTAGTGAGGTTTTATGTGCTGCAGTAAGGATAAGCGGGCAATAGGTTAGTGCAGGAAGTAATACCCCTCTGGCAATGGCCAACTTTGTGGATGGAGTTAACAGGTAACTAGTCTTGTAGGCAACACCCAGTCTATGATTAACTGTTTTACAGGTGGATTGAATGTGAAGGTTTAGATCCAATGATTGATCAAGCATGACACTAAGGTAGTTAAAAGACATAACGGTCTCAAGTTTAGACCCTTCTTGGTCATAGATCATTGGGGCGATGTGCTAGTTCTGAGTTTCGGGGCCAATCCTAGGAGCATAGCTTTTTTATTTTAGCATTAAGTACTAGTTTGTTGTCCTGTAGCTAATTTTGAATGTTCCCAAAATCAGTAGAAAGCGATGAGTTCAGGTTATCAATTGAGGCTGAGATGGTGTAGATGACAAGATCGCCTGCATATAAAAGAGAAGAGCAGGTTTGTAGGACATCAGGAACATTGTTTATGAACAATGAGAAAAGGAATGGACCAAAGATTGATCCTTGCAGAACACCAATGTTGATAGTAGTACTGTCTGATATAGGGGAGTTGAATTTCACTGTTTGAGTCCTATTCAATAAGTAGCTCTTATACCAGTTTACAACAGGAGTCAAGAAACCCATGCATTGAAGGGTAGACAGAAGCAGTGGATGATTCACAACACTGAAGGCCTTGGTAAGGTCAATAAAAACAACCCCGGTAAGACAGCCAGAGTCCATGTTGGAGAGTATATCCGAGGTGAGTTTTACTAGTGCAGTAGTTGTACTAGGATGTTTCCTGAAGCCATGTTGGGAGTCTGAGAGAAAGTTGGAATTTGCTAGGAAGTCAAGTGTTTGGGCAGCTATGAGCTTCTTGAGTATTTTGCTCAGAACAGACAGAATAGCAATCGGTCTGTAATTATTTATATCCTTCCTATCACCTTTTTTGAAGACAGGAGCCATCCTAGCAATTTTCCAAAGGTCCGGAACAACACCACAACAAAGGGATAACGTATATATTTTTGCTAGAGGAGAGGCAAAGAGTGGAGCAGCCAGCTTCAGCAAACGAGGTTCTAGGGAATCAGACCCTGAGCTTGTATTGTCTGAGATGGCATTCAGTTGATAAGGACCTCTGCCCCAGTTATACCCTTGAAATAGAACTTTGGAGGCTGCAGGGAACCTCAGGAAGATGTAGATGCAGATGGTTTAATTTGTTTGTTGAAGGTTACAGATTGGGACAATGTGTCCAGGGACAGAAAAGGAGAGGTATATAGTGATAGATCAGAAAACATGCTGTTAAAAGCATTCACGATGGTAATAGGGTCATTACAGTGAGCTCCATTGAGTACCATGTCTGTAGGGATAGTGGCTTGTGAGGCTCCAAGAAAAGCCTTTATATGGGCCCAGAAATTCTGTGGGTCATGGACAGAGCTGGATAGCAGGTCCTTACAATACTTGCTTTTAGCGTTGCATTTTTTTTTTTTGCAGTAATTTCTTTGAGCTTTGTATGCATTGAAATCAGCAAGCTGACCAGAAAGTTTATAGCTCTTCCAGAGTTTATCCCTGTGTCTCAGTTCAGCAAACAAGTCTCTGTGTAGCCATCTAGTTTGCTTCCCTCTTACTCTCCTAGTAACTTGCGGCGTATGTTTGCACTGGACACCAGTAAATTCAGTTATGAAGATATGCAATGCATCCTCAATTTTACTGGCAAGATAGATCCCCGACCAATCAATGTCTGAAACATCACAAAGGAAGGCATTTACATCCAAATTAGCAAAGTTAGTAAAGGTTTACGAAGCGAGGTGGAGGGGATGGTGGGGCACCGGAGGCCCAGATGCAGAAAACTGGAGAGTGGTCAGTTATTGCATCTGCCAGGATACCCGATGTGGACACATGCTCCAAACAGTTTGTGAGTACCCAGTCCAACAGGGTGCCTGATTTGGGTGGAGTAGGGGTTCTAGTAGGCTCCCGTTATCAACTGATGTAAGCTAAAACTCTGCACTAATGACAGTAAGGAACTGTGAGTAGGACCTAACCAGTTAAGGTTCAGGTCATCCATAATTATAAGCTCATTCTGACTGACCACCCTGGTTGTATGGTTAAGGAGATCATGGAGTCCAGCTATATCCCCTAATGGAGGATTATAGAAGCAAATAATATGCAGTTTCTTAGCTCCTAGTTGAAGAGTGGGATGAATGGATTCACACACAGAGGAAGAGGCTGGGGCAGGAACCTCAGTAATACTGAGATGGTCCTTGTAATAGAGAGCCACCCCTCCTCCACATTTAGCTAATTTTGTATCCCTACGTATCAGGGAGTAATTCTTCATGGAGCACAGAGAGTCTGGGATACCAGGTTTTAACCACGTTTCCATAAAACAGGGTATATCCAGGTGGTACACACTGAGCCATGCTTCCAGCTCGTCCTTATGGCAGGTCAGGCTACGAATATTCATATGTACAATGAGAAGGCCCTTGTCTGTTCGCCCAGGTAGGTCAGCTAAAGAGAGGTGAGCAGGAGGACCAGGGTTTTGCTTCATGTCACCTGACAACAGAAGCAATAGGATAGCTAGAACAAGAGCCTTACAAAGTAAAAAACTATGAACAGAGTATGCCTACACTTACTCTTACGGAGGGCAGTGTGCACATGATATGTGCATCCTTTTCTGTAAAAACTGAATTGGCAAGTATCGTTAGGCCAATATTTGGAAATAAGGAGGTTAGAGAACCTGAAATCCATGCAATCATACGACTGACCAATTTGGTCACACAGGATAGAGAGTGAGAAAGCACTGGTACATATTAATAGAACTAATAGAGAGAGGGTGGCCCTTCCCACGTGGAGCAGGAGCATTTTTATGTCCCCAGTAAATGAGGTCTGGACACAGTTAAAGTGCATGTCACCACCACGATTTGTGTATTACTAATGGACTAAATGTCAAAAGCCAAGGTAAGGCAGTGTCTATATGCGTCTCCAATGTGTTGGGTAATAGTTTGGTGTGCTACAGTACCACTGCCACTAGAACAGAATTGCCAGGAATTTAGAGGACCAGGCTGCCCAGTAGGTTCATTCCATTTTTAGGTACCTAAGTAGGAGAAATTGCTGTCCAATAGAGACCCGAATTCTCAAGAAACTAATTTGAGCTCCGACAAATGCAGGACAGAGACTGAGGATCGTTAAGTAACAACAGAATCTAGATATGACACTCCCCTAGTGGTCACACAGTATAAGAAGCCAATGGAAAAGTGGGGACTTAGTCATATGACTGCCAAAAACCTATATAAGAACACGTCCACCCAAGTGGGTGAGGTGGGGGTGGGTGGGGAGCTGGCACTTGCGCCGGGTGAGAAGTCGAAAACTGTAAGAACACAGTGGCAAAAGATGCAAGAAAGAGCTGTAGTCACTAGTCCCTTTCAATTCCTAGAGCACCAAGAGGCTTGCTCAAATTGAATTTAACATTTACAATGTAACTGCGTAGCAGCTCAGACAGTGGGATTCAAAATCGGGAAGTAAGGGAAAACACCACTTTATCAAAAAAAATTCTAGTCCACAGATCAAAAACCAAGGGTAATCGAAACTTGGAGCCCAAAATTATCCAGAGGACTCCCACCAATCAGCGCCACACAGGAGGACTGGTTTGCACCAATCAGAGGCAAGGGGCTCCGGTTTCAAACTCCATGGTCAGACATACCTTAGAGTTTATGGCTTTTCCGACCCCTGGCTCCAAAAGAAGCCAGGCTGCTGGTACTCAGAGCTGGGCAAGAGGTCTGTGGGTGCACAGTTGGCTCCTTCGACAAGGATTCAGCTTGGAGGAGTGGCGCTCGAACATTTCTGGCCCCGGGGACACCACCCATTGATCAGTGGGACAACCACAGGGCACGAGAGGCGGCAGTTCAGTAGCAGAGGACAGAAGCCCCAGTGGGCTGCAGGAGACCTTCGAGTTTACAGCTTCTCTGACTCCTGGCTCCAAAAGCAGCTGAGTTGCTGGTACTCAAAGCTGGGCAAGAGGTCTGCGGGTGCATGGTCGGCTCCTTCGATGAGGATTCAGCTCGGAGGAACAGCGCTCAAACTTTTTTGGCCCTGGGGACACTGCACAAAGATCAGCAGGACAACCACAGGGCATGAGAGGTGGCAGTTCAGTAGCGGAGGTCCGAAGCCTTGGTGGGCTACTGGAGATGTTTGAATTTACAGTTTTTCCATCCCCAGCTCCAAAAGCAGTCAGGCTGCTGGTATTCAAAGCTGGGCAAGAGGTCTGCGAGTACACGGTTGGCAAGTTCGATGAGGATTCAGCTCGGAGGAGCGGTGCTCAAACCTTTCCATCCCACGGGACACCATCCATAGATCAGCGGGACAACCACAGGGCACGAGAAGCGGTGGTTCAGTAGTGGAGGTCCAAAACCCCAGTGGGCTATAGGAGACCTTTGAGTTTACGGCTTTTCTGATGCCCAGCTCCAAAGCAGCCAGGCTGCTGGTACTCAAAGCTGGGCAAGAGGTCTGCAGATGCACAGTCGGCTCCTTCAACAAGTATTCAGCTCGGAGGAGTGGCGCTCAAACATTTCCAACCTGCAGGGACACCACCCGTAGATCCAACCACAGGGCATGAGAGGCAACGGCTCAGTAGCAGAGATCCAAAGCCCCAGTGGGCAACAGGAGACCTTCAAGTTTACTGCTTTTCCAACCCCCAGCTCCAAAAGCAGCCAGGCTGCTGGTACTCAAAGCAGGGCAAGAGGTCTGTGAGTGCATGGTCGGCTCCTTCGACAAGGATTCAGCTTGGAGGATCGGGGCTCAAACTTTTCCATTCCCTGAGACACCACACGTAGACCAGCAGGACAACCACAGGGCACGTAAGGCAGCGGCTCAGTAGTGGAGGTCGGAAACCCTGGTGGGCAACAGGAGACATTCGAGTTTATGGCTTTTCTGATGCCTGGCTCCAAAAGCAGCCAGGCTGCTGGTACTCAAAGTTGGGCAAGAGGTCTGCAGGTGCACGCTCAGCTCCTTCAATGAGGATTCAGCTCAGAGGAGTGGCGCTCAGACTTTTCCAGCCCCCGGGACATCACACCTAGCTCAGCGGGACAACCACAGGGCATGAGAGGCGTCGGTTTACTAGTGGAGGTCTGAAGCTCCTGTGGGCTACAGAAGACCATTATATTTATGGCTTTTCTGAACCCTGGCTCCAAAAGAAGCCAGGCTGCTGGTACTCAAAGCTGGGCAAGAGGTTTGAGGGTGCACGGTTGGCTCTTTTGACAAGGATTCAGCTCGGAAAAGCCGCGCTCAAACTTTTCTGGCCCTGGGGACAGTGCCTGTAGATCAACAGGACAACTACAGGGCACGAGATGTGGCAGTTCAGTAGTGGAGGTCCGAAGCCCCGGTGTGCTACAGGACACCTTCGACTTTACGGCTTTTCTATCCCCCGGCACCAAAAGCAGCCAGGCTGCTTTTACTCAAAGCTGGACAAGAGGTCTGAAGGTACATGATTGGCTCCTTCAACGAGGATTCAGCTCAGAGGAGCGGCACTCAAACTTATCCGGCCCCATGGACACTGCTCGTAGATCAGTGGGACAACCACAGGGCGCGAGAGGCGGTGGTTCAGTAGCAGAGGACCAAAGCCCCAGTGGACTACATGAGACCTTCAAGTTTATGGCTTTTCCGACCCCAGCTCCAAAACCAGCCAGGCTGCTGGTACTCAAAGTTGGGCAAGAGGTCTGTGAGTGCACGGTCGGCTCCTTCGATGAGGATTCAGCTCAGAGGAGCGGTGCCAAAACTTTTCCGTCCCCTGGGACACTGCCCGTAGAGCAGCAGGACAACCACAGGGCATGAGAGGCAGCGGTTCAGTAGCGGAGGTCCAAAACCCCAGTGGGCAACAGGAGACATTTGAGTTTATGGCTTTTCTGATGCCTGGCTCCAAAAGCAGCCAGGATGCTGGTACTCAAAGCTGGGCAAGAGGTCTGCAGGTGCACGGTCAGCTCCTTTAATAAAGATTAAGCTCAGAGGAGCGGCGCTCAAACTTTTCTGTCCCGCGGGACACCACCCGTAGATCAGTGGCACAACCACAGGGCAAGAGAGGTGGCGGTTCAGTAGCGGAGGTCCAAAACCCCAGTGGGCAACAGGAGACATTTGAGTTTTCGGCTTTTCTGACCCCTGGCTCCAAAAGCAGCCAGGCTGCTGGTACTCAAAGCTGGACAAGAGGTCTGCGGTGCATGTTCGGCTCCTTCGACAAGGATTCAGCTCGGAGGAGTGGCGCTCAAACTTTTCTGGCCCCGGGGACAGTGCCCATAGATCAATGGGACAACCACAGGGCACGAGAGGCAGCGGTTCAGTAGTGGAGGTCCGAAGCCCCGGTGGGCTACAGGAGACCTTCGAGTTTACAGCTTTTCTGATCGACAACTTCAAAAGCAGCCCAGCTGCTGGTACTCAAAGCTGGACAAGAGGTCTGTGGGTACACGGTTGGCTCCTTCGATGAGGATTCAGCTCAGTGGAGTGGTGCTGAAACTTTTCTGGCCCCGGGAACATCGCCTGTAGATCAGTGGGACAACCACAGGGCACGAAAGGCGGCTGTTCAGTAGCAGAGGTCCACAGCCCCAGTGGCCTACATGAGATCTTCACGTTTACAGCTTTTCTGACCCCCGGCTCCAAAAGCAGCCAGGTTGCTGGTATTAAATGCTGGGCAAGAGGTCTGCAAGTGCACGGTCTGCTTCTTTGATGAGGATTCAACTCGGATGAGCGGCGCTCAAACTTTTCTGTCCCCCATGACACTGCCTGTAGATCAGCAGGACAACCACAGGGCACGAGAGGCTGCGGCTCAGTAGCAGAGGTCAGAAACCCTGGTGGGCAACAGGAGACCTTTGAATTTATGGCCTTTCTGATGCCCGACTCCAAAAGCCGCCAGGCTGCTGGTACTTAAAGCTGGGCATGAGGTCTGCAGGTGCATGGTCGGCTCCTTCGACAAGGATTTAGCTTGGAGGAGCAGCGGTCAAACATTTCTGGCCCCGGGGACACTGCCCATAGATCAGCAGGACAACCACAGGGCATAAGAAGAGGCGGTTCAGTAGCGGAGGTCTGAAGCCCCGGTGGGCTATAGGAGACCTTCAAGTTTAAGGATTTTCTGACCCCTGGCTCCAAATGCAGCCGGGATACTGGTATTCAAAGCTGGGCAAGAGGTCTGTGGGTGCACAGTCAGCTCCTTCGATGAGGATTTAGCTCAGAAGAGCTGCGCTCAAACTTTTCCGGCCCCGGGGACACCGCCTGTAGATCAGGACAACCACAGAGCAGAAGAGGTGGTGGTTCAGTAGCGGAGGTCAGAAACCCTGGTGAGCAACAGGAGACATTTGAGTTTACAGCTTTTCTGATGCCTGGCTCCAAAAGCAGCCAGGCTGCTGGTACTCAAAGCTGGGCAAGAGGTCTGTGGGTGCACGGTCAGCTCCTTCGATGAGGATTCAGCTCAGAGGAGTGGGGCTCAAATTTTTCTGCCCTGGGACACCGCCCGTAGATCAGTGGGATGACCACATGGCACGAGAGGCAGTGGTTCAGTAGTGGAGGTCCGATGCCCTGGTGGGCTACATGAGACCTTCAAGTTTATGGCTTTTCTGACCCCCGGCTCCAAAAGCAGCCAGGCTGCTGGTAGTCAAAGCAGGGCAAGAGGTCTGTGAGTGCACGGTCAGCTCCTTCAATGAGGATTCAGTTCAGAGGAGCGGCGTTCAAACTTTTCCATCCCCCAGGACACCGTCCGTAGATCAGGACAACCACAGGGCAGAAGAGGTGGCGGTTCAGTAGCGGAGATCAGAAACCCTGGTGAGCAACAGGAGACATTTGAGTTTACGGCTTTTCTGATGCCTGGCTCCAAAAGCAGCCAGGCTGCTGGTACTCAAAGCTGGGCAAGAGGTCTGTGGGTGCATGGTCAGCTCCTTCGATGAGGATTCAGCTCAGAGGAGTGGGGCTCAAATTTTTCTGCTGCCCTGGGAGACCGCCTGTAGATCAGTGGGATGACCACATGGCACGAGAGGCAGCAGTTCAGTAGGAGAGGTCCAAAGCCCCAGTGGCCTACAGGAGACCTTCAAGTTTACGGCTTTTCTGACCCCTGGCTCCAAAAGCAGCCGGGCTGCTGTTACTCACAGCATGGCAAGAGGTCTGCGGGTGCACGGTTGGCTACTTCGATGAGGATTCAGTTCAGAGGAGTGGTGCTCAAACTTTTCTGGCCACAGGGACACCGCCCATAGATCAGCGGGACAACCACAGGGCACGAGAGGTGGCAGTTCAGTAGCGGAGGTCCAAAGCCCCGGTGGGTTTTGTAATATTATGATAATGGTGTAACTCAGCATACATTTTTACCCCAAACCATGTTTTTAACAATAATAGTACTATCTTCCTAGAAAGTCCCCAAAAATTCCCAAAATAATTCTAAAAACATAACACACAAAAATCTTTTGTTGTCCTTTAGCATAAGTCTTGATGTTGTGAGCATACCCCTTGCATGTTAAGCCACTGCAAATAATTCCTTTCTCCACCTCTTACACCAATACTTATTTTAGAGCCCTGAGAGAGTGTACACATTTTTTATTGTTTGATTACTCAATCACAATGTTGTGGTGTTTATCATAATAGCATATTCTTGCATAGTACGACTTAAATATCAAATCCAATTTATTATGTCTAGTGACCTTTATAAATAATATTACAGACAATATCTCTTTAATTCACAAGTTCCTCTCCCCCTTCCTCATGGCCATTGGTCACATGCTTAAAGGAATAAATTATTTTTTAATAAATCATCATTTAACTAAAAATATATATCAATACACACCATACTAGTATTACCATGGAAACATCTAAACTGTAACATGATTAAATATTCTGGCCCATGATGCAAAGTTAGCCATACAAGCAAAGTCTGCAAAATAATAATTAATTATTAACATGATTTATCTGGCATAGCAAAATAGTCACATACATAATACTCAGATCTCTTATTTCTTCCCGTTCCCTCGTTCTCAACACCAATCAATCAGCTACTCATAACTGCTGTAGTTCACTATATATATATATATATATATATACACACACACACACATACTAATGCAGCAGTATCAGAAAATATTTGGTATCTTAGTTTTTAAGTCTGTAAGGGTTTCGTTGACAGTATCATACACTAGATGATCTCCATTGATTATAACTTTCATTTTCACCAGTAAAATCATGGTGGCACGGTATCCATGTGACCACAGTTTGTTTCTTAAAAAATCAAACTTCTTTCTTGCTTGTATTATTTCTGCTGGAAAATCATTATAAATGGCAATACTGGCTCCCATTACATTTACTTTCTTTTTCTTATACACAGCAGCCATGAGGTTTTCCTTATCTGAAGGATGTAAGCATTTGAGCATGATAGGTCTAGGAGGTTCTGAGTCCGATGGTTAAGATTTGGTTGATTTCAACATTTACTTTGTTGTGCACTATATCTAACAAGGCTGCAGCTATCAGTTTAAATGAGTCTTGCAAAGTTTTGTTACTATCCCATGACTCAGGTGCTCCAAAAATATGAATGTTCTTCCTTATTGCTCACATTTCATAGTCATTCAACATTTCTTTCACCTCTTAATTCACAATTTCAAAGTTTTCCAATTGTCTGGGGATATTTGTCATTTCCTCTGATAGTCTTTTACTCTGTCACCATTGTGACAAATAGTAATTGCCTGTTTTATTTCTGATACGTCTTGTTTTAGTACTTGGTTCTCTTTTAAAACTTCTTGAGATAAGTTAAAATAACTCTCTAGTTTATCTTGCTGAGTTAACATTAACTCCTTTTTGTTTGAAATTGTATTTATTTGATTGAATAGCATTTTGGCCCTGGGGCACCTACTTGTCTTTGCTTATTTTGTCATCTTCAGAATCAGACAATGAATCACCTGCGTTTAGCTCCTTTTCAGGTATCCCCTCACTGCAATTTAATCTTCCCTGGTTTTGATCAGGCTGTACATTTGAGCCAATTTGCTTATGGGACATTCTTTAACATTACTCAAATCTTGCAAAGGCTGGGCTCCCGAGTTATTTTGAAGTACCAGAGTATCTGCCTTAGATGTGGTTTTAAGATTGCTTACCTCCATTTTTGGTTGTATCCCTGGTGAACTCTCTTTGACATGGTTTCCATTCTTGTTGTTCAGACATGAATTCCCTTTATGGTTATTATTGGCTTGAAGCTTTTCTGATGTGTCAGTTAACTCCATTGCTGACTTTTGGTGGGTCAGTTCAGCATTTTCTGGCAAGGACCTTTGCTGGCCATCATCATTCACAGAACATGTGCATTTCCAGTTGTAGTGGGCAGTGGAGGTAAGGGCATGCCAGTGCATTCAGAAAATACTACAAGCAAGGCCCCCAAAGTAGATTGTTCTTCGTTTACAGTTTTGGCAGTCTCTTTTTTTGGGATGTTTTATTTTTTTCAGTTGTTTTAAACATAGGGAAAAAGACCCGTTGAGTTGTTATTTAACAGAACGTTATGATTGGGCATTGTTATGTCCGATGTCGGTTGCTTTAAAAGGTTTTGTTTTTCTAGTTGGCATGGCATTTTTCTTTTAAACTTTTCAGCTTTATACAAATGAGGTTTTGTTTACTGTCTTTTCTAGAAGTCATCATGCCAAAAGCATGATAAGATGTTCTACTCTTTTTAAATTATTGCCTCATCCAATATGAGACCAGGTTCAAAGAGCATAACTCGGGCTACATTCATTTGAAGAGTGAAGGTGTAGTGGTAGCGACTGCAGCATGGCGCCTACATGGCATCCTACTCTGTCACCATTGTGACAAGGCACAACCTCGCCATGGGATTCAGGTTCAGCTTTGCAGTGGTTAAGGAGTCTCAGGAAGACCAGTTTAACATCAAACCAACCAGGTATATTTTTATTTCTTTAATATGGCTGGTAGCACAGAAGTTTGGGCTTCTGCCCTTTTCTTTTTAAGCCCCACCGGGGAAAATGAAACAAAAACAGAAATAAAGAGGCCTAGCTCTGGGTGGGAGCACTGTCTGAACAATACCCGGCCCTAACTAGAAATCCCCTTTTCCAGAAGGCTAGATCTTCTGGAAGAACACAAACAGTAAAACAGAAAACTCACAATGAAATAAAATTTTTCTTTTTGGCTTAATTCAAGAGACCTACCTCCTGAGGGTTGCTTAAGGGACTCCTGATCTGGAGCACATCCAGGCAGCTTGTCAGCCCTGTTCCCCTGCAGCAACTGCCTGCTGGCTTTTCCTTCCTGTTTTTAAAGATCTCCTGTCTGTGCAGCTGCATGCAATCAGCCAAATCAGCTGCAGCTGTACCCTGATTATCTTACTCAGGGAAACCCCCTCTCTTCCAGTACCCGAGTTTACCACACATCCCCCTCCCCAGCTCAACACTATAGGGCTGGGCGGCCTGTGCTGAGAGGTAGGGTCTTCAGCAAAGTCCATCCACATTTCCATTCAGTGTCCCCACTCTGTGGTGGACCACGAAGTGGTACAATTGTAGTGCAAGGAACCATCTCATCACTCTGGCATTTTTTTCCTTGTTTGTTTGCATCCACTTGAGTGGAGCATGGTCTGTCACCAGAGTGAGCTTGCAACCTAGTAAGTAATATCTGAGCGTTTCCGTCACCCACTTCACTGCAAGGCACTCCTTTTCCACTATGGCGTACCGCTGTTCCTGGGGTAACAACTTCCTACTAAGGTACAGGGTGGGGTGCTCTTCACCTGCTACCATCTGGGAGAGTACTGCCCCAATCCAACATCTGAGGCATCTGTTTGCAGAATGAATTCTTTATCGAAATCTGGGGAGACCAGCACCAGATCAGAACAAAGAGCCGTCTTGGGTCAGTGAATGCCCCATCCGCTGCCTCCGACCACCTCATGATGTCTGGTGCTCTCGCCCTGGTTAACTCCGTTAATGGAGTGGCCCGAGTGGCAAAGTGAGGGATGAACCTCTGGTAGTAACCGACCAACCCTAGGAAAGCCTTCACTTGCTTCTTCTTCTTGTTTGGTTGGGGCCAGTTTTGGATTGCCTCTATCTTCTTCACCTGGGGTTTCACCAATCCCTGTCCAGCCACATAGCCCAAGTATTTTGCTTCTGACAAGCCGATATTACATTTGGTGGGATTTGCTGTCAACCCGACTTCTCGTAATGTATCTAGTATGGCCTCGACCTTCCGAAGGTGAGTTTCCCAGTCCGTACTATGGATGACCACATCATTGATGTAGGCAGCAGCATAGTGAGAGTGTGGGCGCAACAGTCAGTCCATTGTGCGTTGAAAGGTCACAGGTGCTCCATGCAGACTGAATGGGAGGACTTTGTAGTGGTATAAATCCCCCAGGGCGATGAAGACGGTCTTCTCCTGGGCTGCCCTTGTGAGTGTGATCTGCCAGTATCCTTTCATAAGGTCCAAGGTGGAGAGGTATCTGGCCTTCCCCAACTGGTTGATCAGTTCGTTGACCCTAGATAGGGAGTATGCATCAAACTGCGATACCTCGTTTAGTTTTCTGAAATTATTACAAAACCTCCAAGTGTTATTTGATTTTGTCACGAGGGCGATGGGGCTCGACCATTCACTATGGGACTCTTCTATGATGTTGAGCTTCAATATTCTCTCGACTTTGACTCAGATTTCTCTCCTGTTGGCCTCTGGGATATGGTAGGGTCTTTCCCTTATCCTTACACCCGGTGTTGTCACAATGTCGTGGTAGGGTGCGACCATCTGACCAGGTCGTTCGGAGAACACATCTCCATTTCGCTGAACCATTTCCACTGCTTCTTTGTACTGTGTAGGAGGCAGCTCGGGTGAGATATGGACTTGCCCCTCTGTTTTACCTTCTGCTGGGGTTACGGCCAATGAGACACAGCAGGCCTCCCGGTCTTGCCATGTCTTCAGGATTTTAATATGATATATTTGGAACATCTTCCTGCGATCGGGTTGGCTTACTTTAAAGTTCACATCACCAACAGCTTCCATGACCTTGTATGGACCCTGCCACCTGGTGAGCAGTTTGCTTTCCGCTGTGGGAACCAGGACCATCACTCGATCCCCTGGCTGGAACTTCCGGATCCTCGCCTGATGGTCATAATAAGTCCGTTGGGTCTCTTGGGCCTTTTCTAAGTGTTCCCAGACAAAAGGAGTGACCCAGGCCAACCTTTCCTGCATTTGGGAGATATACCCAAACACACTGGCTCCTTGTGGTGGTTGCTCTTCCCAGTCCTCCTTTAGTATATCGAGGACACCCTTGGGCTGGTGGGCATATAACAACTCGAAGGGGGAGAATCTGTTGGATGCCTGTGGAACCTCTCAGATAGTGAGCATTAAGTAGGGACGGAGTAAGTCTGAGTCCTTTCCATCTCGGCTCACGACTTTCTGTAACATCCCCTTCAAATTCTGATTAAATCGTTCAACCAGACCATCTGTCTGGGGGTTGTACACTTAAGTCCTCAGGGCTTGGATCTGGAGGAGTCTGCAAAGCTCCTTCATTAAATGTGAGACAAAGAGAGTACCCTGGTCCATCAGTATCTCCTTTGGGAATCCAACCCTCACGAAGACTTGAATGAGTTCTCGGTCAATCATCTTTGAGGCCATGTTATGGAGCGGGATCTCTTCTGGATATCTTGAAGCATAGTCTATGATGACTAGGATGTGTTGGTGGCCCCGAACTGACCTGTCTAGGGGGCCTACCAGGTCCATTGCAATCCTCGTGAAAGGTTCATCGATGATTGGCAAGGGCACCAACGGGGCTCTTAATTTCAGCTGCGGAGACGCCAACTGGCATTCTGGGCATGAAGCACAGTACCTCCTTACCGCAGCATAAATTCCAGGCCAGTAGAATCTTTGGAATATGTGGCACAGCATTTTTTTGACCCCAAGGTGTCCTCTGAGAAGGTGAGCGTGTGCCAAATCCAGTACCGCCTTCCTGTGCTGGCGGGGGACCAGCAACTGTTCCACATCATGTTCTTCATCCGGTATCACTCTGTATAGGAGATCATTATTTAACGTGAAATATGGTCTGGGTCACTTGGCTTTGCTGTCTACTGGCACCCTGTTAATCTCCACAACCTCTGACCGGATATTCTGAAAGAGAGGCTCATCTATTTGGTCCCGACCAAAGTTCCTGGAGGCTATCCTGAGGGTACTCAATTCAGGGGGAGTTCAACTCTGTCTCCACTTCTGGGTCCTCCTCTTCCTCCCTACAACTCTCTCCTCGGACACCAGACCGCTCACCCTGTCGTCCTTCTGGGAGTGGGGTTCTACCTCCCACCAGCACGGACCTGCCATTGACAGCCAGTATCTTGGTCTCTAATTTCTTACAATCCTTGCATTTCTTTTCTGATTTCTGGGACTTTCCTGCCTCCCCATACAACTCAGGGTCCCAATGCCCGTAAGGGAAATAATCGGGTGAGTCCTCTGACCCCTCGGGGATTCCTAGCAACATTGCCTCAGTTACCAGGGCCCTGGCCTCCCGGGTTCGCCCCTCATGGAGTAATGCCTCAAACCCCAGGAAATCACGACCCACCAGGACAGGATGTGCCAATCAAGGGAGGATCCCTACCGTGACCTGCCTCTCCTCCCCCTGTGCTTCCATGGTAACTAGTGTCATGGGGTAATAAAACGCTGTGCCATGGACACAGGTGATCCAGGTACATTTCTGGAAATTAATTTAGGTTGGTTGCACCAAACTGTGAACTATAAGGGTAACCTCACTCCCCGAGATGACAAGGGCCATAACAGCCTGTCTGTTTACCTTAACAACCTGGGTAAATCTGTGTGAAGTGGCGACCACCCCAACCACATTAATCAAATGGCCATTGCTCTGTGGGGACCCACCCCAGTTGCACTGCATTGGTTCGACCCCATTCAGGCAGTTGGCAATTACATGTCCCCGCTCCCTGCACCCATAACAGCAGTAGCATTCTCAGGGTAACCCTGGACCCTTTGGGCTTCTAGGGGTGGCCATGTCCCCCTGTATTTTTGAACCCAAAAGTCCCTGCATGGCCTTGGACTGCTCTTCGGTGATCCTTCTTCCTGGTCCTGTCCGGTACAACCTCTTGGGGGGTCAATATCTCTGGTTTGGAGTCCGCCCCAAGTCCCGGAGGAAGCTGACCCCAATGTCCAGGGAAAGTTCTTTCACAGCATAATGCCGCTCCACCAAGGTGACCAGTTCATCACAGGAAGTGGGGTCAGCCTGTC
Source organism: Neoceratodus forsteri (assembly GCA_016271365.2). Taxonomy (NCBI): domain Eukaryota; kingdom Metazoa; phylum Chordata; order Ceratodontiformes; family Ceratodontidae; genus Neoceratodus; species Neoceratodus forsteri. The sequence continues at coordinate 37,285,814 of CM057450.1, forward strand.
CAACCCACTGTTGAAGGCTGGGTGGTATTCGACTTAGGAACCAGTCCATTACCAGGAGCTCCATGATTTTGGCAGCACTATGGAGCTCAGGTGGCAACCACTTCTTGGCCAAGAGGAGAAGGTCATACATCTTCGACCGAGGCTTCACTGACTCTCAGAATCTCCAGCTGTGGTACCTCTGGGCTCGAAGGGCTGGAGTCATGCCAGCACAGGCCAAGATCTCTTCCTTCAGTCTTGGATAGTCGGTGGTGACTCCCTCATCCAGATCATAATTCGCCTTCTGGGACTCGCCGCACAAAAATGGAGCTAAAATGCCGGCCCACTGATCCTGAGGCCATAACACATGAGTAGCTGTCCTTTCAAAGGTAAGCAAATATGCTTCAATGTCATCAGCCATTGTCATTTTATGCAGACAGTGGGAAGCCCGTATAGTCTGGTAACCCTCTGGGGTAGGCCCTGCCGGGTGACCTTCTCCTGGCGTGGTCTTGATGAGACGCTTTACCATTTCCTCAAGGACAGCATGGTCCTGGGCCGTCTGTGTGAGCAGCAACTGGTTTGTCTCTTGTTGAGCCAGGGTAGCTTCCTGCTGGGCTGCCATAGCCTGGATCAAGGCTTTCACCACGTCCTCCATGCCTGGTCTCCTTTACTCCGGGGTGGTTCGGATCCAGCCAAATTCTACGCCGACCTGGATCCCACTTCTAACACCACGTGTGACAAGGCATGACCTTGCCATGGGATTCAGGTTCAGCTTTGCGGTGGTTAAGGAGTCTCAGGAAGACCAGTTTGTTAACATCAAACCAACCAGGTATAGTTTTATTTCTTTAATATGGCTGGTAGCACATAAGTTTGGGCTTCTGCCCTTTTCTTTTTAAGCCCCACTGGGGAAAATGAAACAAAAACAGAAATAAAGAGGCCTAGCTCTTGGTGGGAGCGCTATCTAAACAATACCTGGCCCTAACTAGAAATCCCCTTTTCCAGAAGGCTAGATCTTCTGGAAGAACACAAACAGTAAAACAGAAAACTCACAATGAAATTAAATTTTCCTTTTTGGCTTAGTTCAGGAGACCAATCTCCTGAGAGTTGCTTAAGGGACTTCTGATCTGGAACACATCCAGGCAGCTTGTCAGCCCTGTACCCCTGCAGCAACTGCCTGCTGGCTTTTCCTTCCTGTTTTTAAAGCTCTCCTGTCTGTGCAGCTGCAGCCAATCAGCTGAATCAGCTGCAGCTGTACCCTGACTATCTTACTCAGGGAAACCCCCTGTCCTCCAGTACCTGAGTTTACCACACCATATTGTGCCTCCTCTCCTCATGGGCGGCACTCACTAGCTCCAGTGCTGTCCTGTCTTTCTATATTTCTAGTCATATTTCCATTCCTGATATAAGAATAAAGTATGATGCCACAAGTTGTGGATAATGACATCAGATAGAGGATGATCCAGAAGATAAACTGCAAGGGGAAAAACACATCCTGATCTCATGCAATGGCCTGAAACAATGAATGCAATTACTTAACATTTCAATTGTATGGTGTGGTATATTTTTGAATTCTGGTGATGTCGACTGTGATTTTATTTTCTTGGTGGCTCGAGTCCCATTTTAAATGTATCCTTTTAAGATAGCCTAGTGGTGTGGAGGACTGAGGTGCTGGTGCCTTACTTTCTGCCACCCCGGTGACCAGTGTTTGGTGGCAAGGAAGGGAGAGGATCAAGCATCCAGAAGACATCTTTCCTCTTCAGGGAAGGGTGGATTGGCATTTCTGTTAAATGACTGCTACCAGGTGGATGTCTGAGGGTAGTGCAGGTTCAGGAATGACAAATATGGGAGGGTGCTGTGGGATTCTGCAGCATGCACACACCTCCATGTGCACATACTGACATTTGCACCCCAGGTGCATCCCAGTAATGGAGAAGGGAGAAACACAGAAAATAGTTGGCACAGGACAGATGAAGCCCTGCCCACCTGCCTCCATCCCTCACCATTGTCCAGTCTCTGGGCCAATCTAGATGTGGTTCTCCAGGTGGAGGGAGAATAGACCTCCTATTCCCAGCCCCACCACACAGGGCAATCCATGGGGGATCCTGGGCCCAAGATATGGGGATACGAGATGTCAGATGGGAGGAGGTGGTGACAGAGTTGAGAGCCTGCCCATGCTGACCAGAGGAGAAAAAGCTATATAGGGAACAAAATTCAGTTCTTTTAAAACTCTTATTTACATAAGCAATAAGACACAATGGGGTGTGCATTTTGCTGATCCAATGGCATGCCTAGGTACAATGGAGGCACAACATCACAGGCCAAGTGTCTTCAGCACCTGGAAGTGCCATTAGATCAGCAAACTGCACATCCCTGTAGTGTTTTATTGTACTTACAAAAATGGCAAACTGAGAAAATGTAAAAAATAAATAAATAATGATATCCTTCTTTAATTAAAAACATGTTTTACCTTTTGTTAAAAGTAGCTAATAATTCTGCCATAAAATATATGATTCCTCTATCTGTTCATGATTTCTTTTTCACTTCATTGTACTTCCAGGACTTTATTTGCTTCTGTATGAGGTCTTTTTCACTTGCTTAATTCTAATAAAGTTTATTCAATTTAAAAAAAAAAGTAACTAGTAAAAGGTAGTCCTTCTCCAGCTGTCAATCATCTGTCTATCTACACATTCCGTAGAAGAAACATTTGTTTATCTGGAACATAGGGTTTGAACATTCACTTCTCTCCACACAAGCACAAACAGAATGATTCAGTAAAGTGGCAGGGCAAACTGCAAAGCTTCCACTGGTAGGTAGGTAAGTATGGGGTGTGGGGGGTCCATGGTCAGAAACGAAGTTCCAAAAAATAAATAAAACTGTGTGTAGTGCATTTTTTTAAAATGTGTATGTGTGTCAGGTGGAGCATATAAAACAAAAGAACATTTAATCAATTTGTTCTTTTTAATTTGAAGAAGTTTTATTTTAGGGGGCTAGATTCTTTTAGTGAGTAAAGGTGGCAGGCATGTTTGTAATGAAAATCAAGATTTTTTGAAAAAGGCATTGATACTGTCAATGTGCTGTGACCTGATTGCCAGCACTTTTATACCCATGCATTGTGTTGTCCCAGTGCAAGGACTCTAACCAATCATGATGCAATTGTTTCCCCTATCCATTTTATACTGTTCATGTTCTTTCCTCTGCTCTCCTTGTAATCTCTCACATGTGGCTAGAAGATGTTAGGCATCTATCGATCAAATTAAAATTTATTTCTAGATTTCTTTTTATTTTCAGTTAAAGACAGTAAATATCAAAGTCTCTAACAAAAAGGATCAATCCAAAAACTACTAAATATGTGTATTATTACAGTGGCATAGTAATGCCCCCACAGTGTAGGAGGAGTAAGCATTTTAATGCAAATCCCCAATTTTCAGATGCTCCTAAATCAGCCATCTTTTTACCCAAAGAGATAATAATTAACATGCAAGCTCTTTGTGTCATGATCACCTGGCCACAAAAATGTTCACACTTGGTTTAGTAGTTTAGTTATAGGGTGTGTGAAAATGTTCCATTTATTAATTTTAAGATGCTTTTCTTATCTCAACTAGCAAATTGCACCAGTTATTCATTTTATGATGCTTTTCTGCTCCCCATTAACTAAAAAAGGGCATCTATTTGAAGAAACCTGAAACTTTCAGGTTTGTTAGATTCTGTCACAAGGCAGTCACTTTTGATGCTCTGGGAGTGATAACATTTAAACTGTAGATGTTATAAGCAAAATAAAGTGCTGATAACCACATACCTATGTGGCTTAAAACACTTTCTTTTAAGGCTGCATGGTAAAGCCATGCTGTCTTTTTGCTATGAAGTAGATTAGAATAGGGACTTGCAGGATTGCTACTGTGTGTAATTACATGGTGATGTGCTCATTCCCATAGCATTAATTTTCTACTGCCTTCTCCTCCACCAGACATCACAACCTGCTCTCCTTCCCCCTCCTGCAGGGGCACTGAAGAAATAGTACTGTAGAGTTTTTAAAAACACAGGATATGATCACCAGTTTCTAAGTCTGCTGTCAGTTAATGATATGATTGGCACTAGAACTCTGGGGAACTCTAAGCCAAAGGCAGATGTTGATGAATTTCCAGTCATGAAGTGTTAGATTACAGTGAAATACTGCATAATGAGGAATAAACTGCTTGTAGTTTTTTTCACAGCTCCAGGTAAATTCACATAGATTTTAGGTTACAGTGAAATGCTGCAGACTGAGGAATAAACTGCTTGTAGAATTTTACACAGCTCCAGGTAAATTCACATAGATTACTGTTTCTACATATAGACATAGTTTCCTTTCATGATTCAAAACAAGCTTGTCTTTCAAATGTTTAGTAATATAATATCATGCTTTCTCAAAACTTTTCACAGTAGAGAAGTGTATAAAACAAATATCTTTCAATACAGTTTGCAGTAATTGTTTAAATAGTAGTAGTACAGTGCTGGGGTAGCAATGGTGGTTCAGGGATGATATAATTTTCAGGAAATGCAGAGGGGACAGGATGTGTTGGTGGGGTTAGAAGAAAAAAAAGACTGAGAGTTCCAGCAATTGTCTGTAAACTGGGACAGACCTTGAGAGAACAGGCTGCAAATGAGGTGTGGGTACTGGAAAGCAAATATATAGGGGTGGTCAGTAACAGTGCAGCCAACTATGTATCCAAGTAGCACACACAACCTCATTCGTCCAGCAAAAATCTGTTTAAACCTAATCTTAGCTTTAAATGGTAATATTTTATATTTTGGGAAAGAATTGCCCCTTGAAAAAATTCTAGATGCACCCCTGGTGATCAGCAGTGCAGAAAAGTACTAGACCTCTGTGTGCAAAATCTGTTTTACATGGTGCAGAACAATTCACAGCTGCCCATAACTCAGGTAAGATATCTCACCTCTACTGGTTTCACAGGACTACTGCCTTATCAACCTCCTCATGACGCAGTTGTCCTGTAAAACTGGTTGAGGTGTCTTACCATAGCTGCAAGTGGTTGGGAATTGTTTTGCTTCTAATAAAGTTGATTTTCCACACAGAATTGTGATGCCTAAGACTTAATATTTTACATTGGGCAGTTTACGTGGTGAAGCCAAGAGTGCTGTCCCTTTACGTGCATAAAAGTAACATAGCGGGCTGTTGCCCCCTTAAAGAAATTCTAGATGTGCCCCTGGTGATCAGCAGTGCAGAAAAGTACTACAACTCTGTGTGCAAAATCTGCTTTATATGGTGCAGAACAATTCACAACTGCCCATAACTCAGGTAAAATACCTCACCTCTGCTGGTTTCACAGGACTACTGCCTCATCACCCACCTGATGACACAGTCATCCAGTTAACCTGGTTGAGGTGTCTTACAAGGTCCATAGCTGTGGTTGGTTGTAACTTGTTTTGCTTCTAATAAAGTTGATTTTGCACACAGAAGTGTGATGCCTGAGACTTAATATTTTACATTGGGAAGATTGCATGGTGAAGCCAAGATTGCTGTCCCTTTCAGTGCATAAAAGTAGCCTAGCAACTAGATACTCACTTAGGTAAGCTACAGTAGCTGAATTTTTGAATGCACATTCAGAGTGTGCCCCCCCCCCATGGCACCCACAACAGGAATTATTCCAGCCACTGTGGAGTGACAGGTGGGGCTAATAGCAGACAGGGTCAATTCCACCACTGGGGTTAGCCCTAAAGCCAGAGGACTGGGCATGCAGCACCAGAGGGAGAAAAAACAGTTTTAAAAAAAGAAAGTGTCTCCAAGTAACCCTGACTCTTCAGTACCCCAGTTATATTTCAGTGGTACTCCCCTGTTCAGATTTAGGGAAACCACCTGCTGGCTAACTTCATTGCTGTGTCTCACAGCTTGCTAACTTCTTTAAGGTACAAGAAGCTATAGTGTGGCAGAAACATGTGCAGAATCTGGAAGGGGGGGTGTAGTCTTCCTTACAGCATCATCAGAGTACAGACTGCTCTGCCTTCCCCTGCTAGGAACTCCATGTTACTACTACTACTATGCCTTAGTGGAACAGGTGACCATGGGAGAGATAGCTGTACACAACAGAAATGAAGACTAGATGTGCAGAACACCACAATGTTATAACTTAGAGAAAATGCCAAGTTGCAAAAATCCAAGCAATTTAACTAAATCAAGGCAGGTTAGACCACAGGCACACACTGCTGTGCACAGCGTCTTTGAACTTTAATGGAGCAGGTGCACTGAGGGAGGATGAAGTCTTAAGGTAGCCAAAATGTATATACTATTGCTCCCTCCCTAAAATTATAGATCAGAAGTCAGGAGGGGAGAGGACCCACCATTGACATATTGGTCACAAAACTATGGGGGCTTAGGTGGGTTTGGAGGTATCCTTGACTTCTGGCATGCAGTGCCAGGGAACCAAACCTATTTAACAACAACAAAAAGATTGTGGTAGGTAGTGAGAAATAATTGCATTGGGAAGAGGGTGAATGACTTAGAACTTACCTTAGGCTACCTGGTGGACTTTTCGGGCATTTACTTTTTTTTTTCCAGGCCCAAACATGGAGTCTTGTGTATCCATAGGGGCTTGCCAACCCTCCCAGTTGCCTTGTGCTGCTGTGCTGCTGGGGATTTCTGATGTCTCTGCATTTTCAGCCTTCCCCTCTCCTAGCAGCTGTAGCCACCATCAGAGATACTGATATTTCATGATGCATTCATGCACTGATGTAGTGACTAACTAATCGAGTGTCTGTATTTTTCTGGGTGGTGGTGGTGGTGGTAGAGGTGATTGCTCAGGACAATAAAACATTGTAATGTGGCCTCTCCATCACTTCTATGTAGCAGCACAGTGTCAGAGATGTTGAGACCTAAGCATTTGGTCAAACCACAGACATGTGTTTGGAGGTAGGTGGGGTACCATGAACCAGCACTGAACTACTGGCAGCTGGGAAGCAGTGACCACCATGACCTCGGTCTATCACATGGTCTCTGCTTAGAGCAGGGTTGGGGAAGTGGAGCATTGCATGCCATAGTGCTGAGTTGTTGCCCCTCACATAGGGATACTCACAATAGGTTGAAAACAAATTGGACGAAGGTGATTAGTGCACGGGAAAACAGGCAACAGCAAGATGCATGCCTGGCAATTCAATGGTGCACCTTTCTGGTTAAACTGCATGTTGATCCCATTGCAGGGGGGGGCTTTGTCCCCGCACCCCCCTTTAAATAAATATAAACATCCCCAGCCTGCACTTAAGGGGATGGACCTCAGTTGGGGCCTCACTTTCCTGTCCACCCACAATTGCTGCTGTATTAAAGTCCCAGCCACCCAGATTGCACTCTCCCATAGTGCCTCACCTATATTCCTTCACCCTAAGTCCTGTATCCTCCTGATGGATATGCCTTCCATGCAGGATCTGGCTCCTTTCATAGCTACCCTTAAAAAGCTTTTTTTTCTATCATTTCAGGCTCCTTTCTTTTCCCATTTCAACTGCTGCACCAGTGAGTGGCAGACCCAAAGGCTAAACCTCCCTTTGCCACAGTGTGATGTGAAAGGAATGACAACAGTAGAACCATACTTACAGGGATGTAGATTGCTCTGCTACTGCTCATTACTTTAATTCTTTTAAAGCTAAATTGAAAATGTTTAAATGGGTTAGTTACAGGCTGCCTTGATAGCCCAGAGGCACTGCACCACAAGGTCAACCTGAATTTGAAAGTAAGCCTGAGACTCCAATTGTTGGCAGCCTGGGGAGGAAGGAGTTGCCTTCCAACTCCCATAGCAAACTCGATTGTTACTTAAAGAGGTCGTCAGATGTATGGGGTATTTGAAGGTTGCAGGGAGGCGGGTGAAGGGGAGGTTTCAGTGAGTGCTGGATGTGCAACTGGTGTACTGGGGCTAGGAGGAAGTGGATTTTGTGTTGGCAGTGTTGAAAATGGGGCAGGGGGGTGCTTGATCTGGTTGAGGTCTGCTCTGCACTGAGACACATAGGCCAGTCCTCCTGCAAGGCAGCTTTCAGTCAGTCTCTCTGTCATGAATGAAGTGTGGGCCAGTAGGATATTAAGATTTTGGAATGGGATGGTTTGATCAGCTAACTGGGTCAGAGAACATGACTGGGGGTCATGGGGGGGTAACAAAGATTACTGCAGGAATTTGCTGCTTTTTCTGTTTGTTTGTTTTATTTTATCCTCTATCACCATATCTCTGTTGGTCTTGCCTTGATGTTAAAGAGCAACTCTGCACTTCAGTACATGATTTATCATAAATAAGATCCAGCTGTTTACAGTTTACTAGGAAATACATTTTTAATTGTCAATGTTCCTTTCCAAAATTGACAGTATATCTTTACAGTTCATCTGAAAAATCTATATAGAAAACATTTGCCTCTCCCGTTAACCTCACAGTGCCTTGAGTTCTTAGTGCTCACCATGACAGACTGATATCACAAATAGCAACAGTGTGGTTAGCAGAGGAGAGTAAGATACATTTTGAAAGACTTAGTGATAAAAGTGCTGCATTACCTACAATATTTAGTAGACCAATGGCATAGGGGAAAATAACTAGAAAACAAAGTTAAAACACAATTGGTATAAATCTAGTGTTTTTAAGTTTTTCATTATAGTAGAGAGATGCTCTCTAATTATCATTTTAACTTAATCCTACTGTATGCTATATAGTACCCTTTGTACCTCTCTGCTCCCTATCTCTACTCATGCTACTATAAGTACATCATACTCACCTAGTTTTACCTTTACTTCCATAGGTCTGGCCAGATGTTGACTATCTTTCAGATAAGTATCTTGTTTAATTCTGATGACTATAATCTCTCCTCTAGAACCCCAGACCCTTTGCATCTCTGCAACCTTCTCTGTGTTTTCCTTTTAGGTTCTACCAGATTATCCCAAACCCAAAAGAACCCAACTCTGTGCACTGTGACTTGAACAGAGCAGGTAATTCATATTGAATTCAGGGGTCAAAACTGAGTTTTGCAGCCCCTAGCCAGCAGGGCTAGTGACTGGAGAAAATCCCCACAGAATTTCCTGCTGTTCCAGTTGATGAACTTACCAAAGTGTTACCCTCTCCAGCACATACCTGCAGGGCTTCCTAAAGGAAAATCTTAATAGCTGTACACAAAATCTACCAACATTTGCTAGTGGGATGGTGCCAGTTTTGACCCCAGCAAAGGAGGTGGGGTTAGGGTCAGGGGCTGGGGGTCTAGTGTCTGGGGAAGGTAGCTGCTAGTGTTTGGGACTTTGGAAGGTGGGTAAGCTGAGGTCAGGGGCTTCGGTGGGAGTGAGGGGACTAAAGTTATTGCAAATGGAGGGAGAGTGTAGAAGGAAGGGTGTATGCATATCTCTGGTGTCTGAGTAAGTGGTGTCCAGAAGGACCTTGCAGAGAAGGAGTGCAACAAGGGTATTAGTGATTCTCAAATGGCTAAGGAGGAAGGGGTGTGGCTTCTGGGCATCAAGGGACAGGAGGGAGATGATATTCACAGAGAATAGAAAGTGAGGTGCCTCAAGAGGGAAGGGTGTTCAGATGGACAGCGGTGAAAGGGGTGAGGATTGGTGTGGCTGGATTGTGTCAGGAAGTGGAGGGGGGGTCATTGTCTGGGGTGAACGGGGGAGCCATAGAAATCTCAGGGACTGTGTAGGGTGTACCTTCAAGAGGGCTACTGTAATGGGGGCTGTAAGGAAAATATGTTAGTGGCAGGTGCTGTGGAGGGAAGGGGCTAATGTCAGAGGGGTCTGTGGAGGAAGGGGGCTAGTGTCTTGGTTAGAGGAATGAGGTGTGGCTAGTGTCTGAACTGGAGGATAGTTAACTATACAGATTGGGGGCACACAAAGTTCAATTTATTCTCAAGAAAATGTGTTCTATTGATAAAGCACCTAAAGTGTCTTCCCATTTTTTTTTTTTTTATTGAAGTGTATCTGTTTAACAGGCTTTGATAAAACAAACTGTCCAGTGATATATCTACCTGGAAGGGTTACATCACCTGCATCTTGGGAATATGTCATTAAATGTTCATTGAAATGATTCAGTTTAGCCAGGGCGTCCCTTGGGGAAAAATGTCAATGGCCTGAGGGTCAACTTGGTCCATTCAGGTCAGTTAATTTATAAATTTGTTAGAGGGTTTAATGCTACCATTCAGTGGTGTAGAGGTCAGGGATACTTGGGATGACATATATGTCGAGGTCTGACTAGACTACACTCTGTGTTAGAAGAAATGGATGAACATGAAAATGAGGGGAAAATAGCAACTGATAGGCCAGAATGGCACCCCCATTTCTGCTGGCCCTGCATCACCAAGAAGTACCATATTGCCACCAGCCACCTAGAAACATCATCCACCATCCCAGGGACTAAATTTGGACCTTCAGAACAGCCACTGATTCCTTCCATGGGAGGAGGCAGGAGGGGAAGGGTCATCATCCCCATCCTCCTTCCATAGACTCTCATCAGCAATGGCTACCCCCCCAAGACTCTCTACCAGTTTGGTCTGGAGTCCTGTTGATACTGAAGGGGAATATAATAGCTGGGGCCTGATATTCAAATGTTTGCCCAGGTGCAGATCCTAGTTTACCTGAGCAAGCTGGGTTTTGCACCAATGTCCTGTATTTAAAAGACCGGATAGCGTGGGCAAACTGGGTTTGTGCCAGGTAGACCGGGGAGGTGACGCAAGGCAAATATATGCAAATCAGGAGTGGGGACCTGAATATTGGAGCAGTTCAATACTCACAGAATTTGTGCTGTGCTAGGTTTCTTTGCATGGTCCCCTTGTGCAGAGAAAATACAGCCAACCTAACCCTTGCTTTAATCCGGCACAGTCCTAGCAGTTGCTGGAGGCCATGTGTCAGTGCCTTCCCATCCCAAGACAGTATTCCCTGGTGAGAAGTGGTGCCTCCTCCCTCTGAACCCAGTCCCGTTAATAAAATATGTATCCCTGCCATGCAGTGATCCCTTCCACCCACCTGATCCAGGTCCCATTACAGGAAGATATACCCCTGTTGTCCAGTGATTCCCCTGTCCCTCCAAACCCAGTCCCATTAATGGAGGATATACTCCTGGTGTTCAGTGGTCACTCCCCCCACCCAATCCAAGTCCAGTTACAGAAAGATATAGCCCTGGCAGTCAGTGGTCATTCCCCCAACCCGATCTCAGTCAGTGTAGGAACACAGTTATCCTGGTGTCCAGTGATCCCTCCTCTCAGCTGATCCCCATCCTGGAAAAGAGTCTCAGTTTGCCAATGTCCCCTCAACAGTGGCACTGCTCTTGGCATGGCAGTAGTAAAGAAGTCCTGCCTCTCTCAACAAAGTCCCATTCTGAACCATGAGCAGTGCCCCCCCAGCCCATACTCAGTTAGTAGTTAGTGGCCCCCCCTCTTACCCAAAGCACCTACAGTCCCCGTACCAGTCTGTCACTGCTGCAATTCAATGACAAGTGGCACAGCCCACCTCACATAGCCATGGCCGCCCAGCATCTATCTGTATCAAGGAGTTCATAAGTTCATAGGTGATACGAATTTGAGGGTCAGGCCCTTATTTAAACTCGCCATCATTATGTTAATGATGGTAATAAAATTTCTTGTCGCCCATATAGCAATCAAGTGCATTCTTAAAAAGGTCCAAGGATTGACATGATATGACGTTAGCTGAAAGAGAGTTCCATAAATGTGGGACTCTTTGAGTGACAAAATTCTTCCTCCGTTAAGTCTTACATGTTTCCACATACAATCTGAGGTTGTGTGACCTGGTACTCTCCAAGGGTGACTGTTTTATTAAACAATTAGTTTCCAAAAACAGTTTATCCGTACAAGCATTATAGGCCCAACACATTTCACCTCTAAGGAACCTATATTTTTTAGAGAATAATCCTAAATTTCTAAGTCTGTCATCATATCCTAGATGTGCCACATTGGAAACCGATTTAATCATCTTATTGTACATTGAACTGATTCATAAATTTTGATATTATTTATGCAAGTGGATGAACAAAAAGGGGCACAATATTCCATATGTGTTCTAACCATGGTAGTATACAATGGAATGAGAACCTCTGCTTCTCGAGTTTTTATGTGTTTTAAAATACATCTGAGTATACCATGACATTTTTTATCGGTAATGTTAATATGATGATTAAATTTTAAGTTATTAGTGATAGTCACACTAAGATCCCTTTCTGAGGTAGTTTCCTCAAGCTTAATGTTATTTATATAAAAGCTAGCCAGACAGTTATTTCTCCCTAGGTGCATCACTTTACACTTAGTAATATCAAAAACTGATCATGATTGGTAGCCCAAGAATAAAGGTTATTTAGATTATCCTGGAGCACTTCAATGGAGGTGTTATTATTAACAATCCCACCAAGTTTACTGTCATCAGCATGTTTTTGCAACCAAGTACCATTTTTAGCTTGCATATCCGAGATCATAATATTAAATAATATTGGTCCAGGTACAGACCCCTGTGGTACACCACTACTGACAGTACCCCAATCAGACTTGCATCCTCTTTACTGTATATGGCACAGTGATGTGCTTTGTCCTATTCATAGGCTACACTCCCTAGTACAGATAGATGGAAGGTGGTCATGGTTGTGCAAGGTGGGCTTTGCCACTCGCTGTCATTGAACTGTGGCACTGACAGACAGGTAGGGGGACCGGGGGTTTGTGTCAGTGCTGAGGGTTGTAGTGAGGCCACTGACCACCAACTGGGTATGGGTTGGGGGTGCTGCTCTCAGTATGAGACAGGGCTTTGTTGGAGGGAAGGACTCCTTTGCTCCTGATGCAGTCCCAGAGGTAGGTGCTACAATCAGCATTAATAGGGCAGTGCAGTAGCTAGAAGGACAGCTTGCCCAACACACAAGAGCACAAGGAATGAACAGCTACTGCGCTCAGGACCATAACAAAAGTAAGCAGTCAGGCTGTCACAATCAAAGTGAATTTATTCCAAATATGAAAAAAAAAGATCTGACTAGTCAATTACTTTCATTGCTACAACCCGACTGCTTACTTTTGTTATGGTCCTCAGTTCAGTAGCATTGAATTTATTCCAAATATGAATGAAATACCTGACCAAAGAGTCAATTACTTTGATTGTTACAACCCAACTGCTTACTTTTGTTATGATCCTCAGTGCAGTAGCAGTTCATTCTTTGTGCTTTTTTGCCCCTGCCATGCAAGGACAGTGTGACTGTCAGGAGGGGGGAGTTTGGAAACGGGGTGGGACGGTGTTCCCAAGATGGGGATTGGATGTGGGGAGAGACCATTGGACACCAGGAAAATTGTTTTTCTCCATGGACTGGGATTGGGTGTGGGGAGGGACTACTATACGCCAGGGTATATCATTCTTGAATGGGACTGCAATCAGGCATGGGAAGAGACCACTGCATGCCAAAGATAAATCTTTCATTACAGGACTGGGTATGGGGGGGGCACCACTGGATGCCAGGGATATATTTGTCTTTCACAAGACTGGGTTTGGAGGGTGGAGGGATGCCACTAGCACCAGGGACAACTCACTGGGTTGGGGCAGCTGGGGGAGGTGCTGGGAAAAAGTCTCACTCCCATGCAAATGAGCCAATAATGGGCATGCAAATGACCCTTGGCACCTTGTATGCCCAATGGGCTAATTTACAGGGGGACTTCTGAATACGGCAGGTTTTGTCCACACACAAGTCATTGCAGGGCCTAGTTTTGGGTGTGCTATCGGGTGGTGCTAAGTAGCTTAATGCCTTGACACAATGTTCCTATATTTAGGGGGATAGTGCCATGTGCTGTCCATCTGAATATAGCAGTTTTGCACACATGCAACATCACAAAGCACAGCACTAATTATTGCGCTCCGCTTTGGGCATTTTTGAATATTGGGCCCCTAGTGTCTTCATCCTGCCTTGTATTTGTTGATGGGTGGTGCAACTTGGCCCCAACCCCCAACAGAGGTCAGTTCTAGTGACACTGAGCCCTCCCCACCATGATAGCCCCTGAGTGATCAGTCTATTCTAACACCAAAGTCATTGGTGTGGTACCTGTGCAGTACACCCCCCATCCACACACACACACATACTGTACAACCCACTTTATTTTTCAACCTTTACAGGTACTTCCCAACTGACCTACAGCAGCTGATCAATTTTTTTATTCTTTAAACTGAGTCATTTCCCTTTTATATCTACAGGTCTGATAGGACATTGATCAGGTGTAGGAGGACACTGACCATACGTATCAGATAAGTATTGTTTTTTGTTTACCGTACCTTGTTTGTAATAGTTCAAAAAGAGCTGTAGAGCCTTTGTGACCCAATTGTAGTCCTTGTTTTACAGGTACCATGTTCTCTTGAGACACCCTTATCTCAGGCTCTATAGGAACCAGATAAGAGATCTATCTGTGCTAGTATGCTAACATGTAACAGTGCTACCCCAAATATTATGACACTAGGCTTTCACTTGTTAAGTGGTTGGTAATGTAGCATTTGGCATAGCTTCACTATGCTGTTAAGTTTCCGCTATCACAAAAGGAAGGTGTTTTACTGCAGAAAAAACTATGTTAATGCAGACATTAGAGTGGAAGAATGCAAAGAGTGCAACGTACACAAATAAAAACATTAGGGGTTTGAGTCCTAGGAGTCTGATATTGTTGGATGTGTCTTAATTATTTTTTTGGATCAATCTGCCAGCAGGTTTTTGCCTACAATGTGATCTGTGTGCTACCAGTGACCCATGCAGGCTACTGTGATACCATGCTGCATGACCATTATGCTACCACCAGCATAAGGCATGGAATGAGACCATTGTATTACCACTGCGGGTGCACTCACTGACACATGATACTGCAGTGGTCTCAATAATAGCACAATGGAATTAAATCCACTGTGATACCAAGTGTGGTGGTATCGCACTGGTTTTCACCACTGTGCTACCATCACTCAAGAGTTTGCCACTGTGCTACCACTGGGTATTGATGGTATCACAGTTAACACAGTAGTATCCCACTGGAATTGGAACAAAACCACTGTGATACCAACAAACAGTGGTATCACAACAGTGCACATTGTTACCACTGTGATGCCAGCAGAGGTGGTGTCACCAGTGAACTACAACTGTCTCCATGGTATCGTAATGGTTACAATGGTATCACAAGGGAACTGGAACAAATCCACTGTGATACCATTTATGATACCCACAATGGAAATACACTGGAAATCACAGAAGTAGTACAATAGTAAAGAACAAGTATTACAATGGTATTCCAAATAAATCTTTGTAAGCGATGGCATGTAGTATAGCAAGGAGTAACTAGAACTGCAAGATTCACAAATATAGGTAAGAAAAGCCATTTACAGATAGCTGTTGCTATTAGTTGTCCTGCTATTCAGTATGATCGGAGAATGACTATGCCTCTGTGTTACAAATGTGGCTGCAGGACGTGCTAGGAGATATTCCGGCCTGGGACTGAGAAAGCCAGGCTTTTTCCTGCAATGCTAGCATCATGCTGTACACATGTCTAAATCCCTTACTTAAGCAGCTGTGACTGTATACATTCCAGAAGCCTGTATAACAAGCCAAGCAATGTAAAGTTTGATATACAGTGCTTGTTGTCCATGTGCTGTACCACTTGGTGTCTGTTTAGAATCATTATATATTATGTTTATCTTATATAATGAACTGTGAAGTACTTGCAGCTGTCTCTCTTTTCTTTTGTTGGTTATCAAGTATTTGCAGTACATTCAAGAGTCCCACATACTTTAGAACTGAAATAAGTATGACATACCACATAAACAGTATGGACAGTCTGATTATTAGGATATTCACTGTCATACTGTAAACACTGGCACCACAATATAGTACAAGGTGTAATGCTGTCATTGTGTGTTGTCCCTTGCATGAGGGATTAAACCGAGGTCTCTTCTACCCATCTCTGTTACTGTCATTGTGGGTGTCCAGTTAGAAGTACAGTATAAGAACCCAAGCAACGCACCTGGGAAACAAAAACCAAGGGGAAGAGTACACAGTGGGGGAGGAGGTATTAACAACAACAAAACTGGAAAGGGACCTGGGGTAGTCATATCAGATTACCTAAAGGTAAGCAAGCAATGTGAGAAGGCAATAAGGATGGCTGGGGGATACTGGGATGTATAGAGAGAGGCATCATAAGTAGAAAACAGGAAGTTGTTGACCCTTTGTACAGACAGTTGGTGAGACCACATCTGGAGTACTGCGTCCAGTTCTGGAGACCCGATCTTCACAAGGACATAAACAGGATGGAAGCAGTCCAGAAGAGGGCAACTAAAATGGTGCAGGGTCTACAACAGAAGCCATATGAAGGGAGACTAAAGGAGCTTAATATGTGTACCCTTATTAAAAGAGGGAGAGGGGGGACATGATAGAAACTTTCAAGTACCTCAAGGGAATCAAAAAAGTCTAAGATGGTAGCATCTTTCAGAAAAAGAGATGTGCAAGAACAAGGTGACTCAATTTGAAGATCGAGGGGGGACAGCTCAGGGGCAATGTGAGGAAGCATGTTTTCACAGAGAGGGTGTGAACGCGTGGAACAGCCTTCCTGAGGAGGTCATGGGGTCAAAAACAGTGGGGAAATTCAAGAATGCATGGGATAGACATAAAGCAAATCTGGTAGGGGGTAGGAGGAAGTAGGCTGTTGGTTATCCAATAGGTAGGGAAATGGGCAGACTAGGTGGGCCAAGCAGTCCTCATCTGCGGTCAAAGTCTATATTTCTATGTTTCTATGTAACTGGTACTGAAAGAGTGGTCCAGTTGTGGGGGGGGGCTGGGATGTGGAGTTTCTGACTCCTTGCAAGATGCTCAGCTTTAGGGCTGGTCAGTGGGCAATAATGTCTAGAGGGCCATCTTGTGAATGGCATGACCCACTCCAGAGGTTTAAGTTACGTTTTGCAACCACTAGCCAACAGGACTAGTGGCTGGGGAAATTCACTAACCCCATAGACTCCTCCACTAGCCCAGCAGATGTTCTTATTGGTTACACTCTCCAGTACCTGTCTGCGGGGCTGGTTAAAGGAACATCTTACTATCCTAACACAATATCTACCAGAATTTGGCTAGCAGGCCAGTGCCAGTTTTGACCCCTGCACTCTCTGCAATGGTTTGACAGTACTTACACAATTTTTTTAAAAGATTTTATGACTGAGGTGTGATCAGTGCTGTGACTGCCAGTGGTTGGTGGTCAGTGCTGTGACTGTCAGGTGCATTGCTGTAAGGGGGAGAGTAAGTCCTATGATGGTTTAGAGAGGTTCAGTGGCAGTGCCATGTTAATGGTGGTGGTGGGGCAGTACTGTGAGTTTTGTGGTTGGGGGTGTTGGTGCTGTAATGATTGATCATGGGGAGCCAGTGTGGGTATTGTCAGGGTGTGGGTGACCAGTGCTGTGACTGCCAGGTATGGGACAGGGTTGTTGCTATTGGGAGTTGGGGAAGCAGTGTGACAACTGCTGGGAGTATGGGACACTGCTTTGACTGTGTGTGGAGGGTATCAGCCCTGTGACTGTTGCAGATGTATGGAGATAGTGCTTTGACAGTGGTGGTGGGTAGTGCTGTGATAGCTGTGGGTAGAGGCCAGTGCTGTCACTGTTGGGGGATTAGGATCAGCACTGTGATTGTCAGATAGGTGACCACTGTGACTGACAGTGAAAGGTGTTAGTTCTGTGACTACTGAAAGGGTGGTTCAGGTCTGTGACTCTTGGGGTGGGGCTCAGTCCTGTGACTGTTGTGGGTGAGGGAGTACTGCTGTGGCTGTTGTGGATGGGTGATCAGTACATTGACCATTAGGAGTCCTGACTCAGTGCTGTTATATTCAGGGAATGGGAATTACTGTTGTGACTGATGGTAAAGGGTGTCAGTCCTATGACGTTTGGGGGTGAGGTGGCTGTGCTGTGACTGTTGAGGATGGATAAGCAGTGCTGTAAGATGGGGTGGAGTGTAGTGCTGTGACCAGTGCTGTTACTATGGGGGAATGGGGATCAGTGCTTTGACGCTTTTTTTTTTTTTCATTTTCTCTCGCAGGGATGTATGGTTAGTACTGTGACTACAAGATTTGGGGGGGCAATTCTGTGACTATTGGAAATAGTAAGAAAGTGTTGTGACTCTCAAGGGTGTGGAATAGTGCTGTGACTGCCAGACGTGGGTGTTCATTGTCATGACTGTCAGTGGAGGGTGTCAGTCCTGTGACTGTCAGTGTGGTGGTACAGTCCTGTCAGTAGAGGTACCAGATTTTGGGATGCCAAAAAGAGGACACTTAGGTCCTCCCCTGATGAGCCCTTGTGCCAGACCCCAAGTAAATAGGTTTAAAGTCTCCACCGCTTTCACAGCTCACTTACAAGGAGGTCATGGGTAGGAAAGAGTGAAAATATTACAAAAATAATAATAATAATAATAATAATACTACAACAGGATAGAGAAGGTACATGAAGAATATTTGGCATCTGGAAAAGAGGACATGTCCTTGCAAAAGAGGACATCTTGTAACTCTGCCTGTCAGTGTCGGGGGTGTTGGTACAGTCCTGGGACTGTGGGGGTAGGGGGTGGTGGTACAGTCCTGTGACTGCGGCTGGCTGGTGCAGTCCTCTGAATGTAGGGGGGGCAATGGTATAGTCCTATGACTGTTGAGGGGTGGTCACTGCTGTGACTGATGGTGGAGGGTGTCAGCACTGTGACTGTCAAAAAGGTGGTACAGTCTTGTGATTATCGGGAGGAGGATCAGATATGTAACTGCCAGGGATAGGGTGTCACTTATGTGACTGTCAGAGTGAGGGTCATTACTGTGACTTTTGGGAGGTCAGCTTTTGCACAATTCTACAGCTTTAAGGGACTGAAGTGTTTTCAGGAAGTTGTACATGCAGCAGGAAGGTTGTATAAGGCACCAAACTAAGTGACTGTTCGGGGGGGTAGTCAGTTCCAACTGTGTGGGGTGGTCTTCAGTGCTGTGACTGAAGTACAGTGTTGTGACTGTTAGGGGTCAGGAGTACTGCTGTAACTGCCTGTGGAGAATGACATCCATGTGACTTTAGGGGGCATGGGGGCATTGCTGTCATGGTGGTGGGGTGTAGTGCTGTGACCATTGGGAATAGGGATCAGTTCTGTGACTGTCAGGGGTGGGTGCCCAGTGCTGTGACTGACAGTGGAGGGCTTCAGTCATATGACTCTCAGAGGGGGGTACAGTCCTGTAACTGTAGGGAGTGGAAGGGTCAGTCCTGAGATGGTCAGTGGTCAGTGCTGTGGCTATATTGTAAGTAATGTAGAATGGTGTGCATTGGAAGAGACGGTGCATGAGCAAAGTAGCCAGCTTGTAATAAGAAAAGAAAAGACAGCTCAGTGCAAGATTTAGTTTCTGGCAATACACTGGTGTGCACCTACTAGCCCAAGTACTTCAATTCTTCAATGGGCCTTCCTAAGGGGGTGGGTCTGAGGAATACAAATGTACATCTCATTTATACAGATCTCTTAAAGTGATATAAACCACACACTAAAAACAATGTGCAAGTCAAGCTGAAAACACATGAGTAACTTGGTTACAATCATTTCATTACTCTGCTTTTTGTGTTTTGTTTTTGACACTCATGGTAAACAGTTAATGATATTAGTATTCTTCTTAAATTAACATGTCTCTATATCTGCTACTTCATTTAATTCTGTAACTTTCTATCTAAAGTAATATATTTATTTTACCTTTTACACTATACTATACCCCTTTTGTATCTCTATCCTCTCTATTGTTCTCACTACTGTATTTACTCTACATTAACTTTTTTCTCTTTACTTTCACAGTCTCCCAGGATGTGAACTCCTTCCCCATCAGACAAGTATAACTATATGTCTAACCTTTTTTATCCTTCCTAGTAACTATCTAAGAACAATGGATCCTTATTCTACAGGTCTAAGAAACCTCATCCCTTCAAGACTCCTCCCTCTGGCTCCGTAGTATCCTGGTAGGAGATCCTGTACATATTACCTATACTTGGTAGGTTTACTGTAACCCCCTTTATGGGAGGGTTGTGTACATGTGTTAAGATCATACATACTGCAGCATTTTCCCACCTTCACAAACATTTTTGCCTTGCTAGTTGACTAAGGCAGGCTCTCAGCCCTGTCCCCACCTCCCATATCTGCCACTTCCCTGTTCCAGACCACTGAGTCTAAAGTTCCCCGTGGATTACCCCCCCGCATGACAAGGCCAGGAAGGGGAAAGCCCCCAACCAGTCACTCACATCTAGAACTGAACCAGTCATCCAGGTGGTAGTGTGTGACTGAGGTAGGTTTGTAGCCTGTGTTAGCCAGTTCCACATTCCCCCTCCCCTTGGATTACTGCCTTCATCTGGGGGAAGCAAAGGTTGAGTCAGCATGCCTTCCAACCTAGGGACAGGACAGCTATCTAATGACTGCTCAGTCTTCTCTCTGACCCTTGGCAACCTGAGCATGTTTTTGAGCTTGGGTCACTGATGTAGCAGGAGTCAAGGCACACAGTGCCTCATCCCTTCATACCACTGGACCAGACCAACCTTATACTGCAGCAAGGGAATTATTTATTAACATGGCAGGCCATCAGACAACAGGAGATGGTAGCTCCTCCTCCTACCATTTCATGCCTGAATTCAAGTGGTAAACATGAGTGTTTTGCCACAATTTCTACAACTTTTCCAAAGTGTACGGTATACCTTACTAAGAAAAGGTTTGAGGAGATGCAGAGACAGATTTCTGACTTTGTTTGGCTTAGTATAAAACACCAGGTGCTAAATTCCTTTTTATTGGCTAGGAAAAACCGGGAAGGCTAGGTTCTACCCGGCCTCGTTGGCATCACATATTAGATATGCCTTGCTTTCTGGGCCTGTGCAATACCAAGTGCTCTGGAAGGACATAGAGGTAGCAATCTCACAGTGGTGGCCCATTTTTTCTTCCTTTCTGATATATTGGCCTGAAAAAACAGTAGAATTCTCCATATAGGGTCTTAGCAGTTATGTTCCAGGCATTGGAGAGGGCAGTGAAGTCATTACAATTAAAGGTGGATTGCTGGAGAAAGAAATAGTTTGCATAGGCCAACATGTTCCTCCCAAGTAGAATAGACCCTTGGTTCTGGAGAAAATTGAGGCAGGAATTTTTTTCCTATAGACTAGCTACTCAAGGAGTTGGTAGTGAAATTTTTTGAGCAGAGCCGGACAGAATTTAACTGGGCCTTAATGGACACATTTAGTTAGGGATTACATTCAAGCACAGAATAGTCACCTGTAGGGGGGTCTGAGACTCAGATGGAGGAAACATGACCCTTAGCTACTTGATGAAATTGATAAATCAAAAAGGAGCAATTTCTAGGATTTACCAATTTCTGACACAAGCTAGGAGGGCAGCACTGTATGTAGAGTTGAAATGGGAGAGTGAACTGGATATTCATCTTACTAAGCAGCAATGGGTTTGGATCATCCTTATGCTACCAACAAGATGGTGCCATGTTGGTCTGGCCGTCAAGAGCAGCAGCATAATGTTTAGTTTTGTATGATTTAATTTTAGTTTCTGAGAGTTTTTTATTCTGTGTGTAACTTACTTTTGCATTTATTGAAGAATTTTCTACTTTGTTGCAGCCCATAAATCGTTACAGCAAGTACGCACGTTTTTTTCTCTTAGTCAAGGGTGTTGCATCGTCTGCTTAGTGTTTGAGGCCAGCTTTAATTTTTACATCGGACAGTCATCATTGGATGGTACTTCACAGACAGCATTTATAACATTTGTTGTTTTGCCTGCAAATTGAGGCATTATAGAGACTGTGTTCTCTGCCCAGTGACAGTGCGGTGAGGCCCAGAGGAGCGGTGGATTTTGATGTAGATTTCTCATACAGTTTGTGGCGGCTGAGTTGTGAGCCATTAGCTGGGATATCTGGTGGTGAGAAGCTAATATCTGACCTGAAGAAGTTTCCATTTCCTGTGGCAGACAGAGTACTGTATATGGGGTGACTGGTGGAGGTGAGCCCTGGCCCGTGTGTTCACCCCAGTTCAGCCTGAAAGTGCTGACTGGAGAGTTGACGGCATCCCAGATTGATTCTATGATCTCGGAGGGTGCCTGACAAGGTCTGGTGCTCCCCCATGGCCTAATTGGGGAGATTGCCTGGGTTTCGGGTACCGGCTCCCTGGTTGGCCTATACTTGGATTATTTCATCTGCTGAAGCAGATTTTCTTAGGGCTGTGGTTGTGGCTTTGTAGGATTGTGAAATTACAGCTTCTACAAGTGAAGATCTCCTGGACTTTGTCAACAGAGAGGCAGACACAGAACCCAGGACCTTATGTTGCCACAAGTATTTTAAGACTTGAGCTGGTTTTATTATTTTGTCTGATCATTTAAGGGGGCAGTGAGAGGCCCTCTATTTTTACTTTATTGGGCACTTTAGCATCCGAGAATTGTAGCAGTGAGAGTGCTACATTATATGGTTGTTGGTTTTGGAGAAGGAGGTGGTTAGAGCCCTCCCGTTCTACTACAATCTGTCAAGAGATTGTGGCAAGCAGTCCTTTTGAAGCAGTTGGAAAGTTTTGGACAATTGTGATATTATAGGACAATGCAATACTACAGGACAATAACGGACCTATATGTCCGGTTTACATTTTTTTACTAGGGCTAAAATGGTGCTGTTACTGCTTTGATATTGGACTACAACAAGCTAGAAAATAGTTTATTTGATAATATCTTGGGTTTTGTTGTGTTTTAGGTTTTAGTTATAGGGGTATTTTAAAAGATATAAGAGTTGAGTATTTTGAGAGTGAGTGAATGGAGTGAGTAACTGAAGGTGTGAGTGATTGGTTAATTGACATTCATTTCATTTGATATTATTGTGGGTGGTTTAATTTTGTAGTTGTTATATTGTGGATTTCTTTTCTTTTGGAGCTCTCCCTCACAGTAGTATCGTGGGGGCCGGGAAAATTCCAAGTAGGCTTCTAGAATGTATTGGTATGTTACTCTCCCAGTCAGGCATTACTATCCCTCTGAGCTCCGTGATTTCTGGCCTTTAATAACTCCCTACTGCCGGAGCTATATATTGGCACTGCTGAGCACTAGGGATTGTATACAGGAAGAAGGGTCAGGGCCATGGACCTGGGGGGGCGGGGGCGATAGAAGTGCTCAGTGCCAGAGACGCCCTGGGGCAAATGGGTTCTTGAGATGGGTCTTCCCTGCTTGGTTCCCATACCCAAGGGTTCCCCTCCTTGTGGGTAGGTAGCACAGGCGACCTCAGAAGCCCATCCTACTCAGATTGTGTTATGCAATGTCATGTCTATTAAAAACAAGACCGCTATTATTGCTGCTCTTGTTGGATCATCAGACCTGGCTTCCATCACCGAGACCTGGCTGGATGAAAATGCTGACCCAGTTTTGGAGGCAGCAATTCAGGATGGGTTCTCAGTGATACACCACCTGAGGAAGGATCTGAGGGGTGGGGGTGTTGCCATCTGTTCTAGAGAGGAATTAGGCCTGATAAAGGTTTCAGTGGGGGAGACCAGATCCTTCGAGTGCATTGTGGGTGCGGGTGTGGGGTGCAAGGTTCTTCTCATCTACCATCCACCCGGTGCTGAGAAGCAATTCCTGCAGGAAGTCACAGACTTTGTCGTGTACCTGATGTTGCAGTTCCCCAGATGGTTGGTGTTGGGGGACTTCAACGCATGGATCGACGATGAACTCTCTCAATTTGGTCAGCACTTCTCCCAACTGATGTATTGATTGAACTTCACACAGGTTGTTACCTCTGCAACCCATATTCACAGTCACTCCCTGTACCTGGTCTTCCTACTGGGGATGGAGGCCTTCGACATGGTGGTGGACCCAGTCGGTGGTCTGACCATCACTCTATATGGTTCAATTTCCAGGCACCCCCTTATAGGCCTGCTCGCATGGAAATGATACGGTATCACCCTTTAAGGGGATTGATCCCAACTGGCCTGATGGAGATACTAGACCATTCAGGTTTTCCAAGTGTAAGTATGGATCCAGATGAACTGGTACTAGCCTATAATAAGGCTGTTGTAGGGGCTCTGGATGCCATTGTGCCTATCCGTGTTCACCCACTCACTCTTCGACCTAAGTCCCTCTGGTTTGATGTGGACATTAGGGAAATGAGACAAGTGGGGCGAAGACTGGAACATTGCTGGTGGAAAGTGGGTCTTGATACTGACAGGCTTAGATTGATGTCCCATTATAAGGACCATTAGTCAGCTATCTCCAGTAAGAAGGCAGAGTTCCTGTCCAGGGAGATTGCCGCTGCACAGAATCGACCGGCCCAGCTCTTCTGAATGGTTTACAGGTTGTGCAGTCCAACCTGTCTTAAGTCACAGAGAGCACTGTGATAAGAGAAGTGTGATGAGTTGGCTCAATTCTTTGTGGATAAGTTTGCCAATATCAGAACTGAAATCCATTCAGCACGCTTTACTGGGAGTTGCGATGGTCGGTGGGAGGTTGCCGCTCCTCAGTTTATCTGGTCTGACTTCAACCAGCTGGAGATTGGGGATGTCGTGCAGATAATCCAAGAGCTGTGGCTGACCCACTGTTGTTTGGACCCAGGCCCCACCTACCTCCTAGTGAGGTGCATGGATATCATCTGCCTGGTTCTTGTTGTATTTGTCCGGTGTTCGCTGAGGTCAGGAGTGTTCCCTAACTCCTTAAAGGAGGCTATGGTGACTCCTGTACTCAAGAAACCATCTCTTGACCCAGACTGTCTCACTAACTACAGGCCAGTCTCTAACATTCCCTTTGTCAGGAAGGTTATTGAAAAAGCAGTCGTGTGGCACCTCAAGGTACATCTGACCACCCATGACATCTACGATCTTCTCCAGTCCATATTTCAGAAGAGGCATAGCACCAAGATGGCATTGATGTGGGTACTCAGTGATCTCCTAATAGCGAGAGATCAGAGGTCCCATTCCATCTTGGTCCTCCTCAAGCTCTCTGCAGCATTTGACACCGTGGACCATGGGGTGCTGCTAGAGTGCCTGTAGTTTTTTTATGGACTGTCTTGGACAGTCCTCAGTTGGTTCTAGTCTTTCCTCTGGGGTAGGTCTCAGAGAGTGGTGTCCAGAGTCTTTTCTTCAGACCCAGTCTCCTTACCGTTTGGGGTACCACAGGGCTCTGTGTTCTCTCCCATGCTGTTTGTGGCATACATGTTGCCATTGGGAGACATTGTAAGGCAGTATGGGCTGAGTTTTCACTGCTATCTGGATGATACTCAGCTTTACCTGTCCTTAGTGCCCGGCCAAGAAGATCCTATATCAGTGTTTAACATCTGCCTTGCTGAGATCCAGAACTGGATGAATGCCAGCTGGTTGAGGTTGAACCCAGATCATATCGAGGTGCTGGTGGTAGACCCAGGCCATCAAGTGGAAGGGGCATGGGCTGGACAACCAACAAGGCTTTGGCTTGGTGGTAATCAACTAGTGTCCTCAGACCAGGTGTGAAATCTCGGCGTGATTCTTGACAACAGATTGACTCTTAAGACTCAGGTGCCATCCGAGATCAAGTTCTCTTTTTACCATCTGAGGAATCTCACCCAGATTAAGCAATTGGTGCCCCCTGGTGACCTTCCTACTCTGGTCCACACCTTTGTGACCTCCCACCTTGACTGCTGCAATTCCCTGTACCTAGAGCTGTCGGGAGTTGAAATTCCCCGCTTGCAGCTTGTGCAGAATGCAGACACCAGGTTGTTGACTGGCTTGCCTCGAGCTTGCCATATCACACCAGTGCTCCGCAGCCTGCACTGGCTGCCTGTCCAGTGGTGTATCACCTTCAAGGTTGGGTTACTGACCTATAAAGCCCTACATGGGCAGGGTCCAGTCTACCTGCAAGATCTCCTGGTCCTCTATCACCCCATCTGTCCACTCCATTCCACTGACAAAGGATTGCTGGAGATTCCTGGGATCCGCCTCAAGATATCTGGGGCTCGTGCTTTTAGTTTTGTAGCACCGACCCTGTGGAATTCTCTACCTTATCGGGTAAAAGAGTGCCTGACTGGAGAGCTTCAAGTCAGCCATAAAAGCCTACTTATTCAATCTCACCTTCCCAGATTATGAGCAATTTCTCCACTATGATTAGTTATTTGGTGTTTTATGATGATTTTTATCTAATTATTATTTTAATTATTCTAAAGCGCTTGGATACCTGTTGACTTGCGCTTATAAATAAAGTTGAAGCTGAAGTTGGTTCTAAGAGGATTCACTTAGAACTACATCTTCTCCCAGATGGTGAGAATTTTCCTGGAAAATGAAATCCAGATTTGTTATTACCCTTTCAGTCTGCTGGAGGGGTTGTGGAGAGCCACAGGCCTCTCACACCCACATCTTTTATATGTCAGATACTTGCCCAGTTAAAAGCTAGGATATTTACACAGCTCAATGACCCTATTTGATCTTCTGGACAGTATATGTGCGAGGGAGATGATTCTTGGTGTTCCCCATACTTTAAAATTAAAGGGGCCAGTACCTTGTGACTATGGTGTACAGAATATGTGCTGCTGCACTAAGGAAGGAGACATCTATAAAATGGCTCCAAGATGAACAGCCTACTATAGAAGACTGTCAGGCAGATACTGAGGAGCCTTCTGAAATGGAAAGATTATCCTATCAGGTATTAGTTTGAACAAATAAGAATGTAGAAAACTGGATAACATTGCATCTTGCCATGGGGCCTGACTAAGCCATAGGGAAACTATTAGCCTTGTATTAATACTTATAGGTTGGACACCAGTGCTGAAACTTAGTATTTTGGATTCATTGTAAGAGGTGCTGAAACATGCCCCTTCCTCAACTCTCAGATACTTGACTGAGTCATACTTTGGGAATTACAACAAGCAGAACTAAAATAATTCCTCATGCGACCAGTGGTTTGAGTATTTGGTAAGAGTTTTAATGTTAGAATTATAACGTTAAACATTTTAATAGATTGTATCATAAGTGATGAGCTACCACAGTAGCGGATTTGGCCTATGTTCATTGCTCAGCCCATTTACTGTGAGGTGGAATATAATGCTGTGTACTATTAACTTGCAATAAAGTAAGTATAAAAAACTGATGTTTTGGAGCAGGATGGGGACTGGATACCAGGGACTATAGCCTTTTGCCAGGGTTAGGTGCCACTCCTGGATGCCATTGACTGATGTTTTGAGGCAGGGCAAAAAAACACTAGATATCTGTGACTACAGGCTTTGTGCACGGTGAGGGTGAACCAGGTTGTTGGGTACAACTGGATGCAAGGGAATAATGATTTAGGGTAAGGCAAGGGAGGATACCACAGGATGGCAGGGACTATTATTTTGGGACATGGTTGGGGTACTACTGCATGCCAATGACTAATGGCTTGGGTGCAGTGAGGTATGGGAGTACTACTGGAGTCAGGGACTGGCTAGATTGGAGTAGGTTAAGTGAGGAGGGTGGTCACTGGATGCAAGAGGCTGCTTGGCACTGTAGTGAGGTGTGGGAGGTGTGGAAGGGGTTGCATCCAGTCACACCCCTTCCTCACTTCACCATAGCACCAAGCAGAAGTCTGCTTGGCACTTTTGTGAGGTGAGGAAGGGGTACCACTGTATGCCAGGAACTACTTGGCATAGGGCGGGGGTGAGGGAGAAGGTGACGTTGTACTCTGTAGACTGCTTGGCACAAGATGGGGTGAAGGAAAGGAGTGCCACTGGATATCTGATGCTGGTTGCCATTAAAAGTACTGACAATGTCTGATGCAGGCTGGCATTGTCAATATAAAGTAATGTGTGTCTGTTATTATATGGAATGGGGAGAAGATGTGTATCTCCTCGGTTATGCGTTCATTGAAATGAAGTAAAGAAACCTGTTAACTACAGCCTCCTGATAGCTATATTTTTTCCTTTTAATATATGGCTAAATGATAATTTCTTCTCCTCAGCACCAAATGCAAGTTTTCAAGTTGGCTGTTCTATCCAAAGAGGAGACAGGTTATTTATATTGATGCCAGTTTATTTAGCCATAAACTTTTATTCTTATTCCTGCATGAGTGTATGTTGGTTAGTGTCTCTCTATAGTTCACCATTTTATAATGATTATTTGAACAGCTGACCCATCGGCACAGTGGTTCGATTTTTGTTGTGACGCCGGCGACCCAGGTTCAGGAATGGACTCTGGTCACTGGAGGGCCGGCAGGAGGGGGAGAAGGATTGAGCATCCTGTGGGCTGCTCTCCTTCTCCAGAGGGAGTGTTGGGGACCTGTCCGGCAATTGATGAACCCCTGGCAGAGGCCGGGGGCACCACAGCTACCAGCATGTAGCAGCACTCCGGGGCCTGGGGCAGACACAGGACACCATTGCACATCCCCGCCCCCCAGAAAAAACAGGAAATTGAGGGAGCTTCTGGCCGCACTAGATGACGCTCACCATGGGCTTCAATTCACCCCCAAGGCCAGCCCACCAACCAATCCCAATGTCTGTGGTGCTAAAGGCCCGAGTGCTGCAGCCCTTCCCACAGGGCAATCTGGGGGTATCAGAGGGTCATGGCTGTTGTGGGGGGTTGAAACCCATGGACCGTGACTGAGCAGAGGTACCAGGCAGCTGGCGGCTCGGGGTGATAAAAAAATAGAATAAAAAAAAATAATGATTATTTGAATATTGTCTAAATTGCAAACTGTTTTTGTAGTGTCCTATATATGGAAAACAAGTGCCTCCAAGTTTTCAGTGATGATGCATAGTTCCAAATTCAGGTGTATGATGCAATACTTCAGGTGCCTGGTGCTATAATTGGTATCTAATGCAAGACCTTTATGTGCCTGATATAACTATACAGAGGATAATGCCTGAGGATCAGTTGTTAACCACGCTGTAGTCACCTCAAGCAGTTGCCAGGATGACCTAGTAAACCTTGAAAGTGTAGCTCGAGAGGTTTACTGTTGTCATGACAACCACAAGAGGTGATTACTGTGATGTTGACAATTGATCTGCAGCCATTGTTTTTTATAGTGTACGGGATATCAATGATTCATCCTTACTTTCTTTTAGTACTTACTTTTATTGTTTCAGCCCATAGCATCGCTCTCCACTTCTATTAGCTCTCACCTCTGTGGCCATTCATTGTGAGCTGCTACCTCAGATGCACACACATGCAGATTGACTCCAGCTGTAATCCCATTGCTATGACATACTCAAGAGGGGTTAACAACACCCTACGTCTTAGTGATGGGATTACAAGAAAATAATTTTGTTGTTTATTAGCGGTAATAAGGCCCTCCTATACATTATAAATAGAACAAAGTATAGGGTGGTGTGTGTAATGAGACATTTATACTTCCCCCCTGAGGTGTTAGATGCTACATAAACCCTACCAGCGAAGCTTGAGGGGTTTATCAAAGCATCTAACATTGAGGGTGGGTGAAAACTTCAAGTTTACACACACCACCCCTTATTTTATTTTATATAATTGCTGGGTTTCCCTTTTTCACCTTAGCAACTATACAAAATAAAATTAAATTGCTGTGTGGCCGCAGTCTGATTACAGTGTGCAGCCCGTGGTCAGCTTTCTTCATTTAAAAGTAGTTTTTTTTGTTTTTGTTTTTCATTGTGGGATCAGCCAAAAGTTAATTTTTCAAATTGTTGTGGTACATTTTGTTTTTGACTTACCGCCGAGTCAGAGTGGCAGTTCACCGTCCATTAATGTTCGGTGTGAAGGCAAGCAGTGGAGAGCAGTCACAGAAGCGAGGAACTGTGGTTGGCACATGCACAGAATGAGGAGAATGGTATTTGCCATAATAAACACTCCTTTATTATAACAAATTACGCCATGGTTTCCATATGGAAAAAGGGGAAGTCAGTAATTCTATTGCTGATTATCCATGAGCTTGCCTGAATTACTGTCAAACATGGGGATTTCAAAAGCCCGATGGAGAGTGAGACTCACCCTGCTGGAATTCTTGATCATCAAAATACATATTGTTATTCATACATATATTGCTTTGTTCTCACCTTGATATTCATATGCAAATATTGTTCTTTTCACACCTTTTATTTCATTCTATCTACCAGTGTGGCCACTTTTCACACACTCTGTATATACAGTATATGCCTGCAATTTCCTCAGCCCACTTCAAGCGTCTGATGAAGTAGGTTGTTGAAACATTTGTTACTCTGAAGATTTCTATTATTATTGCATTTTATTTACAATTGAGATGGGGCATTCTAGGAGAAAATGCACTGTCAATGAAGTTGATAGTATGGTACAATCAGCGGAGTTTGACAAGGCTGACCTTTTTATCACTCCACCTGATGATGATGATGATGCAGACAGTGCAGAAGACAGTGGAAATGAGGTGGACTTCATTGGGTGCAAACAGGATCAAACATTTGATGACAGCAACAGTGATGGCAATGATGGTGATGATGCTCCACCGGAAGCTATGAATACTGAGGATGTTAAAGAAGTACAGGCCAGTACCTCTACTCTCACCACATCAAGCAGTTCCCTCTGAAAATAGAAATCAGCATGATGAAGGTGGTACAAGAGGGATCTACCAGCAGAGGTATAGAAAACAATTTGAATGGAATGGAACAGCACACATAGCAAACTGCTGAGAAAGACTGGGCACCATACCTATGGTTTCAGCTATTTTATGATGAAGTGGTGCAATATCTGTGCAACCAGAGAAAATTACATGCATC
Source organism: Neoceratodus forsteri (assembly GCA_016271365.2). Classification (NCBI taxonomy): domain Eukaryota; kingdom Metazoa; phylum Chordata; order Ceratodontiformes; family Ceratodontidae; genus Neoceratodus; species Neoceratodus forsteri. The sequence continues at coordinate 37,316,432 of CM057450.1, forward strand.
TTGCAAAGGGAAGCTGAATTAAAATGCCACTCCTGATGAAATGAGGGCCATTTAGTGGTTCTGCTTATAAGTGGCTACGCTGTTGTACCATGTAGATGAATGATGTGGGAACAGAGTGACAATGTATATAATGCCACAGTCTCCCAACTGATGAACTGTGATAGGTTCAAGGAGATAATCAGATATTTTCACCTTGCTGACAACAGCTGGTTGCCTGCTGGAGACATGCTTGGCAAAATAAGTCCATTCTTTGAAATGATGAATGAAAGATTCCGCGAGGCCTGCTTGATCAAGCAAAGTCTGTGCATAGATGAGGCCATGCTTCCCTATTATGGGAAGCACTCAGCTAAACAGTTCAAGAAGGGCAAGCCAATAAAGTTTGGTTATAAGCTGTGGGGTCTGAATACTCCCCAACGATGCTTCATTCAGTGCAAGGCTTACACTGGTAAAAGTGCTACATTACCTGAACTTGCCTGGGTGGATCTGTAGTGGCAAGACTGATCTCCATGCTACCTCAGAATGTGACATTCCAGCTGGCATTTGACAATCTGTTTACATTACTTCCACTGCTGCAGTACTTAGGTGAAAAAGAGATCGCTGTGACTGGCACATTGAGAGCTAACAGACTGCAGGATTGTCCTGTATTAGATATAAAATCTATGTGTATATAGCCTAGTGGACATGCAGACTACTGCTATGATTTGACCAATAAAGTAATTGTCACATGATGGAATGACAATAGAGTGGTGACTATGGCATCTGTCAAGTGATTATGCCTATTGGAAAGCCAAATCACTATTCTCAGTCTGAGAAGAAGATGATTGAAGTTGATGAGTTGCATGTTATACAATACTACAACTAGTTTATGGATGGAGTTGACAGAATGGACCAAATCATTAGCTACTACAGAATTTCCAGCTACTCAAAGATGTGGTTGATGCCCTTCTTTTTGTTCATGCCCACTGTGGCCATACAGAATGCATGGCTCTTGAATAGGAACTCTGTAGAGAGAAAGAGCAGGCCTCTGAACCTCTTGGCTTTCTGAAGAGAGGTGGCAAATGTATACAAGCATAAGTATTTGGCTCAGGCATGCAATGATCTTGGCATCAGCTGGACGCTCAAGGCAGGTCATCAAAGAGTAGAGAAGGTGCCCAAAGCCCTATGATGGGATGAGCAAGGTCACTACCCAACAATAAAAGAAACACAGAGAAGGTATGCACACCATAGCAAAAAAGCTAAATCTTTGTGTTGCAAATGCAGTGTTGGACTGCACATTGACTGCTTCATGCCATTCCACAAACAGTGTCTGTCAAAATGGTGGCTTTTCCCCAGTTTGTCCTCATTATGTGTTGACATGCTTATGAACATGAAAATCTCAATAAATGACCAAATAGTGACTGTAAAGTAGGCTCTGTGGTGAGTTATGTTTAGTACAGAATGCTTGTTGATACAATGAAGTAGTTTGCTTTAACTTCTATACAATAAAAGCTGTTACTGATATGTAATAGTGTGGTTTATTATTATTGGAAAGAATTCATTATAAATTGAATAATACATATGGTGGTGAGTATAATGATATTTTACACATACCTGAGGTGTTGGATGCTACATTAACCCTGAGAGCGAAGCAATTATATAGGATAAAAACACATCCCTGTGCAGCCATGGTCCAGTCGGCTTTCAGCGTGGTTCGCACTCAGGAGCGGCTGCACAGAAAAAAAAAACAGTTTTCTTTTTTTCATTTTTTTTTTAAGTTTAATCATGATAGTATTACAAGCCTAGTTAATGTTTTTAAATTAACTTATCAATGAGTGTGAGTGACAATGAAGTTTCTGGCACTAAGGAATGGTGCTGAGGAAGGGAAGAGCGGCAGCTGGCGCATGCGTGGACCTAGGGAAACCCAGTGCATGTTCGCTGTTATAACCCACAGATTATAATGGCTAGTTATAACCGGGTTTCCCTATGGGAAAAAAATGCTCACCAGTTATTATTTCTATTGGTAAGATATATTGGATACTAAAGTATGTACCCAGTTATGCCTAGCTTCCGATGTATGGGATGCAGATAAAAAAACCTGAAGTTTTTGAAATTAGCTAAGGTTAATTTGAAAAGCAAGCTAGAAATGTTCATAACTTACAATGGCACACATGTACACCAACAAAAACTTAATTATAACAACTTGGGTATTATTAGGTTACATTTCCTTTTAAATAAGCAGGGAAATTCATTGCAAAATACTACAACTAGGCATTAGTTAAGGTTAAAAGCACACAGTCTGAAAGGTAGGGAAACTCAGTACTAGGAAAAAACAAAAGTTCCTCCTGGGCCCTTTGTGAATCTGCGGCATTTTGTTCTCAGGGTTTGATCTGAATGATGATGCCATACAATTTAGCATGGCGTTACCTTATCTTCATCACTATCTTTCCAGACACACAGATTTACACACTAATGAAACATAGAAACATAGAAACATAGAAACATAGAATTTGACGGCAGATAAGGATCGCTTGGCCCACCCAGTCTGCCCATTTTCCTACCTACTGGATAAGCTGCAGATCCTATTTAACCAGCAGCCTACTTCTTCCTACCCCCACCCCCTAGAATTGCCTTATGACTGTCCCATGCATGCTTGAATTCCACCACTGTTTTGACTCCACAACCTCCTCTGGAAGGCAGTTCCATGCATCCACAACCCTCTCTGTGAAAAATACTTCCTTAAATTACCTCGAGTGCCCCATCTTCAAATTGTGCCCTCTTGTTCTTGCACACCTCTTTTTGAAAGATGCTACCTCTTGGACTTTGTTGATTCCCTTGAGGTACTGAACGCTTCTATCATGTCCCCCCTCCTCCTTTCCTCGAGGCTATACATATTAAGCTCCTTAAGCCTCTCTTCATATGTCTTCCAGTGCAGACCCTGCACCATTTTAGTTGCCCTCCTCTGGACAGCTTCCATCCTGTCTATGTCTTTGCGGAGAATGGGTCTCCAGAACTGCACACAGTACCCCAGATGGAGTCTCACCAGCTGTCTGTACAGAGGGATAATAACTTCTTGTTTTCTACTGGTGATGCCTCTCCCTATGCATCCCAGTATCCCCCAGCCCTCCTTGCTGCCCTCTCACATTGCTTGCCCACCTTTAGGTCATCTGATATGACTACCCCCCAGGTCCCTTTCCATTTTTGTTGTTGTTAGTATCTCACCCCCCATTGTGTACTCTTCCCCTGGGTTTTTGTTTCCCAGGTGCATTACCTTGCACTTCTTAGCATTGAATCTAAGCTGCCATACATTTGACCATTCCTCTAACCTTGCCAAGTCCCTTCTCATCCTTTCCACCCCACCCTGTGCATCAACTCTGTTGCAGATCTTTGTGCTTGGAGAAATGGTGCTGCAGTCCAGGTAATACCAATGCTGCATCAATCAAACCCCACCGAGGACCACACCACAGATTCTGCAAGGGTCCGGGGGACTTTTTTTATGCCCAAACACTGAATTTCATTTCTTCTGAAGCTTTGTGTTTTAATTCTAACTGTTGTTTCAGTAGCATTTTTGCAATTAAATATAAATATACATACTGTAGCTAATGAATAATTCCACTTATATCAAAACTACACTCTAGCCATGAGAAATAAACAATATGCACTGCTTTTATGTAACACATATCTGTTGGGTGATTACTTACCCTTGTTGCTCAAGGAAACCTTCCTCAACTGAACATCATAATTGCCCATTGTAAAAAATGTGCACACAACATTTGGTTTTAAACACAGTGGCAGCACAGTTTTTTTTTTCTTATCATCTTTGGCCACCCTAATGAATGTAACCTGTTCCCATCCTATGTTAGGTGGGAAGAAAAAGTTCTTGCAATGCAAATATTTTTCTCCTCATGGAAACGGTTTCTAACTTACAAGTATGCTAGTTAATATTTGCATAAGTAGGACATTCATAACACAGCTGGACAGAAGAGTGCCCTCATTTATTGTTCCCTAGGCAGTATTTGTGTGAATAGAAACAAGAAAAAGAACAATACATTTTATCATGATTATGGTGGTGACAAACAGCACTGTTTACACCATTATATTAACTGATCAGCAATTTTTTGAATGGGTTTATCATTTCCCATTATAACCCATGAGTTATAACAGCAAACACGTGCCAAGTCAATTAAAAAAGAGCTGCATCCTGATTGGCTCTTCACTCCTCTTGGCCTGGCTGAACGCAACAAGAAACATGGCGGCACCTCATCCCGCACAGCGAGGACCCTCCAGATGCAGACTGCTTCTAGTTTTTTTTTATTTAAAAACAATACTGCACCCGAACTTATCTTCCTTTCTTAACAAAATCCATTTTGTTTATCCTGCTATTCTGACACTGTACTGAAACACTTAAACACTCTCATCATAAACAGCTCCAACCTCGCTGACTGAGGTAAGGGTGATCACAGTTGCCATTCAAATGTACAACTCCAAAAACAAAGGCAAATGAAATATAAAAATAACTAAACCAGCTGTAAAAATTGGTGTGTGTGTGTGTGTGTGTGTGTGTGTGTGTATGTATGTATGTGTGTGAAAGTCAGAGAGCCACAGACAGTAGGTGAAGGCTAGAAAAAATTGCTGCCCAGCAATTATAAATAACAAAAGATGGGGAAGTGTGCTTAAATTCGAAATTAATGGTTGCCCTCAGTGTGGGATGCTTTAATAAACTCCTTGGGCTTTGCCCTCGGGCTTTATATAGCATCCCACACCTCGGGCAACCATTAATTTCTCATTAAGAACACTTCCCTATCCATTATTGTATATGTGTTTAATAGAGCATTGTTCCGTATAGAAGTCCATCCCTTTCAAAATGCTGTTCTGCCACAGTTCAAAGGGCATGGAGTGTTATTGTACCCTTCTGTGCACAAGTATGTTTCATTCTGAAAGTGAAAGAATCATCATATACATGTTTCACATAATACCACGCACTATAAAAATTACAGGATGAGCATACTGTAATAGTCATTCACAGATATGTGAATTAAGTCACTCATTCACATATTTGCAAATGACTATTACAGTATGTGCTGCACGTCCACAGTGTGAACCAATGGGATTACAGCTGCTACTGTAAGCTGTCATTTGATGGTCAGCCACAGTGGTATACGGGTGGGTGTGCTACTGCCTACCGATGACAGGGGGAGCTGGGTGGGCAGGGGTCCTGTGTAGGTGGAGGGTGGGGAGTGCCACTGGACCACCAGGAAATTTTACAGCGATTTTATGGGTGATTGAGGATATGGGTGGTGTGGGGGACCACTAGACTACCAGGGAATTTTTATTACTATATTATGGCTGATCAGGGCTACGAGGAGGAAGGGAGGGGGGGTACCACTGGATCACCAGGGTATTTCAGTGCAGGAACTTACTGTGATTGGGCTACAGGGATGGAGGGGGGTACCACTAGACCCCCTCTGGCAGCACCACATGCTATGCAGGACACCATACACATTTCGCTGGCCGACCCTGAACAACCCATGAAAATGGAGCCATAATGACATGCAAATGGCCCCATTTGTGCCTTGCATGTATAATGGCTCCATTTGCATACTGCTGGTTGAATATCAGGAATCTGCGCACAGCGTAACTCTGTTGCACTGGTGCAGTTCCCATCCCTGTTATTCAGCCCTATCGGGGGGGGGGGGTGAACCAGCACATTGTATTTGTGTAGTGTTCAGTACCTGATATATTCAAAGGAGATGCGTCATGGCTCATCTCTTTTGAATATATCCCTGAGTTGCACCAGAGCAACTCAGTTGTGCTGCACCACCATATGCGCCACTGTCAGGCGCAGTTCTGAATATTCAGGCCACAGTGTTTTGTCACCTTGGGGTTCAGATTTTCATGAAACTCTCAAGCTTTGCTCTTGAGGCCAGAGGGAAACAGAACTCCTCTGTGGCTGAACACACTCATTGTGCATAGTTGATCATCCAGTATGCTGTATATATTTTCAGCCTTGAGAAGGCAATGCCTTTGTCTGAATAAACAAACAAGAAACATACCCACTGTCTCACACTGACAATCTCCACTCATAGCATGTAGAGTACCATGTTTAATTCAGCTATGTCCTTTCATGTGAGAAGAAGAGATTTGTTTTCATCTTGTTTTTCCATTTCAATGGAAGCACTTTCCCAGAAGATAATGAAATTAAGTTTTCTTATTCATTTCCCTCCATTGGGTCCTTGGACTTGTGTTTTCTGTTATCATTAAAAAACCTTTTTCCATCTCAAAGACTTTTAAAACATAATTTAACCGTCATTTGAAATTATGTGTGCATGTGAGGACAAAGGATTTAAGATAATGTGTTTTCCCAATTTATTTCTATGTTGTGTCACGAATTGAGCAGGCTATGTAGTTGAATGATATAAATTGTATTTAATAGAAAATGCCTATACCTAATGTTTAGGGGTGTGCACAGGTTTTCACAATTTACCTTACTTTCAGATTTGGAGTTGGGAGGCAGATTTTGAGGTTTTGGCTCAGGTCTGGTTTGATAGCGTCTGTATAGTACCATAATATAGCAGTGAGGTGACTAAAAAGGCTTAGGGTCCATCTGGTCTGCCAACTTCTGCCACATCACCATGACTGTACTCACATGAGGATGCATACATAGCCCACTTATTGTACTTCTAGGGTTGGAAGACATTTGAAGATTCTACTGCTGCAAAATCCTTGCAAAAGATCACAGATTACCTGCTTTGCACTTATTTCATTTTACTGAAAATTTTCATTTAAACATGCAGAGCAAAAAAAAAAAAAATTCACGTACAGTGGTGCTTATGCATGAACAAGGCAAAAGGTATGCACCAAAGGCATGATTGTTCCAATACCATGCTTCTTACTGGCTGAATTCCCTCTGCTGCAAAGTACTGACCCAATCCTAAATTGTCTCTTTTAAGTGGAAATTGCAAGCCTACCTAACTGCGCTCAGTAGCTGTGACTGCAAAACCTAATCTCAACTCTGGCTGTCCTTTGTTCTCTGCCCATCTGTTGCACTTATCCTCTAAGGCAGTGGTGGGCAACCTGAAATTGCCCAAGGGCTGCATGTGCATCCCTTGAACCAACTCGAGGGCTGCATCACCATGCATGGCTTGGATGGGACACATTGTACCACAAAATTGACACATTTAGACCTTTTAATCATTAAATAAAGGTGTTTTACATTAAAATTTAATGGACATGCAATATTATTAAAAGTATCAAACAGTATTAAATAGTATATAAATATAGTATTGAATATCAATGTGACTTTTTTTAGAAAATTTCTCCCCAATATAAATGTTCTCGAGGGCCACAGAAATACACGTTGGGAGGCCGCATGCAGCCTTCAGGCCACAGGTTGCCCACCACTGCCCTAAGGCGTGTACCATGGCACTGACTCCTACCCTACCCTTTTTCCAACACCACGATTACCTGCCTCACCTCTCTTGTCTGTCCCTCTCACTATCACTCAACTTAGAATTTCCTACCACAAGTTTATCTGTCTTGACTTTATCTCTCTTGGCCCTTACGCCTTCCCCACCTATTCTGGCACTCTAGGATCTTGACAAGGCCTATTGGCTATAAAGCTTTAGTTCAAAATGTTTACTGTAATTGTCTTAGGTTCTATCCAACATTGTAAGTAAACTTTATCTCATAATATGTACTACCTTGAAATCTTCTGTTTGTATGTGATCCAATATGTTGCACTTGTTTTATGTCTACCCTGATCGTAATGTATCCTAATAATCTGTAAACCACTCCATGTATCCCGATTCATGTCATTGTCATCCTTTACCCACTGACTTGGAAAATTTGTAAATTATACCCTGGCTCAGAGGTACTTGTAATCCAAGAATTCAATAAATAATAAATAAAATAAATAATAAAATAAAAAAGGCATGTACCCCGCCCACATAGATCTGTGGCCCCAAACAGGTGCAGGGTGCACGGTGTTCACTACGCCATGCACCAATGGGGCACCTGTCCATGGACCTGCTCCCAAAGTGTGCATGGACACCCAGGGTGGTGGGTGGCAGAGTAGCAGTCCCAGGCAGACATCCAATTGGATGCACAGCCTGGGTCCCAGAGTGGATCCCATGCCCCACGGGAGCTGGAGAGTGCACAGGGGCATGGGTCTGAGTGCATACAGACACACAGGCACCCATGCACCTCACTGTCAGGACCTTGTTGTCATTGGTACCTTCCCCCTGGTGAGCACCCAAGGTGTGAAAATGCACCCCTCAGATGGCTGCCCTATCCCAGCATCATGTGATAAACCCTCCCCCTACACAGACAGCACCAATCCCATTGCATGATATGCATACCCCCACACACGGCAGACCCATCCCTGATGTAGTGCATAACCCCCCACCCCAACACATGGCAGCTCCCGCCAGATCCAACATATAGTGTGAAGCACCCCACACCCACACATAGAGCCCTCTGGTCCTGGCATATAGTATGAAGTACCCCCAAGTCATAGAGCCCCTCTGGTCCGAGCATATAGTATGAAGTACCCCCTTCCACACAGAGAGCACCTGCCAGTTCTGGCATCATGGAGTGCATCCCCCCAGCAGAGCCCTAGCCCTAGTCGGCAGGATCATGAGGCCCCCCCATCCCATCCCCAACCATAGCACCAAACAGGTACCCCTGACCCTAACTGCTAAGCAAGTTCACCTTCCCAATCGCGTACACTGGTCCCCTCATTGGTGGTCAGTGTCCCCCCCACAGCACAGACAACACCACCCACTCCCCCCCACCTGCCTGTTGGTGCCATTGCTATTGACATAGGCGCCTTATTCCTCCACACACTGCCTCAGCCACCCACCATCCAAGTGATGCTGGGAGGGATGTGCCACTCGCCATCAATAGCAGTGGCACCAACAGGCAGATAGGGGTCAGAGGGTGGTGTTGTCTGTGCTGCAGGGGGACATTGTCCACCAATCAAGGGTATGGGGTACGGGATTGTGGGGGTGAACATACTGAACAGTTAGGTTGGGGATGAAAGTGGGGGGCATCATGATTGTGCTGACTGGGGATGGGGCTCTGTTGAGGGGGTGTTTTACATGATGCTGCAACCAGCTGGTACTCTATGTGTTGGGGGGGGTACTTCATACTATATGCCCAGACCAGCATGGGCTGCCATGTCTTGGGGCAGGGGTTATGTGCTACATCGGGGATGGGGCTGTCATGTGTTGGAGGGGCTGGCATATGGGCCGGAAGTTGGGGTTTGGTTGTGTTCAGCATGTCCATACCTCCTGCCAGGCCTGTGCGGGTATGATGTATGTTTGGCAGGACTGCCCTACAGCTGCTGGGGCCATGCAGAGGTCCTATGTGCTCCTGGCTGGGCATGTACACTGGTTATGGCAGGGTCCCCCCTGGCATAACTTGTGCCCTCCTATGCCCCCTGGTGCACAGCACTATGCACCTTAGTGAATGGTGCATAGTGCAGGTCTGCCCTCGGCACATTGCTGTCTGCCCAGCCTGGGGATAGGGTACATAACCACCTTGCACGCAGTTCATGAATGCCACCAGGGTTCAGTGGGGTACCTGCTGCATGGCATCCTAACTTAGGGTTGCCAACACGCCTCAGCTACATGTCTCATAGGCAATCTTTTTTTCAGTGAATTGGGCCCAATAATAGCAAAGATTATTAAAATACTTTCAAACTTCTACAATGAAGATGAAAACATAAACACCAGCAGAAACACAAGAAAATTAGTGCAGAAACATGTATTGATATGACTGCGGTGTAAAGCAACCATCTTCATTGTGATTTTTTATTTTTGTGTGTCCATGTAGTATATTGTCTTGGAACCAGTTACATATAAGTGGTGTAGCAGTACTGCACGCTTATGAGGGTTACACATTAGTTAAACTATATTCAACCATTCAGCTGTGACTTTAGAGAGGGGTAAGAGGGAGACCAGGGAAACTGTGTATGGAGCCAAGGTGGATGAGGGCAGAGGGAGAAAATATAGGGGGTTGAGGAGGGGAACTCCTTGTGTGCCATCCAGAAACCAAACATTGGTAGTGCACCGATCTCAGTTGGGGGTGGTAGAGGCAGGGAAGGTGTACATGGGGTTCCTCCTTGGTTCACATTTCTACAGTGGAGTGGTACCTAATAGCAACTGTTTATGCAGGCACTGTGGCTTAAGTCTCCAAATAGCACTTGTTGAGTGATTACAGATACTAATGAGCGAGTATCTATATATGTGACATTACGGATAGGCTGAAAGAATGGGTGCTGGGCTTTGTGGATGACATGAAAATCAGCAATAGGGTGGACACTGAGGGCAGGGTGGAGGACATGAGGCAGGACCTAAGGGCACTAGAAGAGTAGACAGAGACCTGGTAACTAAAATTCGACATCAAGAAGTGTGCAGTTATGCACCTGGGAAACGGTAACCAGAGAACAGAGTACAAAATGGGAAGGGAGGAAATCAGGGCAATGAAACAGGAGAAAGATCTGGTTATAGTAGTCTCTAGCGACTTTAAGGTGGAAAACAGTGTACTAAGGCGGTGGGGAAGGCCTATGGGATGCTGTCTAGTATTGGCAGGGGAATCACCAGCAGGAGGAGAGAAGTCCTAGTGCCCCTGTACCAAGCTATGGTGAGACAGCACCTGGAGTACAGAGTCCAGTTCTGAAGTACTCACTTCTGAAAGGACAAAGACCTGATTGAAAGAGTTCAGCCAAGAGTGACCAAGATGGTGCTAGGGATGAAAGGCAAACCATATGAGAAGAGATGCTACGAGCTGGGGCTATACACCTTGGATACTAGAAGGGAGAGAGGAGACATGATAGAGACCTTCAAATACGTCAAGGGGTTAAATAAAGGGGCCTGGGGGGCTTATTCAAAATGAAGAAGGACACCACTACTAGTGGGCTTAGCCTGAAACTGCAAAGGGGGATACTACAGGGGTAACATAAGGTGGTAATTCTTTACAGAGAGGGTGGTGGATGCCTTGAACAGGCTTCTGGAGGAGGTTGTGGGGGTGAAGACTGTGCTGGGATTCAAGATGGCTTGAGACAGGCATAAAGGGCTACAGGGGGTAGGAGTGGGTTCTCAGGGAGGGAGATGGTAGTCTGGGGGGGAGGGCAGACTGGATTGACCATGACGTCTTTTTCTGCTATTAAGTTATATGACTCTATGAGATAGGAGTTATAGTACAAGTTGTAGTTCAAGAGGGACCCTTATGCAACATGGTAAATACAAGAATATGCCCCTGAAGGAATGCCCAAAAATCAGTATGAGACAGATTAAAGTGCCCTTGGGGGTTTTCAAAGCAGTCTAAATAGGAAGATATGGGTTGAAGGAGGTCCTTAATTCTAACCTTTCCCTGATTTTTCCCAGGTATGCCAATTAATGATCCTCCCCCAAATTTCAAGTGCAGGGTTATGTCATAATAGGGTGAGTTCCATTGGGATAAGAGGTTGCTTGGTAAGCATCTGCGACTTTCTCCAGGTCATAACCAAGGCTAGGATTGAGGGTCACTCTTTTGTGTTACCTGAGAAAGGAAAATACAGCAACACAACCAACAGCACACCTGCCAGCAATTTGGTTTCTATCAATAGCCGAAGAGGAGAGGAGTCCGATGGTGTATCAAACCACTGGATAGTTTGAGCCCCTATAAAGGCTATGTAGTAGGCCTGAAACCAAGGTAGATTCCAGCCCCTTGATCCAGTGTACCTTTATTTTAGCCCTGCAGTAGTGTAGAGATTTTCCCTCCTACAAAAAGTCCCCAACGGGAACTTCATTTTCTGGAACCAGTGTTTAGGGATGTCTACTGGTAGGTGTGACAGACAGTGTAACAGCTTTAGGTTGGTAATATTTTTTAACACTGAAATTTTGAAAGCAAGGGGGAGATGGAGAGGTTTCCATCTGTCACATTCTTCCTTATGAGATCTCAGCAGTGGGGAGAGGTTAGTGGATATGATACCAGTGACACTAGGCTTGACCTAGATGCCTATGTTCTTGATCCTGGTAGGAGGCCAATTGTGCCCTAGATGAGGCACAGATCCCTGCTTCCAGTGCTGGTTCTGGGGAAGAACCAGTAAAAGTATACATTTTTTACCCAGAAATTTGTAGGAAGGTGTCAAGCAGCAAGAAAAGGTTGGGTACACTAGTTGTGGCATTCTGCAGTGGGACCAGGCAATCATCTGCATATAGTTTACTTCCAAATTCTAGTTGCCCTTCTTGTGTACTGTACCTCCCAGTACTGGTTACATAGAAACATAGAAACAGAAGTTAATGGCAGATAAGGACCGCAAGGCCCATCCAGTCTGCCCATTTTTTCTCCCTTATGAATGTGCCATAGGCCTTTACTCTGTCAGTGGCCCATCTATTCATACTAACCTGTATTGCTCCCTTATGCCTATCCCCTGACTGAAGCCCTGCATTGTATTCATATCCACCACTTCCTGAGGTAGGCCTTTCCATGCATCCACCACCCTTTTTGTGAAAAAGAACTTCCTGCCTGATGACCAGAACTACCGGAATGATAGCCAGAACAAATAGTACAGGTGGCAGTGGGCATTCCTGGTGGGTGCCCTGCTGTAATGGAAGGGGGGACAGACTGGAGTTTGTGGGAACTTTGGCAGATGGTTGGGTATAAAGTACTTTAACCCAGCCCCCAAACCTTGGACTGAATCCCACTTTCTCCATGATGGCATGCAGGTACCCCGCACTCCATGAAATTGAATGCCTTTTCAAAACCAATTGGCACCATGGCTGCTGGGGTGAAGGCAGAGTTTGAATTCCTCATAAGAGATATTAGGAATCGGAGATGGTTGGTACTCAACTGCCCTTATAGGAGCTACCTGTGATTTACAGTATGTATAAGAAAGGGGAAGACTTTCTCAAGCCAGATGCCAACACTTTTTTCAGTATTTTGGCATCTGTACTGAACAAAGAGATAGGCCTATAATTAGTAGCTAGCTGATTCCACCAAGTCTCGTCAACAACAAAATTGTCAACAGACTTTACAGCGACACTAATTTGTAAATGGTGATGACTGACTGCTATGGTGCAGGGCACATTTATACTGTTTGTGGTGGGCTTTGCACCCCACACACCCAGACTTAAAGATAATCAACTCTGAAGGAGGAGGATCAATGGGGTGAGTGGTCAACATCGGTAGTTGCTGTATCTGTACAGTGATCCAACAACCCGTTCAACACTGTGGATGTTGAACAAGTTGTGTTGCTGTTACAGAGTCACTGTGGGGGTGTTGCTTGAACAACAGTATACAAGCTAGCTTAGGGTCCTTACCTTCCTTGGGGAGGATAGAGATTATTGCTTCCCACATGGTCGGGGAAAAGAGTCTTGAGGTGCACTGCCCTGAACACTTATTGGAAGATGGGAGAGACCATGTCTGTTAGAGCCTGATAAAGTCCATTGGGAAGTCATTGCTGCCTGGGCCTATATGTGGAGCTAATGATTTTATGGCTGCTGATATGTCTTGCATTGACAGAGGCTCATCTAACCTACCCCCTTTTTGGTCAGGCAGGGAGGGGCAGCCTGGACACAAAGTCATCTAGATTTAAGGAAATTAGCTGGCACTTGGACTCCTACAGATCATTATAAAAGGCTTGCATATTACTATTAATAACTTCAGACTTCACAGAAGTGGAGTCATGCTTATCCAGTAGAACGAGTTATTGCTCTCTTTCTGTTGTTTCCATAGCGGGTATGACAGCAGCTGCTGACCCCCCCCCCCACATCCTTGTATCTATGTTTCACTCGAAGTATAGCATGCTCTGCTTTTCTGGTTATTATCAGTTGCATTCATAGGCAACACATCTCTCTGGGTTGTTTTATATTGCTCTTTCCTTATTTTTATATATTTTTTCTTTAGCTGCCAGTTGGGATTCCAATTGTTTCTGTTCAGCCTCCCTGATGCATCACCAATGTGCCACATAGCCCATAGTGTATGGTCACCTTGAGGGAATCCTATACCAATATACTATAGCCATCACATGTGTATCATTCAGCTCAAAATTGGAGCCTGCTTCTTGCCTGAGCCACGAGCAGAATTAGGGGTTGTGCAGTAGTAATGGATCCCATCTCCAGATTTCGGATCTTTTCGAACCCATTTCCCAGAACACTGTTAGAGTAACCAGAGCATGATCTAATATATAGAGGAGCAATCATTGATGCCACTGCTGCCTGGGTTAAGGTAGGTGATGAGAGCCATAGGTCTGTCCTCCTAGAGATAGAATGTGTGGCAGAGAAACAAGTAAAATCCAGCTCATGAAAGTGGTGTCGGTGCCTTATATCAGTTAAGAAAAATTCAGCCATCATTGCATTGATGACTAAGAGCACCTTAGAAGGTGGCTCTAAACCTCCATCTGATCTATTAATTGGGTCTTCAAGAGCAACTTTGAAATCCACTGCAATTATGAGTAGTGCAGAGGTTTCCTAGCGGAAACGGTGGAGAGATATAAGGCCAACTTGTACCTACACCAGAGGGCTGAGTTTGCCTTAATCAGGCTTAAGCAAATGTTCTGGGTGTCCGGTGAGCACACAGGAAGGCTACTCATATACCAACTCAAACACCAAGAACGACCCCATATTCTAGGGCTTAAGACAGAGAATGAAGAACTCAAGAGGGCAAGAACAGATATCAATGATGTCTTCCTTGCCTTGTATAACAAAACCTACCCACAGGAGACCCTGGTGGACATCGCCTCTTTTATGGACCCTCTAAATCTGCCAAGACTGTCACCAGCCCATATGGAGGCACTAGAAATGTCATTCACTACTCATGAGCTTAGCCTGGCACTACACTCAATGCCGATGGCAAAGCACCAGATTGGAATGGGATCCTAGGGAATTTCTAGACCACTTTAAGAGGGTATTAATAGACACACTGGTGGATGCTCTTATTAAGGCATGCAGAACTGGCCAGCTACCCACTGCTATGTGAACAGTAGTCATAAAGCTGATCCTCAGGCAAGGTAAAGACCGCTCCTTTGTGACAGTTACCATTTAATCTCCTTCATAACTCTAGACGGTAAGGCATTTGAAGAAGAAGAAGAAGAAGAAGAAGAAGAAGAAGAAGAAGCATTTATATAGTGCTTTCCTACACATTTGCAAAAATGATGGTCATGAGGGCGAGGACATTATTTTGGACATAACCAACAAAGACGTGGCGGGATTTGTACCGATGTGCAGAGGCAACAACAACACTCAGAGGTTCAAAAACCTGTTATGTAAGCCAATGTTTTGTGAATCTGGCCCCTGGTCTGTTATGCCCTGAGCTGATTCATCTGGGTCTTCATAGGAGTCCAAGAGAGCATGGGAATAATTTCACAGTGCCCTTGCTGGAATGATTGGATGAAAGTGTAAATGATATACCTAGACTTAGAAGGTCTTTAGAAGGCATTCCTGAGAATTCTGCCTGCACAAACCTCTAAAAGTTCTACCTCACAAACTTCCTGAGTAGAACTCAAAAATGTTCTATCAGGGTCTACCTGGTTCTACCAGGTAGAACCAGTCAGAATCAGATTCTAACATTTATAACTAGGTTGTATCAAATATAATCAGGATCTACCAAGAAAAAAAACAGGATCTACTGGTATAAACAGATTCTACAGTATATAACATAGAGGATAATGTATGGTCATCAGTGAATAGTAACGCTGTTCACTGTGAGATGTTGATGAGTAGAGATGTGTGAAATGTACAAATTTCAGTCCATGAAATTTGCACATTTCACAAAATATTTCACAGGTACAAAATGTGAAATTCCACTGACAAATTTGTGAATTGTGCTCACGAAATTGTGCATTTCACCCACAAAATGTGGAATTTCTCCCACAACCGGTGGAATTTTGCTACCCTCTGGTGAAATTGTGCCACTTGGGGGTGAAATTCCACATTTTGGGGGCAAAATTCACGTCACTGGTGGAATTGTGCATTTCACACATGTGAAATTCACAGGTGAAATGCACAAGGTTTGTGAAACATTTTTCGCAGCAAAATTCATGATTTTGATGGGATTTCGCAGGCAAAATTTAATTTTGCTGCTATACTATTGACATGACAACTTAGGTAAACCTAAACAGTGCAGCTCAAGAGGTTTACCATTGTCATGATAACCACAAGAAGTGAACTCAGCATTGTTGTTTCACTGATGCCAATGTATTGTCTTTTATAGTGTATGGGCAACAGTGTCTGATATCACTTCTTCGTGAGTAACAAAAAAAGCCCAGTGTTACATTTTATTTTGTTGCTCTTCAATGAATAATTTGAGGTTTGTTGGTGCCAGCTTAAAAAATACTGATGTAGCCATCGTGATTGCTTGTTTCAGTGGATGTAAACTGTCACTGCAGAGGGATGATTTGAAAAGAAAAGAAATGAGTGATCAGCAGTGCTGCTAAGGAAACAAGAACGCATGGGTATTCATTTTTGTTGTACTATCGTGGTGATGTAGTCATGATAGTATGACAATATCCTGACGCCACCAGGATGGTACAACAAACAATGTGAAATGTTAAAATTCAAAGTATAACAGGTCTCTCATATGTATTACAAAGTTCTACCTCATTTTACTTGATTAAAAAATCCACAGACCTATTTTGCATGATTGGAAAAGCATATTCCATCACTACAGGGACATTTTGAAAGTGAAGTACATTACAGCGCCAGTTTGATGTTGGCACTATAATGTACCCACAGAACCCCAGCACTGCTTCTGCAGGTCTTACACCCCTTCCCCCAAATGGACTGTAACTCGGAGTTGATTATATTAAGTTATGGGGTGTGCAGAGCCCCCCCAGTGCATGGTAGGTTCAGGGGGCTAGGCCCCTCAACAAAAAAAAACTAAAACAAAACAGTTCTCTGAACAGCTTTATGCCAACTGTAATTTGCGGTCAACATAAAGCCATCACTGTAACATTGATCAACAAAATCTTTGCTAAACCAGCATCATAGATCCTTTGGAAAAGTTCGTATAGTGCTGAGAATTATATGTTTTGTAAAGTTTTGGTTCATAGGATTCTCAATGCACCAATACGTTTGCAAAACTTACTGTTCTTGGTACTACATATACCTTTCCAAACATGCAAAATATTTGTGTGGATTTTTTTTTGCTCCTAACCTACACTCTGGCCGATCACCCCTTCGGGCCCCACATTGACCCACCCATCCTGGCCACTTCTGGCCCCACTGCCCCACATCACAGCAGGCCCAGCTATCCCCGATGTATCCCTTCATTGGGAGGGTCCCTTACCTGCATAGGGGATGAGCCTTTTCAGCTGTGGATCATGACCCTAGGTGCTGCTGAGGTGGCAGATGGATGTCTGGGAGTCCAGCAACGAGGAGTTGGGGAGGCCATCACCCAATCAGCCAGGGCACCATTTCTTCTGCTTTTCTTCCCAGGGGAGTGGTGTGCCACTGATGTCATGGCAAATGCCAAAGACCGTTCCACCCCACATGTCTAGGGCTGGACATCCTGCTATGCCCCTGGCATCCACCAGGGGCCAGCAGATGCTGAGGCACATCCCCACCCTCCTCCCAGAGAAGGCAAGCTGTCACTGGATGCTCCATTCTTCTTCCCAAGCCAGCCCTCCAGTGACCCAGGTCCGTTCCTGAATCCAGATCGCTGGTGGTTCAGATGGAAATCTAACTGCTGTGCTGATGGGCCAGCCTGTGTGGATTTTTTAATCAAGTAGAACCAGGCAGAACATGGTTACATATTGTAGAATCTGATTATACCCATTAGATGCTGTAAAATAGTGTTGTATAGCATCCCTGATATCTAGCGCTTTCTTATCTAAATCTGGTTGCAGCCCAACGAATGAACTCTCTGAGATTCTCCCTGTTAAAATACTTTAAATTATTCCCCCATTGTTGGACCCAGGTACAGATAGCTCCCCAAATGATATGGCCATAAACTATAAAGAAATGAATACATGGCTGGCATCCATTAACAGTTCTGGGTTCTCTCTTATTTTGAGAGAAAATCAATACTACCCCCGTTATCTCCTATCTCTCTAGTAAACCCTCCTGCCTGGCCCCCATACCCTCACAAATCTTGTCAATATTACTCCATTCATCCCACCCTCTCTAGCACCCTTCCCTCACCTCTCTCTTTAACCAAAGAACTTTTTGGATCTTATCATACAGTATGTGGTAAGAGTAAAAATAACAGCCAGCAAGTACTACTTCCACATGAGAGAGATAAGAAACTATTTCTGACAGACTGGTCAGGTGTAAGTGCAACTAAGGAAGTCAGGAGAGTGTCCAATGAAATGCAAGGAGGAATGACTGGAAGAGGATGAAGAGAGCCAACTGATTTGTTGCACTTTTGGTAGCATTCACTGAATGATGAAGAAAGGTGGCAGATGTTTCCTAAAAGCCGCAGTGTTTAGGGGAAATTACAGATGTGATATCACCAAGAAGAAGGATATGAGAGGGATATGTGTAAGGGTAAGTGAAGGTGGAGGTATTGGCACACTTGGGCACTTGGTTGAAGGAGGATGGTATTGAATTGCCAGACTGCGCTTGATGAAAAGGTGAAAAGAGGGATCCCAGGCATGTTCATTAGTACAGATGATGAACATAGCTGGGATCCACCTTTTTACCTTTCCAACAAGCACACTCTAACTATTGACTCCTATCCTCCTTCAGTCAGATGCTCAAGTATACCAATACCTCCCCCTTCACCTACCTGTAAAGATACTCAAAATAATGAAAAAAGACCCATACCAGTATTATACCATCAGTACTTTGTCTTTGTGGTGCCAGGTGTGGGGTTGGGGGTCTAACAATGGAGAGTATATTATATTTGTAAGAGGGAGTGGCCCAAGGGGTCAGGAGTTGGAGTTGGAGGGGAGCAACATCTGGGGTTATTTTATTTTTATTCTTCTAATGGTCAATCAGTACATTGGAATGCTATCTTGCTAAATTCTAGCCTTTTATTTTTATTTTCAGGGTTAGGATGAAAACAATTTATATCTGGAAGATATTGTGAGGTTGGGTCTCAGTGGCATATGAAAGAACCAGCAACAGACAGTTGTTTGAGATTCAAACCAAATTGAACTTAAGGAAGAGAACAGAGAAGACAGGAGGACCCACCAGTGGAGGAAAGACAGGTGGAAAGGCTAATGGCAACAGAATCCTTCGCCATCATCATCACATGTGCGACATGCCATCTGGGTGCTAGTGTCAGCCTGCATACATCTTGAACAGTATAAGTTTTTGAATTTTGGCGGGTTCATTGTTAGAAAAGTGAGCCTCTACTTTTTTTTTTTTTTGTGTGAAAGAAATATTCTTTTTTATTCACTATTGCTCCAGCAGCACTGAAAATTATTTTTGATTATGTGCTGGAGAGTGGGCAACTGCAGTATTCAGTTGCAATCTCAGTTAAAGAAGGCCATGTAGTTTCTTCTGTTGCCAGTACTGTAATGGTTCCTTACCTGTGGTGAGACCCACCAAATAATCCTTCACCATTTTTGTATCAGGGACTTTTGGTAACACAGTATCTGACTGAACCTTTCCAGTTGTCTTTATCAGCCCAAAGTCTTACAGTATGTCCCACAGTGGTTTGTCTTCTTGTAGTGTAGCAACAGTCACCCTGGTAGTAGCAGCAGTTCAGGTTGGTGTTTGTCAGACAAAAACACCAGTAGTGGTGGTACCAGTAGCAGCAGTAGTGGCAGATTGTGTTCCCTACCTCTCCAACAGATTTTGTTAAAATTCTGAATGTGGACAGAATGGCTTTGCTGATTTAATACTTTTCTGAACTGTTTGTGCTGACACTTTATCAATTAATAGTTCATGATAAAATTACAGATCCTTAATGTCATGTGGTTGGAATAATGTTTAAATTGTGTTCTTAAAGTGAGGATACAAAAGTATGGCCAAAATATAATGTTCAGCTTTGCAAATATTTATAATGTGCTGGTCACTGATGGAGGAGTTTAACATGAATGAATGAATGAATTTTGAATGAATGATTTTTATTTATTAACCAGGTAAACAACACTGGGCCACATGGCCCTTTTACAGGCACAGCCTGGATTGCTAAAACATACAATCTAAGTACCTAATATAAAGCAAGACCAAGATACAAGCACAGACATTCACATATTAAGTGTATTAACATAATCAGAGCATAAACACAAAAGTTAGATAAGCTTTGTACAATTACACAATTGTCATGATAATAGCACATGTGCAACATTAGATAGATTGATACTGTAGATAGATAGATTAGATTAGATAGATAGATAGATGGATGGATGGATGGATGGATGGATAGATAGATAGATAGATAGATAGATAGATAGATAGATAGATAGATAGATAGATAATTTTATTTAAAAAAGCAGTCCTTTCCTGAGTCTCTGGGCGCTGTACAATAAAAACATACAACAATACATATACACAGTAGTTTATCATTAGAGCAGATTTAAAATTCCTCTATCCATCCCTTTAAAAGAACAATTAATCAGTTGGTAAAAACTTATTGGAACAAGTATATTTTTAACCCCTTTTTAATGGCTTCTACTGAGGAAGCCTCCTTTAAATAACCAGGAAGGGACTTTCACAGGGTGAGTGCCACCACTGAGAATGCCCTGTCCCCAGAATGCCGCAACCTAACCCTGAGAACTCCAAGGAGGCCTCCCCTGGCAGAACAGAGTGCCCAGGATGGATAAAAGGGGACAAGGAGATCTTGCAGATAGACAGGTCCCCTTTCATGCAGGGTCTTGTAGGTAATGAGCCCTACCTTGAAGACAATCCTCCACCTGACCAGCAGCCAGTGCAGTCCATGGAGAACTGGGGTGATATGCTCACATCATCTTACCCCAGTCAACAGCCTTGTCACCACGTTCTGCACCAACTGCAGCCTGAGGAGGTTGCCTCCAGATAGCTCTAGGTACAGGGTATTACAGTAGTCCAACCTGTAAGTGACAAAAGCATGCACCAGCATGGTGAGGTTCTCAGGCGGGATCAGGGCTTGGATTCAGGTGATATTCCAGAGATGGTAAAATTCACGCCTGACGATGGCTGACACCTGTGCATCAAGTGTCAAATCATCATCCTGGATCATGCCCAAATCCTTCACCTGTCTAGACGGGGCAAGGAGAACGCCCTCTAACACTAGGCCA
Source organism: Neoceratodus forsteri (assembly GCA_016271365.2). NCBI lineage: Eukaryota > Metazoa > Chordata > Ceratodontiformes > Ceratodontidae > Neoceratodus > Neoceratodus forsteri. The sequence goes on from CM057450.1 coordinate 37,337,556, forward strand.
GGGGATAACCTCTCACCCCCCTGACCCAATGACCTAGATCCACAACCAGTACCTCTGTCTTGTCTGGGCCAAGTTTAAGCCAGTTTTGAGTCATCCACAACTGGATTTCATCAAGGCAGCTGTTAAATACAGAGGTAGACACCTGGGTACTGTATCAGGTGCAAAGGACAAGAACAGCTGGGTATCATCTCCATAAGAGTAAAAACCCAGCCCGTACCACCTGATAATGTCCCCCAATGGCAACATGTACGCCATGAACAACAAGGGTGGCAAGACCAAACCCTGCAGAACCCCACAGTACAGAGAATTCAGGTTAGATGAGACTAATCCCATCATCACCCTTTGCACTCTGCCTATAAGGTATGACCTGAACCAGTTGATGACATTACCGGACAGGCCACACCAGAGCCACAGGTGGTCAAATAGCACCTCATGGTCCAAGGTGTCAAATGCCGCAGAGGTCAAGGAAGACCAAGATGGTATGATCTCTCCTGTCCCTCGCCATCAGGAGATCATTAAGCACCTTCAGCATGGTGGTCTCTGTACTAGGCCCCACACAAAACCCAGACTGGAAAGGCTCATAGGTAGAGGAAGAGGTAAGATGTCTCTCGAGCTGTATGACCACCACTATTTCAGTAACCTTCCCTAAAAATAGGAGGTTTGAGATGGGCCTGTAGTTGCTGAGTCAGTTCAGATCCAGAGATCTGGACTGCCTCAGCAGTCATGGAATCATCACAATTGTGCAATGTTTCAGTTTACATGCACTTACTGTACATTGTGCATCTTTTGTTAGCAAGGCTTTCAGAAATTTTAAGTTATTGCTATTTGTAATATTCCGTAGATTTTCTGATACGGAATTCCATATCCCAATGGCAGTTTGCTTAAAAGCCTTTTTTTATGTTTTACAAAAAAGAAATTGTTAATGAAATGGAGTTTTGTGATCTTAAATGTCTTTTCTATTATTTCCGCTCAAAAAAGGTTACCATTGGATTGTCAGAAGCACAATGAAGTATGTTAAAAAAATGAAACATGATCATTGGTATCTGTCTTTCAGCTCAAGAGACAACCAATCCAACTTGCTATACATACTGCAGAGCTTTTCTCTGTTTTTGGCACTGAGTGCAAATCAATATATTGTATTATATAAGCTAATCCTTTTATTTTATATTTTTTATATATGCTACCCCATATTAGATTCCCCTAATCAAGGGTCGGAATTAGGCAGGATTGGGCCATTGTTCGGCTAGTATCATCTGTCAGAAAAACCCTGGCTGCATACAGTGCCACTAGCCTCTGGTGTAATTGTTTAGTTACCTTTTCCATATGTGGTGAAATGTTCAATTGATTATCTAGAATGATTCCCAGATATTTAAACTCTGTCACTGGGCTGGCAGTATACCTTAGAGGTTAGAGGAATGAGGTGTGAATGAGCTTGGTACATCTAGCAGACCAGACCAGAGTTTGATTCTCACAACCTCCACTTGCATACTGTGTGACTCTGAGCAAATCACTTAACCTCCCAGTGCTCCCAGGTCGCCCCTGAAAACAGGCACTTGTGCCTAGTGGGCCTTACCTGGTTACCAAAGACTAAAATAAATACCAATATAATCCAGTTTTATTCCATCTGATATTGAAATCTCTAAAAGTTCAATAGCTGTTTTTGTTTTGTGACTTGTACAGAATAGGATGCCTTTTGTTTTTGGTTTTTTTCAGATTCAAAAGCAGTCTGTTTTTTTAAACCACTTAGACATGTTTCCAAATTCAGAATCCAGATTCATTTTTAACTTTGCCAAATCTTTACCTGTTACATAAATTACAGTATCATCTGCATATCAGACCAGGTTAGATTTACTGTAAATGTCACGGAGTTCATTTATATATAGGGGAAAAAAGCAGGGTTCCCAAAACTGAGCCCTGTGGCACTCCAAGCAGAACTTACATGGGATCTGAATAAACCCAATTAGGGCAAACTTGTTGTGTTCTACCAGTTAAATAAATGTGTATCCAGTTCAAGGCTGGAGCCCTAAAACTATTATTTTGTAATATAAATTCAAGTACTGTAGCGGGTGGTCTACCAGATTGAAAGCCTTGATCAGGTCCCTGAACACCGCTCCTGTGTATCTTCCTTCCTCCATGTTGACTTGTAGATCATTTGTGAACCTGATCAAGGCTGTCATCATGCCACTCCCCCTTCTGAAACCATGTTGTGCTATAGTGAGTTTGTTGTACTTCATTAAATAATCTATTACCTGACAATATAGTAACCTTTCTTGACTCTTCCCTAACAAAGATAATAATGAAACAGGCCTGTAATTACTTAAAATTTTTTTGTCCCCTCCCTTGAAAGTTGGTTGACCAAATGCCTTTTTCCATATGTCAGGCACAACTTGGGCTGTTAAGGATTTGTTAAATATTATCTGCAGCAGGTAGACAAGTTCTTCTTTAATATTGTTACTTCAAGTAAATCTCGACCTGGGCCTTTGGCTTCATCCAGTCTTTTCGGGTTCTTTAAAATTTCCAACTTCTTTATTTGCTTAAAATAAAACTTTGGAATATCTGTGTGTGTGTCAATTTTCATTGGCAATTGTTTTTATTCAAAAAGTTGCTTAAGTAATCAAACAAATCTGTAAAGTTTTTGTTTAGATAGTTTGCTATCTCCATGTTATCTATTAATTCCCTATTTTCATTTATTAGGCTAGAGACAGGGGTTTATTTATTTTTTGGGAGGGTCCAAGAGGTTATTTACACTTTCCCAAATTTTGCTTTTGTCAAGGAAACTTGTTTTTTGTTAGTTACTATAGAATTACACTTTTGTCCTTTTTATCTCTTTTTTTACATTTGTTTCAAAGATATCTAAAGTGATTCCAGTCACTTTGTAGTTTTGATTTTTTTGTAGTGTTGCAAGGCAGTTTCTCTTTCTTTAATTAATTGTATTAGTGTGCTGTCTATCCATTTGTTTCTTGCACCTTTTATTCTTTTTATCTTTAACAGAGCTCTGTAATTTATTATTTCGTTTAGTTGATGTAAAAAAGTTCAACAGTAGTATTAACATCTTCTACGTCATTCAACATGTCCCAATTAGTTTCTGCTGTATTATTTTTTACATTGGATAGTTTTTCTGCAGTGAGGGCTCTGGTATCAGTTAGCCTACTTTTGCCTTTGCACCTTTTGTTGTTCCAGATATAAACTATAGGTAAATGATCACTAATTGAATTTGATAGTGTTCCTACAGCCTTCTTATTGCTTTCATTGTTAGCCAGCAGCCAGTCCAATAACGTTAGAATTTTTTTTTTGTAATTGGGTCTTGTCCCTTCACTTATTAATTGATTTAGGTGGCTTTTTGTAGCAATTTATTGTATTTGCGGTTTCCATTTCCTAACCAGTTTAATTTAAAATCTCCCACCAATACCATGTCCTTATTCGTGTAGTTGTCCAATAGGTTTATTAGTTCCTCCAGACCTTGTACTTTTGATTTGGGTGGATTATATATGCAACCTAGTAACAACTTTTTTTGTGTTGCCAAGTACCAGTTCAACCAGAAGATTTTCCCATCCTGAACTTAATTCTGATGTTACTAATTCTTTAATTGTGATATCCTTCCTGGAATAAATTACTTGGCCTCCCCCTTTTTTGTTCTATCCTTTCTATTTGTGTTGTATCTAGCTATCTGTATCAAATTGTCATTTATCTTTGGTTTCAGCCCTAACTCAGAGATCATAATAATATCTGGATCATAGGTAGAAACCAGAGCTTCTAGTTCATATTTTTTGGGGGGAAAAGACTGCACATATTTAAATGTATTATTTTCAAACCCTGGTTATTAAACCAGTTAGGTATATATGGGTAGTCTCCTGGTCCAGGATTTTCCTCAATGTCCCCTAATTGTATCAGTCACAAAAATGTAAAATTAACTAAGCTCTGATCCATGGTTCTGGCCACTATGTGTGCCCTTAAGCTCTTCCATTCCCATTTACTTAGAATACTTAAACTTAACAAGTCTTATATCTCGCTTATGTGATTTTTTAATCAGCTGCCAATCTAATTTATTGTCATATGCTCCATTATTATCTACCCATACCACTTTCTGTGTTATCAAATCAGATAAGCAAAACACAGAAATGTACAGTACAGCTACAAGGAATCCTTTGCCAGCCATTTTCATACAAATCTATACAAAACAAATTGTAATAAAACTGAAGTACAATTAGTAACTAGACTAGCAAGTTCACAAAACATATATAACAATGTCTGTATAATACTATGTAAAATCTGTGTAAATCTGTATGTTCCACCTACTGTGATTTTGTAACACTGCTGTCCTCTTGTGATGAGGTACCTTTGTAAACAAGCCTCTGGCTCAAAGGTTGCAAATCCAATTGTACAAACAAATAAATTAATAAATGTGTATTAGGAAACATCAACAGTTTAACAATCAGTAAATAGAAGTATAACAATTTGGTTTTTGCTACACATTCAAGTCAGCTTATTATTTCCAAACCCAAGTTATGCCAAAAACTATAAAAGTCCCCCACTTTAACTAAAAAGGGGATGGACTCAATTAACATTAAATCTTCTGTCCAAAGTGATGCAGCACTGACATCATTACTGTTGAGAATCTGTGACTCCAGATTCTGCATTCTCAGCCTGATGAGGGAATTTAAAGGTGGTATCTAGCTTAGCTCAGCATCATTGGTGCTTACCACTCTGGTAGCCTCCTCAAAGGGTTTAAGGACACAACAAAGATTTTCTATTAGATGCCACCAATTAGGGCTGAAATTTATGTCTCCTATCCCAATGCAATGTTGGACGGTATATTGATGGATGGCCTTCTGTTGTTCAAGCATTCTCTGCATCATATAGTAAGTGGAATTCTACCAGGTTGGAACTTCTTGTATCATCTGGTAGAGAGGGAAACTATTTTCAACCCGACTCTGCAGCAACAACTTTCAGGCTTTTACAGAATGGCTAAAGTAGGTGCACACAGTGTGGGCAGCTCCAGTCAAGCTCTGAACATTTCTGTCTCCATTGGTGAAGTCTTTCACTACCAAGTTTATAGCATGTGCAAAGCATGGTACATGTGTAAAGTTACCAAGCTGTATTGCCTTCAGGATATTTGAAGCATTGTCAGACACTATAAACCCAAGCTGCAAGGACTTTGGAGTCAGCCACTCAGCAAACTTTTCCTAAAGGCCCTCTAGAAGATGTTTTGCTTTGTGGCCTTTTTCAAATCCATAAATACATAATGCTGTTTACTAGCTTGCAAACAGTGAAAGTCCTTTGCATCTTCCTGCTGCTGCTGCTACCACTGCTGCTCACAGTGCCTCTAGATGATGTGGAGGAGAAGGATGCTGAGGGAGGGAAGTTAACCCAATGGCCGGTCACAGCCATTAAGTCAGTTGTCTGGCCTCTGGTCCACATATCTGTGCTGACATGAACCTTTCTGACTACTAAATCTTTTAGTGCATCAGACATGCTTTCCTGAACAGTGTCATATAAATCTGGTATAGCAACACTTGAGAAATAGGTCTGACTGGGGATCCTTACTCTTGCACTACAATTTCTGTAAGTGCCTTAAAACCTGGGTTATCCACAAAGGGGAAATGGCAGCAAATGAGTGGCTATCATCTCCCCATTTGCCTTTGTTAATTGACTTGCCTTAGGCCTGTTGGGCTTATATTTCTGTGACCACTCAAAACAGTCTTTCAAATAAATTTGAAGTCTCCTACCCCGGCTGATATCACCAGATTTTTTTGGGCTGCTTCCACTGACCCTTATCCCCATGGAGGGTGGATGTCATACTCATGGATGGTATACAGCTCCTGTTAAGCTGTCTTGGTGAACTCAAAGGGGTAAAGAAATGAGAAATGGAAGATTTTGTGCTTTGATTGGAAAGCAGACTATCATTATCCTCCAACTCCTCAACAGTTATTTCTTCACCTTGGCTAGCATCCATGGAGGCCTATTCATAAATGGGTGGGAAGTGTGCACCAAAGGCACATGTCCTGCCCGTACATCTGCACACCCCCAGGAAAAATGTTCAGTGGCCATATTCATACCCACCGGTCACCACACAGCTCCTTTCTGTAGCCACTTCCCCCAGAATGCAGGTGTGCGGGGGCTGTCTGGTGAACATGGGCAGGCATCCAATGGAATGCCCAGACCCAGTTCACCACTGGATCCCTTGGACCTGCAGGATGCCATGTATGACAGGTGGCAGTGATGCATCTGTAGCACCATGGCAGGCGGGTGCCCAGTCAGCCACCCCAGCCCTCCTTGTGGTCCCTGAGGGCTGAGATGTGTGCTGGGAGGGTCTGCTGTGCTCTGACACCTCTGCCACAGCTGGCAGCAACATCCTGAGCATATGCAACATTTAAGGCTCAGGTGAATTTGGCATAGTGGGATACCTGCTCGCAAAGCACTCTGCATCTTCATGAATGTCATAGAGTGTGGTCACATCCCCTGCACCACCCCCTGGACTGGCCCCACACAGATGTTCATGGCCAGATGGGGGATTTGGCACATTCAGGATGTGCATTTCTGTTGTGCATTCCACACAAGGGGTGCAATATTGCGGGGTGACTACTCGCCACTAATACGTGGCACGTAGGCACTCTACACCTTCTTGAATAGGCCCCCATATCCTCATTTGAGTGCAGCAGTGCAACAACTCCTGTGTGCTCCTTTTGCACTTGTTGATACTGATAACTGTGAGACTTTTTCATATGTCTTATCACTGTTGATATTCCCATCCAAGTCCCCACTTTACCGCAACTTAATTTTATTTTGCATAATTTGTAAACTATATGGTTGCAAGATGATTTATCATGTGTTCAAAAATCTCACACTACTAATGTAACAGATGTTATTGCGCTGCTGCTTATGGGGAGGGTACTGTATGTTCAGTTCCACAACTGACACCACCATAGCCACTAGCACTGCTAATATCTCTTTGAGGTCTTCCCATGTCCACCTGCAGGGCTTTTTGATGCACGGCCTCTCTGACTGGCTCAATTGCTTCTGTTTCTACTCCTCTGGAAGCCTGTCCATCTTCTGTCCTCTGTTTTTCCTCTGCATGTGTAGGTGTCTCCTTATGCCCAACTATATTTTTTCCCCCACTGTCACCATCCTTCCTACAGTATAATCTTGAACAGGTGGATGTGCACTCAGAAACATAAAGCAGGTGCTAGCTGAAAAAAAATCAGACAAAAACACACAAAGAAGCAGCACTCTGCAGCAGTCTGCAAATATATTAATCCAAAGTCACCACACACCAAAAATATAAAAAAGCAATAAGACAAAATTTTCAGTGAAGATAGCTCAAGTGAGACCAAGGCACTAACCCCAGCACTTCACGTCTGCATGTGACTCTTCGTCAGGGGGTGTGTCTGTGGTGCACCGTCCATCGAATTATTTGAAATATTTAAAGTGATATTAACATGTACCATAGTGCATCAGTAGAAATGTCCAATTTAAACATCTCAAAAGACCCCAACAGTGAATTTAAAAATATACATATTTAGCTAATGTGATCAATTAAAAGTAACCGAGAATGAATGCTTCAACTTACGCAACAAATTTATATTGGTCAAGACTCTCAATTGCAAATTGAATACTACCATGCAAAGCAGCTTTCAAAGTTGCAGAGTTACTGAAGCAAAATACTTTCAAAAAGCTAAGATACCTTAAGTAAGGATGGTGCAACAATATGAAAGTACTCAAATATTGGTATTGGACAGCAGTATTCCACAATCAAATGTAGAGGAAAATTACCTCCTGTAAATAATTTTATTAAGCACACAAATACTAAGTGTAAATATCTCATAGACAAAAAGAGGTGCTACCATTTTATACAAATACGTGAAACACACCAACTGCAATCAAAATATTTTAAACTGAAATACGATGTTTCACATTTCATATCTCTCCTATTCTATTTTGTCAGAAAACAGCAAAACCAGAATCATAATGGCACGCATTTATAAAAAAAGGAGTAATATCCAAACAGTCATTCAAACCATTTTGAATTAGAACCTTTAAATTATAGATCCATCTGGCTTCACACTGTGAAAGTTTTCCTACTCTGTCACCACCTCTAGGATGTGCCTTCACATGGTCTAGTCCCATGAAATTCTGAAAATCTACAACATCACTGTTATGATGTTTCATAAAATGTATACCTATAGGGGGTATTTGGCTCTGTTCTCAAGATGGCACAAACATGTTATTGAATGCGTTCTTTAAGACATCGTTTAGTACATTCAACATAAATGATAGGACAAGAGCATTTAACTACATAAAAAACAAAACATGTTGAACAACTAACGAAATGTTTGATTTTATCTTCTTTGTCATCCCTAGGTGTACAAAAGTATCCCCTTTTATACTGTAGCAGGAAATATTACAGTGCCCACATTGAAAACATGCTAATGGTCTAATTGGCATCCAGTCGGGTCATACTTCAGTAATTTCTCTTTCTTACATGCTTTGTGTTAGAATGTCTCCTAGATTTTTGCTTTTAGTAAAGGTAATTCTTGGCTTTTCTCATATAACAGCACTTAACTGTAGATCCCATTTTAAAACATGCCAATATTTCATAACAATTTTGGAAATGCTATGGTCAACTGGGTTATATTCTGTTACAAAAGTAACCGGCTGTACCTCAGTAATCTCCTTCTTTTCTGGTGTCAATAAAGGTTTCCTGTCAAGGTTTCTTGCTTTGTTAAAGGCCTGATCTATTATGTTAGTTGAATAAACTCTTTCAAGCAGCCATTCTTTTAATTCCTTATCTTTTTGTTCAGAATCTAATATGTCTGTGCAATTCCGTCTAATACATATAAACTGCCCGTAGGGCACCCCTCTAATAGTATGTTTCGGAAGGGCACTGTCTGCATGAAGTAGTGTGTTGCTAGACACCGGTTTCCTGAAAACAGAAGAAACCACTTGCTTCCCTGGCTCTCCCCAAATTCTAGATCCAAAAAAGTCATGGTACAAAGTTCTGCACTGAAAGTAAAAGACAAGCCAATATCATTAGGGAGCACATCAATTCGCTTCAGCGATCTCCCTCCTGGACAACCCACTCCTGACAATATGCTCCCTGCCATTCTCTTTCCTTGCAATTTCAGCCCCTGTCAACTCACTCCCTAACGATTAAATCTGCGCTTGCTCCTTAACTTTTTAAAATGTTTACATGCCCTGTCATCTCACCCCCAAACTGCAATTTCAATCTGCCAGGATCAGTATGCTCTGTACAGCACAACTTTATTTTTCATGTCTTGTACCTGATAAACACACACCACCACACTGTTGAAATAAATATAGGATAGAGTATGGTTACCCATACACTACAAGGCTATTCTTCCACCAAGTGGATACAATGCCGACTGATGACCTTGAGAGCGAAGCTCGAGAGGTCTCCAAGTTGGCGTGTGTCTAGGTGAAAGAATAACCTTGTATGTGGTATATAAACTTATTCTTTATAGTGTATGGTGCCCGAAAAAAAGACAAAAAGAGACTCATTTTTCCATATTTTCACTCGGTTCTGCAGAGGCCATCGATTCATAACTGCCACTGCCCAGCACACTCGCGCGCCCCTCTCACACAGCAAGGGATGAATCAGGATGTCTACTGGAGCCCCTTGTATTATGACGTCCTCATTAATGCAGAATGAAAAGTTGTTCTGCATTAGTGAGGACGTCACTACTGCAGCAGAACAACTTTTTGTGGTGTATGGATTTCCATACACAACCACATTCCACCATACACTATATACATATTGCCTGCTGCAGTTCTTGGTGCTCCTGTATTGCCCTGGAACAACTGTGCTGCCCAACAAACATCAATGCTGAGGAATATCCTACCCTGAATCAAAGGTGGGAATCGCTGTTCCAAATAGCCCCCAAAAGTTCCAGGTAACCCTCCAGATGGACATTTATCCCCCTGTTCGAGTGCTTGGCTGAGTGGGAGACAAATATGCGGCAAAAGCAGCAACTTCATTCTTCTTCACAGGCTGCCCGCCTCCCACCCTCAACTTCTAGAAAAGAAGTTCATACTCACGGTGGCCATTCGATGTTCGTTGAGACCTGCCAGCACACCAGAAAATACCACCACTGCAAAAACAGCTCTGCCAGTCAGCAGCAGTACTATGTGGTTCTCTGGGTGGTCCAAGTATTGTCCACAATCATCGTTCATGGCACAATGAGAAGTTCTGGATGAAAAACGCTGCACCTCCTCTGTAATCAGACGATGATGATGATAGGGCATGTAAACATTTAAAAAGTTAAAAAGCAGGACAGATCTATAATAAGAGTGAGCACAGATTGAAACATTCAAAAAAAATTATGTCAGAGAGTGAGTTGACAGGGGCTAAATTTGCTAGGCGTGAGAACGGCAGGGAGCATATTGTTGAGAGTGGGTAGTCTGGGGGTGAATTTGCAGGAGCGAATTGTCATGTACCCATATTGTTCGGCTTAAGAAAATCTACAAAGGCTAATGCTGAAGCAATATCCCCTCATGAAATAATGAGCAAATCATCAAAAAATCTGCTCCACAAAACTATCTGGGGCAGAAAAGGATTCCTGTTAACATTTTGTATTACTGTTTCCTGTCACCAAGCTAAAAATAAATTAGCATGCAAAGGTGCCATGGAAGTACCCATGGCGGTTCCTCTGGTTTGTAAAAAATATTTTCAATCAAAAATAAAATAATTACTATTCAAAATCAAATTGAAAGCTCCCAAAATAAATTCTTTTGGAAAATTAGATGCCGCTATATTTGTAGTTAAGTGATGCTCAGTAGAAGCCAAACCTAAATCATGTTTTATACTCATATAGAGACTTGTAGCATAACTGTTAACCAAACAAAATGATCAGACAAGACCAACCCCTGTAATTTAGAAAGTATATCCATGGAGTTTCATATGTAAGGTTGTTGTATAAGCACAAGTTGCTGTAAAAAAATGATCTACAAAGATTGATAACTTTTCTGATAATGACCCCATGCTAGAAATGATGGGATGTCCTGGGAGTCTAGTACTTATGCACTTTTGGTAAAACATAAATAGTGAGAGTAATGGGATTTTCAACTTTCATGTATTTTTCTTCCACTTCTGTTATATGTCCCTTTAACACTGATTGATGCAAAAACAAGTTGAATTTTGATTTCAGTGCTGTAGTGGGATTTTCAGTAAGTCTTCTGTAACTTATACGATCATCTAATTGTCTATATAGTTTAGCTTCATATGCTGTTTTGTTCATTGTAACAACCATGCCACTTTTGTCTGCCTTTTTAATTTCTATGTTTTTCATATTTTTAATTTCTTCTAATGCTTGTAATTCCTGGTGGGTTAAATTTTGCTTGACTGGAGGCCATTTCATAGAAAATAATTCATTATAATTCTATAACACCAGGGATCGATAAGCCATTAGTGCAGGAGATGTAAATGTAGGTGGATTAAAGGTGGGCTTTGGTCCAAATTGCATACATTGTTTCATTTGGCAAGGTTCAATTTGTGTTGAAAGTTCTAAACCACTACTATTATATGGAACTATCAGTTGCGTATTCTATGTAGCAATGGTTGTATCTGATTCTTCCAACAAATCTGTTAGCACTTGTAGAGTGCTATTAACAATTTCAGCATCTTGAAATGTAAATTGATCACCACAAAGTAGTGAAGCAGTTGTGATACTATGGCCCATTATCTCTTTATTACTATAACACTTTTTCAAACTCAATTTTCTAAAGAACTTTCTCAAATCAATATAACCATCAAACTCACTCACTTCTGAGTTAGGTACAAATGACAATCCATGACTCAAAAGACTAAGCTGTGCCTCATTAAGTTCAGTATCTGATAACATTTAATACTTTGGTGTTCTGCTTGTCAGGCTGCCGACTACTGTGCCATCTGAATTGTTTGCATCCCCTTCTCTCTCTCTCTCTCTCCTTGTTTTCCACCTTTTATTGTTATTGTTGTTACTATTGTACTGCTCTTTACAGTTTGCACTTTTGGCGACAAAAAGGAAACTTGTTTTCTCTGTGATGTTTCTTGAACTGATGTAACAGGTTCTACAGATTGTGTAGTACGAGACAGAGCAGTAGCTGACTGAATTTTTGAATTGCTAGCCCTAATTCTATTTTGCCCTCTTGACTGAGAGCACCCCTTCCTACAGTATGAGTCTGTTTTATTAATTTCTGTCCTTGGATTCCTCCTCTTTAACCCACTCCCTAGAAGAACTACTGCTACTTGACAAATTTATTGCTACTTTACAGGGGTGGTTCAAGTAGCTTTAATGTGGGGGGGGCAACAAAAGTCATAAACAAAGGCCGGGGTGTGGGGGCTGCCTAGGCCCCCATACAATTTTACAATTTTTGCAGTGATTTTGTGGCATTTTTTATAGCTTTTGATACTTCTCTGGGTGAAAAAAAAATCATTAAGGAGTTAGGAGACTTTTTGACAATTTGATCTAGCAAAAGAAAACAAAGAATAAACAAAAAAACTAAGAAATTAAGCTTTTCTTGATATGGAGGGGGGCTTCCTGTTTTCTTTGGAACAGTAAGTAGTTTTTGTTGGGTGGTGTAACTGTTGTGTTGGAAACTAAGTACAGGAGCAATACAATCTTCAAGATATTAAAGCTTTTAAAGAGCTTGGCATGGCTGTCTGCCCAGGCTGGAATATCTGAGCAAGGGGGGGAAACGACAGAAGGAGCAAAATTGTATTGTAATCTCTTGGTTATGGAAGTGAGATTAAAAATAAAAGTAAAGATGGTCATTGAGAAGCATTGAGACTTCAGTTCTAAAGAGTAGATTTCCAAAAGAATGAGAGACTATGACAGACCTTGACTGATAAGACACAGACTATGAAAGAGAGCAGGACCTTAATTTTTATACACGTCTCTAATATGTATTTTTTCGGGAGGGGGTACTGTTATGCAGAGAGATTTTAAACAGGGCACACTATAATGAATATGCCAGATGCCTCCCGATACTGTTGGAAATATTCATGGTCACTAGTAAATGAGCCAGGGCTGAGGACTGCGAGGGGTACCACAAACCATCCCAAGTACAGTTTCATTGAAACAGGAAAACCGAACGGGGCAGGAAAACAGCAAGTGACACATCTGAATGTGTTCATTACTACAACAGCTATACTGAATGGGGGTGTGGGGGGATGATGTTTGTTTATTAGTAAAGACAACACTCACCAGTCAATGACAGCATCTCCACCGCCACAAGACTTGCTCTGGGAAGGTAATCACACTTAAATGTTCACTTGTGACTTTAGGAGACCACTGGGGCATCAAGCTCATTTCCAAACACATACTAATACTGATGGATGAAATAAAGAAACATTGTTTTATCACCTTGTTTTAGAGGAGAGGCAAACTTAAAACAACCGAGTAACAATAGGAAAAGCTTTGGACGAAAAAAAAAGCTTTGAAAGGTTCTCGCCTGGATGGAGGTGGGGGTACCAAATTCCAACGAAATTACTCAGAATGAAAAAGGTGAGCGGAGACGTTGTTCAGTCTTCAGTTTTTGTCATTTATAATTGCCTGTCTCTGTGGGAAACAAATGTGTACAAGGAGTACCTGTGGAAACAAGATTTACCTGCTGCACCTGTAATAGTGCAGCGGTTCCCTCAGTTAAAGCCGCTCCATCAGAGACTTGGCTGCTGATGTTTCTACTGCTCTGTACTGTTACCAGTCCAGAACAAGTCCCGGATTTGCTCATTGTTCTTTGTCATTGTCTTTTATTCTGTACCTGTGAAGTGCCCGCTGTCATCTCCTCAGTCCCTTACCTCAACCTATTCCTTTAAGATGATGTAATAGGCAGAGGCAGCAGCAGCTTTAGATTGTCCCTGTATGGTTTCTCCCTGCAAAACACTGCTGAAACCACAGCAGCAGTCTCAGCAGCAGCTGAGATGAATCCCCTGTGCCTGGCTACTGTAAGTACACCCAGCTCAGCATCAGCTGCAGGCTCAGCCCAGCAACCTGACCGAGATCTGTCTACCCTTCGAGTCACATGAACATTACGTACCACTAATTAGAGACAGAAAAGTCAAGTGGTACCCTGGAGAGATGCCCTGGGTCCCAGTGAATAAAAAGTAAAAAAATAAATAAATAAAAATCCTAGTCATCTCTGTAGTTCCCCAACCCAGGCAAACATGGACTGTACTGGCAACAAGGCAGTCCCACCACACCACCTAAGAGAATATACACCACCTAAGAGAATATACACCACAGGAAGTTTGAGAGAATAACACCTCCATATACCCATGTACAGCCACTCATGACTCAACCTGAAAGGTAAATACTTGTTTGGTGATTTTTATTGGCATCACCTATGACAGTGGGTGATGGGCCTGGTTGCAGTAGCCCAGGTTGCCGTGAATGCTCCCCCCACCACCAGCTACTTCAAAATTGTCTCATCCTACAGTTTTGAAGGGCACAGATGAAACATGGTTGATTGATGTGGTTTAATAAAGTTTTTTTTGTTCTAGTGTGTGTCTCTATTCTTCTACACACAGACACAAACACAGACCACCTAAAAGTGACCTTTTTTTAAAAAAAAACATATTTACATTCAGGATAGAGACAGGGTGAAGCAGGTCCCAGACGTACAACACAGTAAATGAAATAATGCATTTTACAATTAAGAAGACACATGCTCAGCAAACCACCCCAAGACAACCAAACAATGTATCTTCCCCCTGCCTCAGGGGGGACTGTCTGGGTCACAGGCCAGGCCACAAAACATCTTGTTGAACCACACAATAATATGAAATTACTACATAAACACGCTTAAACATTTTTGTAAATAGTTTCTACTGTAGGATTTCATACCTCCCCAGCAGTCCCTAATTTTGACACAAACTTTTCAGTGCTCAGCAGTCCCTCATATGAGGGGGTAAGCATGTCAGGAACCCAGCACACTGGCATACATGTGGGGAAAGCAATGGTTCTGTGCCACTCTGTCCATCCACTCCTCCCTCCATCATAATTAGAGGCCAGAACCATTTTTTCCAGCACATGTACTAGTCAAGCCCGTCTATCCCACCACTGACCAACCACAGTAGCATGGCACAGACCCAGCGGACTGGCATACATGTTGAAAAAAATGGTTCTGTGCCAGTATGCCCATCCACCCCTCCCTCATCCATCACCAGAGGCCAGAACCATTTTTCCCATCACATGTACCAGTCCACCAACCATCAACAACAAGCCACAGGAACATGGCACAGACCCATTGGACTGGCATACATGTTCAAAAAAATGGTTCTGTGCCAGTATGCCCATCCACCCCTCCCTCCTCCATTACCATAGGCCAGAACCATTTTTTTCAAGCATGTGTACCAGTTGGTCAAGCCTGTCCCTCTGCTGACCATCAACTACAAGCCACAGGAACATGGCACAAACTCAACAGACTGGCATACATGTTGAAAAATGGTTCTGTGCCAGTATGCCTATCCACCCCTCTATCCTCCATGACCAGAGGCCAAAATAATTTTTTCCAGCATGTGTACCAGTCCACCAACCATCAACGATAAGCCACTGGAGCATGGCATGGACCCAGAATACATGTTGGAAAAATGGTTCTGTGCCAGTCTGCCCATCTACCCCCCCATCCCATAGCAAACAAGGCCAGAACAATTTCATTTAAGCATGTAGTACTTGCCAGGCCTGTTCTTTCACCCACAAACAAGAGACCACAGTAGCAAAGGACTGACCTGTCCTAATGGTAATAACCCCCCCAAAAAACAGATATCAAAAACATGATGAATTTTTTAATTAAGCATACCAGCTCATGCAACCACCCATGTACATCTTACCTCCCTTGCTTTCCCATACAAACAGCAGCAGTGCTATACCGTACCAAAAAAACCTTACCAGACTATGGCAGGCGCTTAGGCAGTTGTCCTATGGCAGAGGATGGCAAGGCAGGTCAGGTCAGGTTGGGTAGGATAAACTTTGCTGTAGAGTCAAGCCACACAAAAGTGAAGATACTGGACTTCAGGAGGGCTGATTTTGTCAAAACGGGAGAGTGCCTCAGAAAAGTACTAGCAAACAGGCAAGAAGGTGGGGTGGAGCAACAATGGGGAAACATCAAAACCTCCATCACAGAGACAACAAGCCTTTGTGTGAAGCAAATAAACAAATCAAAATGAAATAAAAAAAACACTATGGTTCTCAAAAGAAGTGGCGAGGAAGGTAAGAGAGAAAAAGATAGCATTCAGGAAGTATAAGGAAACACAGAAGGAGCAGGACAGAGAACTGTACCAGTTAAAGCAGAAGGAAGTGGGTAAGGCAGTCAGAATAGCAAAGGCCTAAACCAAGGAAAGGATAGCCAACTCAGTTAAGAAGGGGGGTAAAACCTTTAATAAGTACATTAGGGAGCAAAGAAAGACTAAGGCAGTGATACTGAGGCTGAACAAAGAGGGAGGTGGTTGGGCAGAGAGCGATGGTGAAAAAGCAGGGATAGCGAATGAATACTTCTGCTCAGTATTCACAATGGAAAAGCAGGGGGAAATACCTAATCTGGTCAATAGAAGCACTCTGGATAGGAAGGTTGATATTAGTTCTTTCACAGAAGAAAGGGTTCTGAAAGAACTCTTAAAACTGAAGGTGGATAACGCAATGGGGCCTAATGGGATTCACCCCAGAATTCTAAAAGAACTAAGGGAAGAACTAGTGACACCACTGACTACCCTTTTTAATAAATCGTGGGAGGATGGTGTGGTAGCTGAGGACTGGAGGAGGGCGGATGTGATTCCCCTTCACAAAAGTGGAAGCAAGATGGAGGCAGGAAACTACAGACCTGTCAGTTTGACCTCAGTGGTAGGGAAAATGATGGAATCACTTCTGAAGAAAAGAATTGTTGAGTACCTAGAGGTCAGTGGGGTACAGGACCCAAGGAAGCATGGATTCACAGCGGAAAGTTCATGTCTGACAAATCTAATTGATTTCTTTGACTGGGTGACCAAAGCAGTAGGCCAGGGAGGGGCTGTGGACATGGACTATCTAGACTTTAACAAGGCATTTGACACAGTCCCGCACAAAAGATTAATAAACAAATTAGCCTGCCTGGGAGTGGATCCCAGGGTGGTAGCCTGGGTAAAACACTGGTTGGACAACAGGACAAAGTGGGTAATAGTAAATGGAGTCCACAGTGAAGAAAGGAGGGTTACTAGTGGGGTACCGCAGGGTTCAGTATTGGGGCCGGTCCTTTTTAATGTCTTTATAAGTGACATTGCAGAGGGACTGGAACAGAAAGTATGTCTCTTTGCAGATGACACAAAGATCTGTAACAGAGTTGATACACAAGGTGGGGTAGAAAGGATGAAAAGGGACTTGGCAAGGTTGGAGGAATGGTCAAATCTATGGCAGCTTAGATTCAGTGCAAAGAAATGCAAAGTAATGCACCTGGGAAACAAAATCCCAGGGGAAGAATACACAATGGGGGGTGAGATACTGACAACAACAAAAATGGAAAGGGACCTGGGGGTAGTCATATCAGATGACCTTAAGGTGGGCCAGCAATGTGAGAAGGCAGTAAGGAGGGCTGGGGGGATACTGGGATGCATAGGGAGAGGCATCACCAGTAGAAAACAGGAAGTTGTTGGCCCTCTGTACAGACAGTTGGTAAGACCACATATGGAGTACTGTGTACAGTTCTGGAGACTCCATCTCCGAAAAGACATAGACAGGGTGGAGGCTGTCCAGAGAAGGGCAACCAAAATGATGCAGGGTCTGCATCAGAAGACATATGAAGAAGAAAGACTAAAGAAACTAAAGATGTATAGCCTTGAGGAAAGGAGGAAGAGGAAGACATGATAGAAACTTTCAAATACCTCAAGGGAATCAACAAAGCCCAAGAGGGTAGCATCTTTCAGAAAAACAGATGTGCAAAAACAAGGCAGCACAATTTGAAGATAGAAGGAGGACAGCTTAGAGGTAATGTGAGGAAGTACTTTTTCACAGACAGGTTGTAGATACATGGAACAGCCTTCCTGAGGAGGTCGTAGAGTCAAAATCAATGGGGGAATTCAAGAATGCATGGGACAGACATAAGGCAATTCTAGTGGGGGGGGGTAGAAGGAAGTAGGCTGTTGGTTAACTAGGATCTGCAGCTTATACGTTAGGTAGGGAAATGGGCAGACTAGGTGGGCCAAGCGGTCCTTATCTGTGGTCAAATTCTATGTTTCTATGTTTAGGTGAGCGGCAGCATAAAGAAGCAGAAAGGGTATCATCAGCCGAAGGAAGCTGGTAGAGCAGGCTAGCAGCCAAAGCAGGCAGGGCAGCTCAGCACAACAGCACACCAGAACGACGCTCAAGAGCTCACCCCAATGCACCAGCACAGCCACTCTCCACACCCCGAACCAGCACAGCCACTCTCCACACCCTGCTGAACTAGTACAACCACTCTATCCACCATGGATCAGCATTGATTCACACCATACCACCATAGTAAACAAGTGTCCCCATGTCAACACATCAAGTACCCCCACCAACACATAATACAAGGGTCCCCACTACAGTGACACACAAATACAACCAGTGTCCCAATCCCACGACCGGTATCCCTACACCAACATGCCAAGTGTCTACCACACCATCCTGACCAATGTCCCACCCCACTAACACAGTCTGTTTCCACACCACACCAAGCCATTGTGCCCACCCCACCAGACCAGTGTGCCCATGCCAACACATCAAGTATCTCCACCCAGTGTCCACCATACCACCACAGTCAGTGTCCCCACTCAACCATACTTCCATGCCCAGTGTCCACACCCCACAAACAGAACCAACCTCTAACTGACCAGGATATACCCCCTCCCAGCTGAAACCTAAGATGACCACCAACCCATGCATCCCCCAGCTGAAACATAAGATGGCCACCAGGCCATATACCCCCCAAACCCAAGCTGAAACCTGAGATTACAACCAGGCCAGTGAACCCCAACAGCAGTGCCACTCACCCCACCCCACCAGCACAGCTGCTCTCCCCAACCTGACAGCCCGGCATGGCCCCTCCTCACACCCCCATGGACCAGCATGGACCACCTCTCCACCACACGGACCTGCATGGCCACTATCCACAGCCTGGACATGCATGGCCCCTCTCCTAGAAACATAGAAACATAGACTTTGATGTCAGATAAGGACCACTTGGCCCACCCAGTCTGCCCATTTCCCTACCTATTGGATAAGCTGCAGATTCTAGTTAACCAACAGCCTACTTCCTGCAACCCCCCACTATAATTGCCTTATGTCTGTCCCATGCATGTTTAAATTCCCCACTGTTTTAGACCCCATAACCTCTTCAGAAAGGTGGTTCCATGCGTCCACCACTCTCTCCGTGAAAAATAATTTCCTAACATTACCCCTGAGCCGTCCCCCCTCCAACTTTAAATTGTGCCCCCTTGTTCTTACACATCTCTTTTTCTGAAAGATGCTACCCTCCTGGACTTTGTTGATTCCTTTGAGGTACTTAAAAGTTTCTATCATGTCCCCCCGTCCCTCCTTTCATCAAGGGTATACATATTAAGATCTCTCAGTCTCTCTTCATATGGTTTCTGATGTAGACCCTTCACTATTTTAGTTGCCCTCTTCTGGAATGCTTCCATTCTGTCTCTGTCCTTGCATAGATGAGGTCTCCAAAACTGCATGCAGTACTCCAGATGGGGTCTCACCAACTGTCTGTATAGAGGGATAACCACTTCCCTTTTTCTACTTGTGATGCCCCTCCCTATGCATCCCAGTATCCCTCTGGCTCTCCTTACTGACTTCTCACATTGCTTACCTACCTTTAGGTCATCTGATATGACTACACCCAGATCCCTTTCCATTATTGTTGTCGTTAGTACCTCCCCTGCTATTGTGTACTCTTCTCCTGGATTTTTATTTCCCAGGTGCATTACTTTGCACTTCTTTGCATTGAATCTAAGTTGCCATATGTCTGACCATTCCTCCAACCTTGCCAAGTTCCTTCTCATCCTTTCTACCCCCTCCTTGTGTATCAACTCTGTTACAGATCTTTGTGTCATCTGCAGAGAGGCATACCTTTCCTTCCAGACCCTCTGCAATGTCATCTATAAAGACGTTAAAGAGGACTGGACCCAGCACTGAGCCCTGAGGTACTCCACTAGTAACCCCACCTTTCTTCAGAATGTGTTCCATTCACTATTACATTCTGTGTCCTGTTGTGCAGCCAGTTTGCTACCCAGGCTACCACCCTGGGACCCACTCCCAGGCTGGCTAACTTGATTATTAATCTTTTGTACTGGACTGTGTCAAATGCCTTGCTAAAGCCTAGGTAGTCCATATCCACAGCCCCTCCCTGGTCTATTATTTTGGTCACCCAGTCAAAGAAATCAATTAGATTCATCTAACATGACCTTCCTGCTGTGAATCCACGTTGCTTTGGGTCCTGTGTCTCGCTGGACTCTAGGTACTCAACAATTTTTTCTTTCAGAAGTGATTCCATCATTTTCCCCACAACTGAGGTCAAACTAACAGGTCTATAGTTTCCTGCTTCTGCCTTGCTCCCACTTTTGTGAAGGGGAATCACATCTGCCCTCCTCCAGTCCTCAGGTACCACCCCATCTTCCCATGATTTGTTAAAAAGTATGGTTAGTGGTGTCACTAAGTCCTCCCTTAGCTCTTTTAGGATTCTAGGGTGAATCCCGTCAGGCCCCATTGCTTTGTCCACCTTGAGTTTTAGGAGTTCTTTCAGTACTCTTTCTTCTATAAATGGACTGCGTCAACCCCACTATCCAGAGTGCTTCTACTGTTTGGTTTAGGTAACTCCTCCTCTTCTTCTTTTGTGAATACTGAGCAAAAGTATTCATTCAGTATCTCTGCCTTTTCACTGTCTCCCTCTGCCCACCTCCCCCTCTTCTTTATTAATCTTCACTATCCCTCCCTTAACCTTTCTATGCTCCTTAATGTACCTATAAAAGGTTTTATCCTCCTTCTTAACTGAGTTGGCTATCTTTTCCTCGGTTTGGACCTTTGCTTTTCTGACTGTCTTCCCCACTTCTTTCTGCTTTAATTGATACAGTTCTCTGCTGTGCTCCATCTGTGATTCCTTATACTTTCTGAATGCAGTCTTTTTCTCCTTAACCTTCCCTGACACCTCTTTTGAGAACCATAGTGGTTTTTTTATTCCACTTTGTTTTCTTTATTTGTTTCACACAAAGGCATGTTGCCTCCATGATGACAGTTTTGATTTTTCTCCATTGTTCTTCCACCCCTCCTTTCTGGCCATTTGCTAATGCATTCCTCAGGTATTCACCCATTATGCCAAAGTCAGCCCTTCTAAAGTCCAGTATCCTTGTCTTTGTATGGCTTGTCTCCATGGTTGTGTTTATTGTGAAGCACACTGTGCAGTGGTCGCTTGTTCCCAGATGTCTACTGACTTCTAAATTTGTGATCCTTTCTCCATTTGAGAGTACCAGGTCTAATATTGCTCCCTCCCAAGTGGGTTCCACCAATAGCTGTCTAAGGCATGCCCCCCTGTAGGACATCGAGAATGACCCTGCTCTTGGATGTGGCTGCAGTCTATGTCACCCAGTTAACATCTGGCATATTCAGGTCCCCCATCAACAGTATCTCCCCTTTTTCAGCCATTTTGAGAATGCCCTCTATCATTTTCCTGTCCATTTCCTCCCCTTGAGATGGGGGTCTGTATACAACCCCTGTGCTGATTGTGATGCCATTCCCTGTCTTCAAGGTGACCCAGAGTTCCTCTTGTCCTCCCCCCTTTACTGTTTAGTTCTGTAGCTTTGATCCCTTCCCTTATGTAGAGAGCTACTCCACCTCCTCTTTTACCATCCCTGTCCCTTCTGTAGACTGTGTACCCTGGTATGTTGACATCCCAGTCATGGTTCTCCATGTACCATGTTTCTGTGACTGCCACAATATCCAAGTGTTCCTCTTCCATCAGGGCTACTAGCTCTGGAAGCTTGTTTCCCAGACTATGGGCATTGGTACTCATTGCCCTCCATTTAATGTTGGCTTTGTCCTTTTTTACCCCATCCCTGCTCTTATTGCCCTTGTCCATTTTTCCATTTACCCTGTCCTGCCCTCTGTCAAGCTCTGTACCTCAGTGTTTACCCTACTACCTGCCATGTTTTGTGGGAGGCTTGAACTTTCCTGTTTCCTATCAGCACCTCCCCCCTTGGCTAGTTTAAAAGCTTTCCAAGGAAGCCTTTAAACCTGTCACCTAGGAGCGTGTTTCCTTTCCTGGACAGATGCCGACCATCTTGCCAGTATAGACCTTCATCTCTCCAGGTGGACCCCCAGTCCCCATTGAAGCCAAAGCCCTGTGCTCTGCACCAGTTTTGCAACCATTCATTAAACTGAATGGTGTGCAGAACCCTAGCCTCACCTCTGCCATAGACTGGCAGCACCTCTGAGAAGGTTACTGTGCTTGCTACCTGTCTGAGGCCCCTCCTCAACTCCACAAATTCATCCTGCACTGCACTGATCTCATGCATATCTAGGTCATTTGTCCCGAGGTGGACAATGATATCTAGTTTCCTCTCCTGTGATGCTGCTTCTGCAATCCTGAGGATTTGCTTCCTGTCCCTCCAAGCCATGGCACCAGGCAGGCACCTTACTTCCCTCTCCTCTCCCTTCCCCAGGTCTACACCCCTAACAATTGAGTCCCCTATCAGAAGCTGTTTCTTTCCCCTGTGGTCTCCCTTGCCACTCTTTTGTGGGTCTCCCTTGTGGATGTCCCCAGCATTCTTCTTGGTCTCCAATGAGGATGTCATCATAGAGGAACCTTGATTTGCCAGACTGACATATGATTTGTGTAGAGGTGCAACTCAGGGGCCTCTGTTCCACCACCCTCACCCTCCCAGAACCTACTGTGGTCCATCTGCTCTTCACACATGGCAACCTCTGAGGCAGTGGTTGAGGAACTGGTGCTCTTTGGGTGGGGGAGGCCTCCTTATTCCTTTCCAGTTCAGCCTGGAGGTGGGCAACCTCCTCCCTCAGAGCTGACAGTTGCCTGCAAATAGGGCAGCAGCACAGGTTCCAGAATGTCTCCCGGAAAATTGCTGCCCCACAGCCAGTGCATTGCACCACTCCCCACATGTCCCTTTTCCTTATAATATACAGTGAGTAATATATAATTATTTTTTTTACACTCCCATGTATCAACACAGCCCCTCTCCTCACTCCCATGGACCAGCACAGTCTTTCTCCCCACCCCTGTGGACCAGCATGGCCCCTCTCCTCACTCCCATGGAGCAGCATGGTCTGTCTCCCCACCCAGATGAACCAGCATGGCCCCTCTCTGCACTCAGACCCACCAGCATGGCCCCTCTGCTCACCTAGAGCTATGAGCACTGCCCATCTCCCCACCCAGACCCATCAGCATGGCCCATTTCTCCACCCAGATGACACTTCTGCTTGTATACCCACCACCAAAACCAGTGTCCCCACCCACTGATAGTATCCTTACTCGTCCCCACCACAACCAGTGTTGCTACAACAACACAGCCAGAGTCCCCACCCCATTGCAAGTATCTACACCCTATCGATCAGTGTCCCTTAGCCACCAACACAGCCAGTGTTCCCACAACAGTACTACCAGTATTTCCGCCCTGAACCCCATGGCCAGTGTCACTGCCCCACTGCCAGTAGCTCCACCCTACACCACCAGAAACCAGTGTCCCCACCCCACTGCCAGTAGCCCCCCACAACACTATGACCAGTGTCCCCACCACGCCAACCATTGTCCCCCTTCCCACCAACACAACCTGTCTACACCACCCCCCAAATAGACACAGCCACCCATGAGGCACACACACACACAAAAAAAGTTTATTTCAGGGAGAAGAACTGGAGGAATGGATAGGGCCCTCCCAGGACTGTCAATGCAAACAAACAGTTTTATTTCTCTGCAGGGTGGATGGAAAGAAGACCCTGTAGGAGACAGAACAGTAGAGCTGTACAAATGGGCACACATACATTTGGCCTGGGTTGAGGCAACAAAACCCGGACCAGAATGGACAGGTCTTTTCAGCCGCTACTAGATGAAACAAAACTTGTGTTGGAGCAGAACAGAACCGAATGGCCTCACATCCAACCCCCCACTCCCCGGTCCAGGAGTAGGAGAGATAGACGATCAGAGAATTAAATGCACACTTGTTCTGGCATTTGGTCCACTCATCTCACAACCCCCCCCCCCGACCAATCAGCACCACCACCACAACGAGCTTTGGAACTAAAAATGTCACTGTGGCACACGTTAGAAAATAAATAGACACACATTGACCATATTCGATTGTGGTCTCTCACTTTCAGTCTCCACACCAACCCAACCAGCTTCGGGATAGTAGGAATAAATCAAATTACAGAAATAGATATTTTCAGTGGTAATGGCTTAGGGACTTCATGGGGAATTTAGAAGGAGCAGAATTAACATTTTTAGCAGAGAGATCGGCCGTCCATTCACAGGTCCCACCTTACCTGCCTAAGCTCACAAGAAGCACAGCGCTGTTTTTTTTTTAAACAAGTGCAGACTTACTTGGAAGGCGTCCCACAGTCCTTGTGAGCAGCATTGGGTCCAGAGCAGAAAAGTTTAGGCAGCGAACTCCACTCCTCACAGGAAGCAAAGTTCAAGGCAAAGAAGAATGCACACTCGCTACTCAGCAGTATATAGAGCTGTGTTCATGGAGACAATGCGAGTAAATGCTGTTTCCATTTTTTGGCGCCGTTTTCCCAATGAGATTTCTGCCCGTGTCACATATGCGGTAACCAGTAAACCAATTACCCTGACTAAATTAGTACTATATTTAAAAAAAATCGGTAAAATGTGTGGGGGGCAAACCTTTACTATGGCCCCCAAATACAAGTGGGGAGCCATGGCTCAGCCGCCCCCCCCCATTTTAGCCACCCCTGCAACTTTATCTACTTCAACCTCAGGCTCTGTTCCACTGGTTTCCGCCTTGATCTCGTCAGTCTCCTCCTCAGTATTATCCATCTCTCTGCTTATTAAGATTGTCAGCCACACGGTGATGGTCCTTGTCCTCATCCTCTGAGTACCATGATGACTTACTTCTTCAATGTCCTGAAATTTCTGCACTGTTGCTACTGTTCCCTAGATTGCCTGAGAAGTGCTACTCCTGTTTTTTTTGTTTGCTTTTTTGTTTTGTTTTTAACACCAACGCTTTGCCTAAAGGCCCCAAAACATTAGCTTCCTGTGTTTTCTTTAATGAAAATAATTTGTTTCTAATTCAGTTTTTTACATCAAATTGTGGGTGCATCTCTCAGGGCACATACAGGGAAATCTACTTCCAAATTGGTCAGTAAAGCACTGCTGACTGTGTCAAATTAAGTAATGATCATGAAAACAGAGGGAGATTTATTCCCAAATTGGTCAATAAAGCACTGCTAATTGTGTCAAATTAAGTCGTGATTGGATCATAATGACACAAGGAGATTTATTCCCAAATGATTCAGTAAAACACTGCTGTCTGCATCAAATTAAGTCATGCTAGGATCATGAAAACAGACAGAGATTTATTCCTAAATAGTTCAGTCAGAGTCAGAGTTTGCAGCTTAGAAGCTTGGTGCACATGTGCAGTGTGCTTGCGGGGCAGTGTTCATTGGTGTTGGATGGTGAGTCAGATGACCACTACTATACTGCTTTGTAGAGTATTGGGCATCTGACCCTGCATCTGACACCGAGAAACTTTGCTTTGTGGTCAGTCTTGTCTTTTTTTTTCCATTATTTATCTGGACCAGTGCCTTATTAATATAATTAGAAATTAAATCCTGAGGTTAGGTTGGAGGAAAGAAAGGACACGAGCTGGGAGTGTGAGGTGGAAGGCCTGTTGGGGGAGAAGTCTGAAACTGATCAGGATTGCCAGTGGCTGAGTGAGAGAAAGGAGGAATGAAGGTGGTGTGAATCATGTTAGTGAGTGAAATTTGTGTAACAATAAAAGTATGAACATTTAACAAAAAAATAAATCAGTCTTTAAAAAAATGAAATCCTGAAGAGAAGACAGAAGAGCCAGGCAAGGAGATCAGAGGCGTGTCAGGTGATGCTGGTGTCGCACAGATCAGGGCCGCTATCTGTGTGTCTCTCTTTCTGACATAGAGGAGGAAGGCAATGGTCATTAGTATGAGTAAAACAAATGAGTCTTTACTCATCTGAACTTCAGTCTTTAATTAAAGAAAAAATCCTGAGGAGGATTAGAATTCTCCTCCTGGACTCACACATGGGCTAATACATAGAACAGGTGTTTATTTCTTCTCAGTAAGTCCCAAAATGCACCAGAGAGCATCTAAAAACCCAAAGCATCTGCGGGACAGCAGGCCTCCAGACCCCCAGCTTTATGTCAGATGTTTGACATTCTGTATCTAGAATTTATTTGCACTCCTGTCCTAGTTTCTAGCTTAGGAAATCTAGTCACCCTATTCCAAGAAGATTTCTGCTCTAACTCTGTACGCTGCTGCATTTGGCTACTAGATGCATGTGGCAGAGTAAACTTCCCATATTAGTGTGTGTGAAAACACAACAGCAGACAGTTGAGGTAGAGGTGAGTGGATGCACACATGTAGAATGATGCACTTGCTCACTTGCAGACAGGTCAGGCTGCTTTTAGTTTGAAATGAAGAGACTCTGGGTGGGAACTTAGTGATGTGGGGTAAGCATAAGCACCACTCAGCCTCTGTCTCCAGCTTCACTACTCAAAAGTGTGAATCTCTCACTAGGCTGTCCCAGTTTGTTTCAGCTCCTGCCCATCTTGTCAAACTCGGGACACAGTTGTCATACTGGGAGAAGGGGGGGGTGACACAATTACTGCTCAGTGGTCCCGAGATGAGCCCAAATATACAAAAAATTGTAAAATCCTACTGGCACCCTCATAATTCACATCTTATGTGCCTCCACTGGTGAGATCGTTAGTTAAGTTGTATATCTGAAATACAGTTCTTAGAAGTTTTCAGAAGGCTGTTTACTTTATTACCCATTATAGATGAAAAAAACACTAATTGTACAGCAGACCAAATCACATTTTCAATTAGGCACTCACTTGCGGGTGTCATGGTGCTGCTGGTTGATGATGTATCCTCCTGACCCCCAAACCTGGCTCCACCACCTGCTCCACAGTCTCTCTTTTCCATCAGACCTATGATGTGTTCCAGTGGGTGCTTTTTCTGCCTCAATGCCTCTGTCCTCAGTCTTAGGGCTCCTGAGAACAGTGATGCAATGGTGATGTAGTGGCCTTTAGCAGCACTATCGTGTGGCTGTGTGCCTAGTCTAGCCTGTACTTGGAAACCAGGTCACAGTCTGAGCATTCTTCAGAACGCCAGGGGTCATCTGTCCTTAGCGGTCACCTCCTTGCTGACAGGCTTTACACCCTATGCTCTACTACTACCCATTTGGTGCCAAATCACATCAAGAAGGACATTATGGAAGAGAAGGACACGAACATCCTTGTCCTCCTTATTTCACCTCAAGAAACCATTGAAAATAGAATAGTTTTTTAGTGGGAATTTTTCTGTGGTTCTAAAGCTAGCATATCCTTGTCTTTTTAAAACATAGAAACATAGAAACATAGAATTTGACGGCAGATAAGGATCGCTTGGCCCACCCAGTCTGCCCATTTCCCTACCTGATGGATAAGCTGCAGATCCTAGTTAACCAGCCGCCTACTT
Organism: Neoceratodus forsteri; assembly: GCA_016271365.2. Classification (NCBI taxonomy): domain Eukaryota; kingdom Metazoa; phylum Chordata; order Ceratodontiformes; family Ceratodontidae; genus Neoceratodus; species Neoceratodus forsteri. Next base: position 37,365,230 of record CM057450.1, read on the forward strand.
CTTCCTACCCCCACCCCCTAGAATTGCCTTATGACTGTCCCATGCATGCTTGAATTCCACCACTGTTTTTGACTCCACAACCTCCTCTGGAAGGCTGTTCCATGCATCCACAACCCTCTCTGTGAAAAAATACTTCCTTAAATTACCTCTGAGCCGCCCTTCTATCTTCAAATTGTGCCCCTTGTTCTTGCACACCTTTTTTGAAAGATGCTACCCTCTTGGACTTTGTTGATTCCTTGAGGCACTTGAAAGTTTCTATCATGTCCCCCTCTCCTCCTTTCCTCGAGGCTATACATATTAAGCTCCTTAAGTCTCACTTCATATGTCTTCCGGTGCAGACCCTGCACCATTTTAGTTGCCCTCCTCTGGACAGCTTCCATCCTGTCTATGTCTTTGCGGAGATCAGGTCTCCAGAACTGCACGCAGTACTCCAGATGTGGTCTCACCAGCTGTCTGTACAGAAGGATAATAACTTCTTGTTTTCTGCTGGTGATGCCGCTCCCTATGCATCTCAGTATCCCCCCAGCCCTCCTTGCTGCCCTCTCACATTGCTTGCCCACCTTTAGGTCATCTGATATGACTACCCCCAGGTCCCTTTCCATTTTTGTTGTTGTTAGTATCTCACCCCCCATTGTGTACTCTTCCCCTGGGTTTTTGTTTCCCAGGTGCATTACCTTGCACTTCTTAGCATTGAATCTAAGCTGCCACACATTTGACCATTCCTCTAACCTTGCCAAGTCCCTTCTCATCCTTTCCACCCCACCTGTGCATCAACTCTGTTGCAGATCTTTGTGTCATCTGCAAAGAGACATACTTTTCCTTCCAGTCCCTCTGCAATGTCGCTTATAAAGACATTGAAGAGGACCGGTCCTAATACTGAACCCTGTGGTACCCCACTGCTAACCCCCCTTTTTTCAGAGTGGACTCCATTTACCTTTACTCTCTGTGTCCTATTCTCCAGCCAATTCTTTACCCAGACTGTCTTCTTGGGACCCACTCCCAGACTGGCTAACTTGTATATTAATCTTTTGTGTGGGACTGTGTCAAATGCCTTGCTAAAGTCTAGGTAGGCCATGTCCACAGCCCCTCCCTGATCTACTACTTTGGTCACCCAGTCAAAGAAATCTATCAGATTTGTCTGGCATGACCTTCCCACTGTGAATCCATGCTGCCTTGGGTCCTGTGCCCCTCTGGCCTCTAGATATGCAACAATTCTTTCCTTCAGAATTTATTCCATCATTTTCCCTACCACTGAGGTTAAACTAACAGGTCTGTAGTTTCCTGATTCTGCCTTGCTCCCACTTTTGTGAAGGGGAATCACATCTGCCCTCCTCCAGTCCTCAGGTACCACCCCATCCTCCCATGATTTGTTAAAGAGGGTAGTCAGTGGTGTCACTAGTTCTATCCTTAGTTCTTTTAGAATTCTGGGATGAATTCCATCAGGCCCCATTGCTTTGTCCACCTTCAGTTTTAAGAGCTCTTTCAGAACTTTTCTTATGTAAATGGGCTGGTATCAACTTCTGTATCAGAGTGTTTCTACTGTTTGTTTTAGGTACCTCCCCTCTTCCTTTGTAAATACTGAGCAAAAATATTTGTTTAGTATCTCTGCCTTTCACAGTCACCTCTGTCCACCTCCTCCCTTTATTAAGCCTCACTATCCCTCCTTGGTCTTCCTTTGCTCCCTGATGTACCTATAAAAGGTTTTATCCCCCTTCTTAACTGAGTTGGCTATCTTTTCCTCGGTTTGGGCCTTTGCTGTTCTAACTGCCTTTCCAGCTTCCTTTTGCTTTAACTGATACAGTTCTCTGTCCTGTTTCTTCTGTGATTCCTTGTACAACCTGAATGCTTTCTTTTTCTCTTGAACCTTCACTGCCACTTCCTTTGAGAACCATAGTGGTTTCTTACCTCGTTTCGTTTTGTTTATTTGCTTTACACAAAGGCTTGTTACCTCTGTGATGGCAGTTTTTATTATTCCCCATTGTTCTTCCACCCCTCCTTCTTGCCCATTTGCTAGTGCATTCTTTAGGCACTCACCCATTTTGCAAAGTCAGCCCTCCTAAAATCCAGTACCTTTGTCTTGTAGAAGCGACTCTATTGCTGTGTTTATTGTGAACCATACTGTTCGATGGTCGCTAGTTCCCAGATGACTACCCACTTCTACATCTGTGATCCTCTCTTCATCTCCGTTTGAGAGAACCAGGTCTAAGATTGCTCCCTCTCGAGTGGGCTCCAATACTAGTTGTCTAAGGCATGCCCCCTGTAGGGCATCCAGAATAACCCCACTCTTAGAAGTGGCTGCTGCAACTGCACTCCAGTTAACATCAAAGCTTACAATAGCAGAATCTGTGGCAGTTTTCAGTGTCTACCAGGCAACTGACTGTGAAGCTCATCCTGCTAGACATGAGAAGCATGATTCCTACCTTTATACTGTTGTTGACCTAGCCATATGATACGGGAGCACATATTCCTATGACTACCACATATCAGTCTCAGCCAAAGCAGCAGAATACATATCTAGGTACAACTTATGCATACCCTGGGCATCACTCGACTACAAACTGTTCCATAGGTATTTTGCTTTCAAATGACCCTAACCTGTTCTATCTGTGAGTATTTCTCCCACTTCCTGTATGTGTTCCCTTATGATTTATTATTCCCAAACATCCATCAGTACCACTCCTGTCCGAAACTCTTCTGCTTTCCATGCTCCTAAAAATCTCCTGGAAAATTGAATTTTCTGCTGGAAGAGCAGTATGCAATAATTTCCATGAATTGTCCCATTTTACACCTTCATGTACCATTTTACACATCTGTAGCCACAGTGGAGAGATCCATTCCAAGTTGTTTTGTCACAAGAAACCTTCCTCTGTTCAACCTCAAAGCCACAAATGACATTTACATCATTTCTCAACTCCTGTTCACATCCAACACCTACAGCAGCGTTTGTTAACAAATCCTGCCCAGTAGTTTGTCCAGTTTTTAATCACTGGCCTGTCATGTGGTTTCCATGCTGTTCTTCTCACAGTTCTTACTACATCAATTAATTGCCCTAACCTCAAATCGGCTATGTCAAAACCTGAAGTTGTTGCCACCAGGTTAAGGAACTCTCTAAAGGCTTTCTTACTGGCCCCTTTGCAGCTCCTCCTCTTCCTTCTTTCCATATCAGTCGAATCTGGATAGCTACCCAGAAATATTCCAGCAATAAATGCCAAATTATCAATCTGTCAGACCCCTGTTCTTCTACAAATACTAGCATTAAATCTTTAATTCTTTCAGAAGATTATTCCCTGGCCTATACGTGAATTGACAACGCAATCAAATTCTTAACGGTCACTGAACTTGTTGCTTGGTTTACCAAGGCAAACATCGTAGATGGCTTCATCCCTCCCTCTGTCATATATATGATATTTCTTGGAGAATCCAGTATTACTTTGCAGTTTGTTTAACCTTTGGATGCAAAAGTAGCCCTAGCTTGTTCACTCTTTTTTCTAGTTCTCTGTATTGGATTATTTTGAACGTGTATAGACGGCCTTTCCTGCTGCTTCTTCTTGATGACTTTCTCCTCAAGGACATTCAAGACTTGCCTCCTGCTGCAGGCATCACCTGCCTTTGTTGCCTGTTTTCATCATTCAACATTCCAATGCTTGAAGACAAATCTCAAGGACCGATAACATCCTTGGAATCTCTTGGCGCACAACTAGACTCCCTCGGTATGGAAGCCTTTCTCCTCTTGGAGAAACTCCATCACATACTGTCCCTGGTTCTTTCCTTTTCATCAAAAGGATCATGTACCACCAAAAAACGTCTGTCATTACTGGGCTACCTCAATTTCACAATGCAAATAATATCTCATAGCAGGAGCTTCATTACCTATCTTCTTGAGCTAGCCCACTCAGTCACTGTCCTGGACTACCTCATTACTGTCACTGCCCCTGCTTGTTCAGACCTTGCCATATTGTCCCACTTTCTCACAACTTGGAATGGCATATTTATATTCTATATGGATCTGATGCCCAACTCAAACTTTGACGTCTTTACCAATGCCACTCCAGCCTTGGTTTCTCTGCTATTTTTGGTCCTTTTGGTTTGCTTGTCTACAGCCATCTGAAGCAGAATATCTCCCTTGTTTCCATTCTCCTTCCTCCTTATTCACAATCTGTCCCATTATTGCAGATGCTTTTAGCTCAGGACACCTATGGCACAAGCAACCATGACATTCTATTCAGACAACCAAGCAGCAGCAGACATCATTAACAAAGGGCAATCATCCTCCTATTCCATAATGAACTTCCTGTGATGATTAACATGGACCTCATTAACAAATTGTTTCAGAATTCACTGTGTGAATATTCCTGGGCCTTCTGACTTTCTGGCAAATTGTCTTTCTCAGTTTTATTTCCAGCAATTCAAAGCTGCATGTCTGTAAGCTGACAAAGAGATGACTCCTTCTCTACCATTCTGAGAGCATCAAATGTGTTTACCATTGTTACAGTGATGCTGTATCAATGGGCACCCCACAGCAACACAACCTGTTTGACACCCGCAGTGTTGAACGGGTTGTCAGAGCAATGAACAGATTTGTTGACTCCGTAGGTTGGCCGCTCACCCCACAAATCTGCCCACCCCTTGAAGTTAGAAATTTAGAGATTCTAGGTGTGTGGAGGGTAGAGCCCCCTGCATGGGAGGGGGTTGCAGGGAATGAAGCCCCCTGCAAATAGTACATCAATGCCCCAATGCTTGAGGCTTTGCAGCCATCCATTGATGGATTTGCCAGGAAATGTGGTCACCACTTGCAAAATCCTGTTGCTGTTCCAGACTTGACAACTTTCTTGTTGAACCGGCTTGGTGGAGCCCATCAGATGACCTGGCTCTTTATTTAAATCATGCTCCATAACTATCTGGACTTCCTTAGCCACTTGTGCCCAATCTACCTACAAATCAGCAAGGAAGAAATGCACATCCTTTTGCTCCCTCTAAAACATCAATCTATATTCAGTTCCTCACAAGCTGGCATTTGTTTCTTTTTTCTCTAAATCATTTGGCCTTACACCCCTCAAGAACCAATAAACAGAAAGCCCATAGATTACAACCAGTATTCCCAAATGATGAACATTGCACAACATGGAGTCTTTGGATTCTTCTCTGATCTTAACATCCAACAGCCATGACCTTGTCACTTTTTGGATTCTTACATCCTGGAGATTTTTATTGTAGCATCTTCTATTTTTGATTCCGCAGTTCACCTCAACAACAGCAATTTTAAAAAGATATCAACAGATCACTTCATCCCCACCTTGCCCAAATCAAAATCTGACAGAATGAACAAAGGGGTCCATGTACTCTATCTTCAACAAACTCAGCATTGTGTCTATTTAAGTTCTCAACTATCTGAAATCCATTAACAAACAGCCCAATTCCATTCATCCTCTCCTATTTTCTGATGAGCATTCCATCATGACTACTTCTTGGTTCATCCTCCATGTCAGAATGTTACAATCTCATCGGGCCTTGATGCTTCCTAGTATTCTGACCATTCCTACAGAACTGGAGCTGGCACCACTGCTTGCAGAAAGAACATTAAAGCACATATCATTAAAGAGGGACTGTCAGCAATAACAGCCTCACACTTAAAGAGCCTCTGACACCATTGTGACAATTTTGAGAAAATGTAATGTTTAGCACATGTAAGCTTATATTTTAATATTATTTCTGTATTTCTCATTCTACTTTATTACTAAGGACATTTGCATGTAAACAGAATCACTGCCCTATCTGTTCTGGATGCTTGCCTACATATGACATCACAGTTTTGTTTATGACATCACAGTCTGTTGCTGTGGGAATAATTACGATGCCATAAATGGGGGATTATTTATTTTACTTATTTATTTATTTAAAAGTTGTTAACCTGGAAAAGCACCATGACCAGAAGCTCATTTCCAGCTGCAACCCAGATTATGATGTCATATGTAGGATAGCAGAAAGAACAGATAAGGTTTAATGGACAGTAAGCCTCTTTCATACAACTGTCCTTGGTAATAAAGAAAAAAGGTAAATAATTATAGAAAATACATGAAATATAAACTGAACTGTCTAAATCTCACATTTTTCCAAGTTTTTCTAATGGTGTCAGGGGTTATTAAAGAGTGAGGCTGATACTAATTAGCCCTTTGTGTGCAGAAACACGTTTTTTGCACTTACTGATAACTGCAGTGTGAAAAAATCCATCCGGCTAATTTCATTGACTTTTAAGCTGACATCAGAAGAGAGCTGCATCAGTGGGAGATTCAATAGCCTGCAGTGAAAGTCAAGAGTTGTTTACAAGCTGCAGTCTTCTCTTTGCTGGTCTGATGTTCTCCTGAGGCTAGGTACAGTCACAGGGGACTGTACTAAGCCCCATGAGAACTTCAGATTCAGCAAACATCTGATTTTAGCTTACAACATTTTTTAACATATACTGTGAACTGCTGGCTGTTGAAGGCTATTGAATCTCCCAGCTCTGCAGCACTGCTCTGATGTCAGCTGCAGGGGATTCTGGGATGTCTGGTTACACAAAATGGCATCTTAGAAGTCAGTAGAATTAGCCTAATACATTCTACTATGCTTCAGTAAACAGTAAGTAAAAAAAAAAGTATATGTTTTTGTCCTCAAAATGCAAACTAGGATCAGCCTCACACTTGGGTGTGAGGCTCATATTGCTGACAGTTCCCCTTTAAGATCATGGGTCAGAGCTGGCCTCTTGGTGCTGAGCAATGGGACATTGCTCTGGTTTGCTGGCAACCAGGGTTTGTGCCATGACCCAGATGTCAGACGTGGAGACTGGCAGGAAGAAAGTTAGAGCGACCTTTGGACATGTCACTGTGGGAGAGTTGAGCTGTCATACTGGACCCCTTAATTGGCAGCTCCTGAAGGTGGCTAGCAGAAGTTGTCTAGGCAGTGAGGGCTTCAACACACTGCTGAATGTCCCTGCCCCCGGACACCACTGTGGCCATATGGTTGTGGCAGGTGGGAGAGACCTCAGAAAAAGGGGGAAATCATCCATCCAGCTGACCACATGATGGTCGCCATATTACCCTCACACCAAGTAGCCTCTAACAGCACCCCCTTTGGTCCCTTTAGCCCCACCCCCTCACATTCCCAGTCAAGGCAGCAGAATCTTCTCTGCCCAGTTGGGATGGTGGTACCCAGCAGGGATAGGTTGTGTCTACTGGGATATGGGATCAATAGGGAATACAGAAGATGGCAACAGGGGATAGCCCAGTGGGTGGGGGATAAACAATGCATGGCCCAAAGGAGTGGCCTGTTGTGGGGGCAGATTAGGAGCCAAAAAAGAAAAGAGATCATGGCTTGCTGACTCATTGGACTTCATCATGTTTTGACGCAGACATAAAAGAACCAAACTTTGAACTCTAGCAATCTTACCAACAGCTAGCCTCATAAGTCATAGAAGCCTGCAGGGAAGGCTAACCTGGTAACCTTGGTTCCTCATAGGTTCCCCCCACAAGGGTATTTTCCTTTCCTCCATGATACCAGACCTTTTCCATGACTTGAAAAAGGAGATGGGTTTTGTTACACCACACTTTGGTCATTTGGATCTATTATTTTCTTTAGCTGAGAAACCTTCTTGTTGGAGGGGATCTTCCCTTCGGCTTTGAAAACTACATAGGTAAGAACCCCTCCTGAAAAAGCCAACATTGGACCCGGATGTCCTGATGAACTACTGGCCTGTGTCTAACCTGCCTTTTCTAGGAAAGATTATTGAGAAAGTTGTTGTGTTGCAGCTGGAGATACGCTTGGTGACCATTGACATCTATAAGCCTCTCCAATCTAGATTTAGGTCAAAGTTCAGCACCAAAACTGCCTTGGTCAGGGTGCATATTGACCTGCTCAGGGTGAGGGATAGAGGTGATGATCAATTCTTGTTTTCCTTTATCTCTCCTTAGTATTTGTCACTGTTGACAATGGGCTTCTATTGGACTGACTCAGAGAGCACATAGGACTCACCAGCAAAATGATTAGCTGGTGTAAGTCCTACCTCAGGGGCAGGTCACAACAGGTCATTATGGGTAGCTTTCCATCACACCCAATGGACTTGCACTGTTGTGTATCCAAGGGTCAGCCTTTTTGTCCATGTTGTTTTTGGTGTATATGCTACCCCTGGGTAGGTCATCAGGCAGTATGGAGTTGGGTTTCACTGCCATGCAGATAACACTCAGCTACTATTTGCCTTTTGCACTGCAGGATCATGGAGCAGTAGATGTGCTGAACCAGTGTTTGGCTGAGATCCAGCACTAGATGTCATCAAGATGGCTGAGACTCAACCAGGTCAAAACTGAAGTACTAGTGATTGAGCTGTGTTGGGGGGAGTGGCAGTGTCTGGGAGGGAAACAACACTATACCTCACTACCTACAAGCTTGGTGCTGCCAAAAGGCTGAAGAATTTGGGTGTCATTCTAGATGAAAGACTGACATTTGAGGCTCAGATGTCAGCAGTTGTGCAGAACAGCTTCTACCTTTTGAGGAATATAAGACAAGTTCATTCCCTTATCCCACCTGAGGACTTGCCCTTTCTAGTACATGCTTCTGTGACCTCACGGCTCAATTACTGTAATGCTTTCTACCTTGGGGTCACTGGAGGTATGCTGTGGCACCTGCAGCTGGTGCAGAACATGGCTGCAAAGTTGTTAACTAGCCTTTCAAAGCAATTTGGATGAATTTCTTGGCCCAAGCTGTTCAAGGGTTTGCATTGTTTAAAACCAGCATTCTAACACTTCTAGCAACTTCTAGCCTGAGGTGTCTTCATTCAGCAGGCATCAGGTTACAGGTGTGTGAATTTAAATTGTTTTGTGTTTGCTAAGTTTGCTTCAGTTGTCTGAATTTCTTGACCCAAGCTGTTCAGGGGCTTGCTTTGTTTGAAACCAGCATTTTAAGGCTTCTAGCAACTTCTAGCCTGAGGTGTCTCCATTCAGCAGGCATCAGGGTATAGGTATGTGAACTGAAATTGTTTTGTGTTTGCTAAGCTTGCTTCATTTGGCTGAATTTCTTTGCTCAAGACTCTCAGCCAATGCAGCAGAATTGGAAGCCAGAGAGGCTGATTGCTTCTAGCTAGGGGGCTGCATTAGTTCTGCCCTCCCAACCCACACCCACCCACCCCAGAGATAGCTCTTCCTTTATAGGTGTCAGCGCTAGAGAGTGGGGGTCATCCCTCCCACATAGGATACATTAACAAACACACAAACACACTAAAAACAAACAAACAGAAAAACACACACACAAAACAAGTAGAGAGGTAGAAGAGCATACATCAGGAGCTCATATGATGGCACAAGGAGTGGTGCAGTATAGTGGGTGCAGAGCAGCGGTATTCAGAAGAACATTCTGGGAACTGCATTGTGGCCATATTTGTAGGCACCTTTCTGGGCTGAGGGAGGAGGTAGCCAGGCTCTGTGCATAGCTGACAGGAGTACTAGAAATCTTCATCCCCACCGAGGGACCACCATACCACCAGCCATTGCCACACAAGTTGCCAAGACAGAGGCCTGGATGGACTACAGTGGGCTCAAGGAGGCTGAAGAAGGAGGAGCTCAAGCACATTTCCCACTGTGTCCTACTAAGAAACAAATATGATGTTGCCAAGGAGAGGGAGAGCCCTGAAAGGGAACCCAAGGTTGAGGCCAGGGAGGATGAGCAGGTCCACCAGGAAGGGGGCTCAGAGGATGGGGCCAGAGAAATCCAGGAGAGGAGGAAGCTTCTTCTGGTGAGGAAACTCAATAGATCAGGATATGGAGCTGGTAACAGACATCAAGATGGAGAGGGAGGTAAAGTGTCTCCCAGGAGGCACAGCTCTGAGAGAGGTGAGCAGATCCACAGGATCTCTAAGGCTCTGGCTCGGGGGAGGGGGGCTGGATGTCATTGCCCATCTGGGCACAAATGACATGGCCGAAGACAGGCCTAGCTTGAAGAACATTCAGGAAGATTTTAGGGATGTGCGTAGCTACCTGGGGAGGTAGCTAACTCTGTTATGATCTCAGAGGTGCTACCAGTCAGGGGAAGGAGGGACGGAATAAATCAATGCATCAAAAGCTTCAACAAGTGGTTGAAGGACTGGTGTGGGAAAAACAGCTTTGGCAACATTGGGGACTAGAGTACCACCTGGGATGATGCACGCCTATACAAGAAAGATGGTCTGCATCCTTCTGGGGAGGCATTGTCTGTCCTCAGTGAGAGGTCTACATGCTTCCTGAGCAAACATTTAAACTAGCCACTGGGGGGTTGTCAGGAGCAGGGAGATTCAGATGGTTCTTCCCCACAGGTTAGGGCACATGTCAAGCAGGACCAGGACATATGCCGGGGGCAGATACACCAGTACCACAGTGCAGAAAAGGCTGCACACAGGACCAGATGATATCATCATTAACAAAATGACCTGAACCACAAGTAACCATAAAGTTAGTGAAAGGGAAGCACCACATAGAATATGCCAGGAATAGTAGGATGATACAAGGGGCAAAACACAAGGCAGATTAGTAAAGAGAGGGTGAGGTGTACACCACTCCCATCCTGAGGGTCCTATTTTTGAAGTCGTGAAGCTGCATCCATTATAACTCTGTGCTGCCCTCCTCCCCTTCCTCCCTGACACACTTCAGTCCTTCCTTCACAAACAGCGTTATCCACTTTCTTTTCCTTTTACCCCATCCCTCTGAAATATCCTATGCCCTGGTATAGCCAGGTCCCAGTCACGGTACTGGGTGGCCCATATCTTGGTGATGGCTACCATGTCCACCTCCTCATCTGCCATGAGAGCCTGTAACTCTGCTGTTTGTTCCCTAGACTCCTAGCATTCAAGGGTATCACCCTCCTCCCCACTTCCTTCCCAACCTCTCCCTACTTTCTCTCCTTTTTGAGCATCCCCTCCTGACCTCCTCTGAAGTCCCTTGCTGCTGGTACCTCTCTCTTTGCTGCCATGTCATGCATGTTTTCCAGCAGCAGTTTGTCAATTCTTCTGCCTGAGCTGGGGGTCTGTAAATGACCCTTGTGTGAATGGCTGTTCCATTGCCTGGCTCAAGGGTGACCCAAACTTCCACTGTTTGCTCATGCCTGTTCTGAATTTTGGTTGCCTTGATGCTTTCTTTGTTCTAGAGGGCAACACCACCACCACCACCCTTGTACCTTCCCTGTCTTTTCTAAACAGTGTATAACCCGGTACACTTATGTCCCAGCTGTGGTTCCTGGTGTACCATGTTTCAGTTATGGCCACTATGTCCAGATCAGCCTCTCTCATTACACCCATCAGGTCTGGGACTTTGTTCCCCAGACTGCAGACATTTGTGTGCATGACTTTCCATCGAAAGTGGCATCCTTTCATCCCCTCCTTGTGTTTTGCCCCTTGTATCATCCTACTATTCCTGGCATATTCTATGTGGTGCTTCCCTTTCACTAACTATCTGGTTACTTGTGGTTCAGGTCATTTTGTTAATGATGATATCATCTGGCCCTGTGTGCAGCCATTTCTGCACTGTGGTACTGGTGCACACATCAGGGAGGCTGTAACAGAGGCCATGAAACAATGTGTTAGGTCAATAGACAAGGGTAAAAGGAGAAGAAAGCCACCATGGTTCTCAAGGAGGGTGGCTGAAAAGGTAAGGGCCAAGAGGCTAGCATTCAGGAAGTATAAGGAGACACAAAGAGACAAGGACATGGAAATGTACCAGAAGTGTTTGAGAAAGGCAGAAAAAGCAGCGAGAAGCACTAAAGCTCAAACAGAGGAAAGAACAGCTCCGTTGGTTAAAAAAAGGAGACACTACATTCTTCAGGTACATTTGCAGAGAGAGAAGGAAGGGAAAGGGAGGAGTAGCTAAGCTTCGAGGAGCCCGGGGAGAGATAGTGGAGGGAGACGAGGAGAAAGCAGCGATCCTGAATGAATATTTCTGTTCAGCCTTCACTGTGGAAAGGCATGGGCAGGGCCCACAGCTAGACTTTAAAGGAACAAAGGATAAGGAGGTAAACACAAGTCCATTCACACAGCAGTGGGTCCTAGAAGAGCTTGCACAGCTGAAGGTGAAAAAAGCCATGGATCCAGATGACATACACCCCAGGTTCCTAAGGGAACTGAAAATTGAACTGGCTGCTCCGCTTGCAGCCATGTTCAGTGAGTACATAGATACCGGAGTGGTGAAGGGCTAATGTTGTTCCTCTTCACAAGAGTGGTAGTAAAGAAGATGCAGGGAACTACAGGCCAGTTAGTCTAACCTCTGTAGTAGGAAAGATAATGGAGGCACTCCTCAAAGAAAGAACAGCAGAGCACCTCAAAGCCATGGGGGTGTTGGATCCCAGACAACATGGGTTCACTACAGGATGGTCCTGTCAAACTAATCTAATAGATTTCTTTGACTGGGTGATAAGGGCAGTAGACCAAGGGGGTGGGGCAGTAGATATTAACTACCTAGATTTGAACAAAGCCTTTGATACCATCCCACATAGTAGATTGGTCAACAAGCTGGGCAGCCTGGGGATGGGGTGCAAGTTGGTAAACTGGATTGAAAACTAGTTAAGGGACAGAAAACAGAGGGTTGTGGTAAACAGAACCCAATCAGAGGAAAGGGAGGTGACCAGTGGGGTATCTCAAGGGTCAGTTCTGGACCAGTCCTCTTCAGTGTCTTCATCAGTGACATTGTAGATGGGCTAGAGGGAAAGATTTGCCTGTTTGCAGATAACACCTAGATCTGCAACAGTGTGGATACCCTGGAGGGATGAAAAGAATGAGAAAGGAACTGGAATGGTTGGAGAGATGGTCAGAGGTGTGGCAACTAAGGTTTAATGCAAAGAAGTGCAAAATCCTGCATGTGGAGAGCAGGAATCCTGGAGCAAGCTACACGTTGGGGGGGAGAGTTGTTGATAGTTACTAAGGAGGAGAAGGACTTGGGGGTCATAATCACAGATGACCTAAAGGCCACAAGGCAGATGGCCAAGGCAGTGGGGAAGGTCACTGGGATGTTGGGGTGTACTGCAAGGGGAATCACAAGCACAAGGAGGGAGGTAATAGTTAAAATGTAGAAGACCCTAGTGAGGCCTCACCTTGAGTACTGTGTTCAGTTCTGCAGGCCACACCTTCATACATTGGCAAAATAGAGATGGTGCAGAGGAGGGCGACTGAATGGTGAAGGGTCTGCGTCACACACCATATGACGAATGAGTTAAGAGACTTCAATTTGTACACATTGCAGCAAAGGAGGGAGAGAGAGGTGACAAGATTGAAATGTTCAAATACCTCAAATATATGAATAAGGTGAAAGGAGACAACATTTTCCAGTTTAAAAGTAGTGAAAGTAGTACCAGAACAATGTGACATGAGACTGATGGGTGGCTGCATAAGAGGAAATGTCAGGAAGTTCTTTTTTTCTGGATCCATGGAATAGCCTGCCCAGGAAGTGGTGGCCACCCGTATGGTGGCAGACTTCAAACATGTATGGGACAGGAATAAAGGAATATTAGAGATAGGAAGAAAAAGCTAAAGCCAATGACCAGTTAGGGTCACTGGCCACTTCATCAGGTAGCATAAATGGGCAGACTGGATGGACCTGGTGGCCCTTATCTGCTGACAGTATCTACGTATCTATCAGCCATATTACACCGGTGCTGCGAGAACTGCGTTGGCTGTTGGTCAAGTGGCATATCTCCCATAAGGTTTATTTGCTAACCTTTAAGACCCTACATAGTATGGGTCTAGGCTACCAGTGCAAGCTCATTCATCCTTACCTGCCTGCATGCCACTCCATTCTGCTAAGGAGAGTCTCCTGTTTTTTTTCCAGGACCAGACTCAAAATGTTGGGGGACAGGGCCTGTGAAGTAGCTTGGCCAGTATTATGGAACTTGCTCCCAAGGGCCCTGAGGGATGCCTCCTTGGTGGAAGTCTTCAAATAGGAGTTACTCAGGCTTTTGGTGTATGAAGTATGTTATTTATGAGAAACTTAGTTGTTTATTGTAGTGCAATCCACCTGTTGGTTTATTTATTTATTTTAGGCATATGGTTGAAAGCTACACATTTTTATCATTGCTTCTATAATCATGTACTTGATTGTTTAATGTGTGCTATTTCCTCCTTTGTCTCTGGGGAAGGGAGCTGGGTGCCACAAATAAATCTACTGCCACTAATTCTGTCATCTCTACCAAGGGTGGAAATCCTGAGGGAAGAGACACACCAAAGTAAAACAATACAGTTGCACAAGCACATTGAACCATTTAGTAGTGCACCTACTGTTAAAACTGAGGCAAATTGCAGCCCCCTGAGCCCTGTGCCCTGTGTCAAATTAAAAAAAAGTTTGATCAATCTGGACAAGGCCCAGGAGGTAGCTGCAGTCTCATAGAATAGAGCATGACTGATTAAGAATCCTGACTCAGAAACCCTATAAGAAAACTAAGCTACATTACCCAATGAAGCTCATTATTGGTCCTCCATTGGGCTTCAATGAGGTTTTAGGGAGCCCTGAAATGTTGCTGAGGATACTGGAGATGTGGAGCTTCACCGGTGGCTGTGGGCTCTTCTCCAGGACTGAAAGTTAACCAGTCAGATCTCTGTCTTCTGTCTCTTCTTACCTTTTCCTTGCTGGATCCACTGGTCATCCTTGGGCTAGTAGTATGCTCCTTCCCACACCAGATTCTTGACACGGTCCTACTGTGTTCATCTTTCATGGCAGGTCCTCAGTGGGGTGGGCATGCTGGTTGCTCCAAGGAAAGTTATAATTGGGTCATATATCTTGGACAAAGGAACTGGCAGCCTCAGGAATGTCAGACATGTATGTAAAACCATTCACTATCACCCTGAGCTACAGTGGATACCTAAAAGATGGCTTTGACCCCCTAAGATGGTTAAACATCCATTTCACTTCTCCATAAGCCCTCCTTCTGTAAGACGAGTCAGTGGAAAAGTCCTGAAATAGCCGTATGTGGTGCTCATTTCACCTTACAGGCACCCTTTTTCTTGCAAGCAGCAATATATTAACCTTGACAGGATATCATAACCATTTCATTAGGATAGTTAGATAGACAGATAGATAGATAGATAGGTAGATTAGATAGATAGATAGATAGATAGATAGATAGATAGATAGATAGATAGATAGGCACGGTAAGGCAAAGCAATGTTTATTTTTCTAGGCACCCAATCCTGGAGGCACTGTACAATAAAAGCACACTATCAATATAATAAATATACATCAAATAAATATCAGAATAATAGCAACATGAAATAAATATGGCCTGTGACAGCACAGAACCTAATTAAAACAGATACTCAGAGGAAAAGGGATAGGAAGCTCCCAAGGTGGACTAATAAACAAAGTCCGGGAAGACCTGACTAAACAAATAGGCCTTGAGGAGTGCCTTAAAGACCACAACTGAAGGGGCCTCCAGCAGAGGTGGAGGGAGCAAATTCCACAGGATGGGGCCAGCAATGCTAAAGGCTCTGTCACCAGTGGTTTAAAGCCTCTCCCTGGGAATTGCCAGGAGGCCCCTAGAGGAGGAACAGAGGGAGCAGACTGAGACAATGGGTGTGAGAAGGCCCAACAGATAGCCAGGGCCCAACCCAACCTCCCGAGACCCCAAGGTGGAACTCATTACAGTGATGAAGTCTGGATGCCCTGAAGGCATGCATTAAGGTGGGGAGGTCCATGGAAGGAACTAAGGGCTTAACCCTGATGATATTCCTATGATGGTAAAAGCTGGTTTGGACAATGGACTCCACCTGAGATTCAAATGTCAATCCACTGTCAAAGATCACGCCAAGATTTCACATCCTAGAGGAGGCCTTCAATGGCACCGATCCCAGGAACAAACCGGTTTCTGCACCAGAGGCCATCCTGTTCTGTCCTCTGTTCGACTCCACCACCAATACCTTCATCTTGTCAAGGTTCAGTCACAACCAGCTGAAGGCTATCCAGTCACTGATCTCTGCAGGGCAGTTGTTCAGCACTTCCACAGCACTGGATGTCCCAGGGGCAAAGGAAAATTACAGCTGGGTATCATCAGCATAGCAATGAAAACCCAGGCTGTATTTCCTAATAAGTTCACCCAGGGGCAGCATGTACACAGCAAACAACACTGGTGACAAGACCGAACCCTGAGGTAATCCACATGACAGGAAGCTAGTGGAGGAGGAGGAGAAATTCCCCATCACTACCCGTTGCCTCCTATTCATTAGGTAGGACTCAAACTAGCAAACGACAGAGTCAGTGAGTCCACAAAATTCCCTCAGGTGGTCAAGAAACACACAATGGTCTACCATGTCAAAAGCTGAAGTGAGATCAAGGAGAATGAGAATTGTCTCACCCCCCGATCTCTAGCCTTGAGGTCATTATGCCCCCGAACCTGTGCGGTTTTCATAATATGCCTTGCATGAAATCCAGACTGGAATGGGTCATAGAGATAGAAGGCCATGAGGTGTTCCTCAAGTTGCTGTACCACAACCTTCTCAACAACCTTCCCTAAAAATGGGAGGTTGGAGATCGGACAGTAATTCACCATGACATCAGGGTCTAGAGCTCGGCTTGTTCAGGAGGGGACAAACCAGTTCCTCTTTTAAGGCATCAGGAAAGATCCCCTCAAACAAAGAACACTGGACAATCAAGGTGAATTCTGGGCCAACACTGTCGACGCATTGCATCAAGAAACAAGTCAACACCCAGTCCAGTTTACAATATGTGTGCTTTAACTTGGAAGCAACCCCAATGACCTCTGACGCCTCCACTGGTTTAAACTCCCCCCAACTAGGCAGATCACTCTCCAGACGACTCAGATGACCACTGTAGGCCTCAATGAGGCTCACTGGTGGCATGCCCTGCTGGATGGCGGACACCCTGTCCGAGAAGAATCGAGCTAACTCCTCACACAAAGCATCGAAAAAGGTATTTTTCTACTGAAGACAGGCAGGGTATAGGAGCCTGTCCCCAGTCCGAAAAATTGCAGTTGGTTGATTCTTCCCAGCAACAATCTATCTGGATAGGAACTCTGCCTTCTTATGAGTGATTGCTCCCAAATAATCATTATAATAGGAGTGCATTGCCAGTTTGTCCACCTCCAGGCCAGACCTCTGCCAGCAGTGCTCCAACCTCCGACCAGCAATTTTCATCACCTTGAGCTCCCCATCAAACCAAGGGGGCCTCAAGTGAGAAGATTTGGGTCATACACTGGCTGGTGTAAGAGAGTCGAGTGCAGCCAACATAACCCTATTATAGGTGGCAACAGCCTCACCCAGACCCCCTATGCATGCGTTACCCACACTAGATAAATCAGCCACCATCAGAAATCCCTCCAGGATAAAACCCCTCAAAGGGCAGTAGTTGACCATCTCTGAAGGGGGAGGCTCTCAGAGGGGTTCCAGAATGAGAACTACACCATGCAATGATTGGACCAAATGACCTGGTCAGTCTTGAGTTTACTAACCTCAAGCCCCAGTGAGAAGACTAGGTCCAACATATGACTGCCCGGGTGGGTCACTGAAGAAACTTCTTGTGACAAGCCCAGAGATGACATAATCTGGAGGAGGATATAACCTAGCCTAGGCACTAAAGTCCCCCAGGACTAAACACTAGGGAGACTCCAATGTCTCACCAATGACAAAGTTGGCTACCTCCCATAGGAATTCACTCACTGCCCTTGGGGGGGTGGTAAATCAGGACAATCCTACAACCTGCACCCAGTCCCCCACGTATGGCCAAACATTCAAATGAACCCAGCTTTCCCGTTGGGTGCATGGAGAATCCAAGCTCAGATCCAAAACAGATGGCCAGTCTCCCATCCCTGCATTCCACTCTGGGGCAGTGCACTACTGAGTACCCCAGGGGAACAGTGGCCTCTAAAATTGGGCCAGCATCATCATCCACTCAGGTCTCAGTGATGCAAGCCAGATCGACCGAGGAAATCAAGTCCGCGATAATAGCAGTCTTGTTCCTAATTGATCTGGCATTACATAGCACTGCCCTCAGGGATTGGTGGTTAACATAGCCCCTCTGGCTACCTTCCCACTCGGTCTGGTGGGGGTTCTGGTGATGGAAGCCAAACATGTCTCACCTCTCCCAAGGACCCGTCAACACCCAGGTCACCTTCAGCACCCAACAACCTCAATCCTCCCCCCTCCTATAGTGCATGGGGTGCCCTGCCACAAACAATCGATGCAGGACTCCTTTATCCTTACCTCCTGACAGTGGTACGCTGTAACAGGGAGGTCAGTAAAGAGCCGCAGCTCGAGTAATTACGTACCACTCTAACAATATGACACTATCCAGGCCTGCCTTAGGCACCCCAATCCTCCCAGACACATGATGCCCAACCGGAAGCCCTTAGACAACTGACTAACTACACAATCACTCAGCTCCAACCATGCCACTAACACAAATACAATCCTAACCATTCAAGCCACCTTTCACATTACCTAAATTATAAAACCCCAATATCCAAACCCACACCCTTCCAACCGCCACAGAGAAGTTAAAGCAGCAAGAGCAGAGTCTTTCAGTTCAAAGACGCAGATATCCCTGGATCTCTTTAGTTAGCACCCAGCAAAGCTGGGATAAGTATTGCAAATATGTAAACACAGTCGAGAACAAACAATAATCTTCTCAGCCCACAGATTTCTAGGTGGGGTTCCGCTCACAACCACTGCCTCAGGGCTAGAGCTTAACAGAAGTTTGAGCAGCAGCAATTTTGTTTGGTGCACTGGAGGGGAGAACCCCAAGATGGAAAAAATTACCAGATGCAAGTAGGTCAGGCATCCAAACAGTCAAGCCCCCCTTTTGATAATCCAATTGGGAAGGTAGAGGAGAACCACAGCTGCTAGGCAGAGGGTACTTGTGGTTGACTGCACCAAGGCAATGGCCGACTAGAGTGAAAAGGTCCACCCGGCAAAAATGCCAACTGAGGAGCAACAGTCTCTCCCAGAAAACAAGCACAGCAATGCCTTCTATGTTTGTGCTCTCCTGGGGGAAGTCTATGTAGCAACAATGACCCAAAGCAAACCAGACAACCCTTGCGATAGATAGATAGATAGATAGACAGACAGACAGATAGATAGATAGATATCTCTATAGTACCCTATCCCAGAGGCTCAGGGTACTGAACAATAAAAACATTAAAATACAGAGTAAAAAACAATAATGGGACTTGGTGTCTCCCCTTGCTTGGGGTGTAGAACCAACGAGTGCTATGCCCCTCAGTTTCAATCGGCAGACAGTTGGGGTATTGAATATATAAGTTAGTGTATGGATCGCTATACACGACAAGGCAAGTCTCAACTGAGTGGTTACTATGCCGACCAGATGACCTCAAGAGCAAAGCTTGAGAGGTCTCTCAGTTAGCATGGTAACAACGTGGTTAAGAAGAGCCTTGTTGTGTATAGTGATCCATACACTATTCTATAAAGTGTATGGTGTCCTCCAAAAACAAACAAACATATAGTTTGGCACATTAAAGTTTGGCTTTTTTTCTGAGCAGAAATCTCAATGCTTACTGCCAAGCTAGCCCTGGTTGCTAGGGCATGCTGCGTGGTTGTTAGGGACCTGGCACATTTTGTTTGGTTGACTTTTGGGTTTGGGCGGGTTTTTGAAGTTCAAAAAATGGCTGCTGATCCTCTCGTTTAGTGAGAGGACATTCATTCATTCAGAGGACTGGGTGTTGAAATAAAAAAAAAAAAATCTGGTTGATCCTGCAGCACAGTAATAGTAAATTTTACTTATCTGGTTGATCCTGCCTCTTTTTCTGGTGTCCTGTGGATACTGCGCCTCTCTGCTCGATCCATTGCCGCGCGTTATGAACATCGTTCTGCTGCAGTACGGACATCACTAGTGCAGCAGAACAACTTTTTACATATCATGGAAATCCATGCTGAACTATGTTCTGCCATACACTATATGATAGATAACCCTTACAGAAATATAGGTGTGCTGTGTACATGCAGAATGCATGACACATGCTTAATTGTGAAATGTTTGCATGCAGTTCGCATACACAAAAAAGTGATCCTAAGTGAACGCGGTCTAAAAAGCAAATCAGGTTTGCATGCTGCAAGGCTTGACATGTGCTCAGGAGGTAAACTGGTGTGAACATCTTCTAAAATTGACATCAGGTTTGTGCGTTGCATGCTTGACATGAGTGCAGCAGTTAAGCTGGGGTGAACATCATTTAAACATCACATCAGGTTCACATGTCGCACGCTTGCCGTGTGTGCTGCAACTAAGCTGCTACAAACCTCATTTAAAAAACATCAGTTTTTTTTTCTTGTACTGCTGCTAGCAATTCGAGTCATTAAAATTCATTTTATTTGGAATCCCATAAAAATTAGGTAAACACATTAATTCTGATCCTTTTGCAAGTTTTTTTTCTTTTAACTTTCTTTATACTCTTGCTGCTATTGCGGGGATATACTGTACCCCCCCCATCAAGCCTTGTACACAGATGTTCAACTAACCCCTAGGTGGAGCCAGCCTCTGCTCCGATGGCCAGAGCGAGGAAGACTGCAGCTTGCCCCCTATGGTGGGGCCCCCCCCCCGGCAGCGGAGAACCTGGGAAGGAGACCACATTACCCTGAATCCCCATCTCCATTCATCGGGCTTTATTTGGCCCACACGATTAGGTCATCTGTCAGTGGCCATCACTTTGCAGGCAGAAGAGGTATTTGTAACTTATAGTTGCACGTCCTTTCCCCTCAGAGTGCGGCTTGGCAAGGCAACTCTGCCCCATGCTTCCACTGCATTGCCACACTTGGGCACCCCGACAGCTGCCAGAGGCTGTTCCAGGAGCGATCACTTCCCCACACCCTCCCCAGGAAGAGAGAGCAGTCCTATGGACACTCAGTCTCTTCCCCCCCCCTTGCTAACCCCCAGCGGCCCGGGCTCATTCCTGAACCCGGGTTGCCGGCGTGGCGCAAGGCGTGGAGTCCAGTGCCTCAACCCTCAGCACCACTGGGCCAGCTAGCAAGTTGTATAATGGCTTTTGATTGTTGTCATTAAATTGCCATTAATTTGTAAAGTATTGTTTGCTTACTGCATTAAATGTCTAGGATTAGAGGTGGGCAAAATGCTCCCACTTCGCTACACGGAGCACTTTGTGTATTATCCCCAAATCTGTGTAGTGCTCCGCAATGTGAAGCGAATTACTCTGCCTATAAACTTGAATGCAAAGTGCATTGTTTCCAATGGACTTAGCATTACTTCACCTTGTATTAAAGCCTTCCCCTTAATTTTAATGTGAAGTGCCATTGATTTCAATGGACTGTGCTTTGCTTCACCTATTTATTGCTATTTGAGGAGCATTTTGCATTGATTCAGGGATGGCAGGTCACATGGACTCTATATTGTCTTGCACAGCCCTCAATTCTGTGTAGTATGTGTAGTGGAAAGCTGGAGACAGTTTGCTGTCAGAGCTGTGAGAATCAAACCATCGAAAAAGCTTTAAAAAATTACTTTTGATCCGATTATTTTGTTCCAAATTTAGTACATCAACTGCAGAAAATTCTCCTGTGATTAGATCATTGAGTGTTGATTGTTTTTGTTTGCATTTTTAATGTTAGTTTAGAATATTCAGCCTGTGTACTGACAGACACTGATGAAGTGTACTTTGGGGGGAGGGACATATCTGTGGTGGAGTCAGATTCACATGAGAAAGGCAGTCTCTCTGTTTTGTCCTAGTAGTGTGTGTTAGTATTTGTGTGTTTATGTACACAGAGTAAGTAATACTTGAAGTAATTTTTGATAATTATTTTCTGTTTATTGAGGTGCAATGCATATTTTCATTCTGTTTAAAAGATTTGTTTATATAGTATACTGCCCTGTTACATTTTCTGCACGTTACCTGTAGTGTGTGATGTGTGTGTGTGTGTGTGTGTGTGTGTGTGCCATCGAGTCAGACACATTTTATTGTGCCACACAGTAATCGCTGCAGTCTGAATTGGTTATCCATCTGCAGTATATTTTTACTGCTTCCTTCTATCTAGCTGGCGGACTGCTACTGCAGCGCCCCCTCCAACTCCCAAAAGGTATAATTTATTTTTCCAGTTTTGGATTTGTGTGACCACTGGTTAAGGTGTTTTTGTGTCTGTGTAGCAGCATCTCTTTATAGTGTGCATTCTGCATCTGTGCGATTGCATCTGTTTAGTGCCCAATCTGCACCTGTAAGCCACAGTTGTTGTTTTTTGGCTTCCCATCCACCTACCATTTCAGAAATTTCAATTTGTTGCCAATTTACTGTGTAATCTCAAAAAATGCCTGCAAAGAGACGTACATGCAAAGATGCTTTTGGCCATGGCATTGCTGCTAGTGGCAAGAGTGGCCATGGCCGTGGTAGAACACAGCAGAAGTGCATAGTTGATGAAAATAAAGGGATTTCTCTGTTTTTCACAGCATAATCAGTAGCTTCAATCATGGTTGAAGATGCTAATGTCCCCACTGGTGGTAGTGAAGTTGCTGATGGCATGAGTATTGCCCCAATTTCAACCCATGACAACAAGGTAACCAGTTTCCCAAATATTGTGGCTTCTAAAGCTTGATATGTATAACCGCAAGGAAAGGTGTGGGGGGGCATGATAGGAATTATCAAGTACTGAAAAGGAATACACAACATACAAGAGGGTAGCACCTTTCAGAAAAAGAGATGTGCACAAACAAGGGGGTAAAATTTGGAGATAGAGGGGGGACGGATCAGAGGCAACATCAGGAACTATTTTTTCATGGAGAGGGTGGTGGGTGAAAGGACAAATAAAAACTAAAGATTAGTGTTATAGTGTGAGAGCAGCAGTTGAAGCATGTCCATTATTTGAAGTTGATGCACCTCCATGTGCTTCAACTACTGCTCCATGTTGTCAATCTGGTGGTTCACATGTTCCAACTCACTCCACATCAGGCAGAAATCGGCACGTGTGGCAGGTATTCATGCAGGGTTGTCACCATCACCTGCAGGTTGTGGACCAGCTGTTTTCTCCATGGCCAACCCTTGCTTGACACTATGTGCAGGTGGAGGCTGTGCTGCCACCTGTTGCCCAGCAGAGCCAGCATATGCATTCCTGCCCTGTTCAGCAAGCTTGGCCTGCCAATCTGCATGGTGGTGGTTGTATAGGCAGGTGAACTGACCACCTGTGCCCAGATGACTTCCCTTGTAGCCACAGCGCACCACCTCACCACACAGATTGCACTTCACTACACTGGTGTCCGCAGGCAGTGTAGTGAAGAATTCCCACACTGATGAACTGTGGGGAGGACCAGGCAGAGGTGGGGGGGGCCCAGATGTTGTTGCTGGCTACTGCTGGTGCTCAATTGGGGCCGGAGGTGGGAAAACCTGCTGCTGCTGTTGCTGTGGCTGTGACTGCTGTGGCTCCTCCCTCACTTCCTGTTGAGCCACTAGTGCAGGGGCCATGGCAGGTGGTGGCATTGGTAGAGGGGTGTTGGTAGGTGCCACTGGAGGTGGTGCTTCCATGGCACCACTACCTCCTGCTTCAGAGAGGGGACGACTAGCCTGGAAGGTGCTCCGGTTCAGAAGCGAGATTTATATTTTTTGCTGTCTCTCTGTCTCCTCTCAAAGCGAGGTGTATATTTTTTGCTAAATCTCTGTCTCCTCTCAAGCACAGATCTTCCTCCCACACTAGGTAAGGAAAAAGTGAAAGTCTTTTACTCTCTTGCATGATTAATTTCCTGCCTGAAGCACGTGACCTACAGACTGTGAGCTATGTGATCTGTGGGCTGTTACAATGCTCACTAACTCCGTGTTTAAAAGAAAATAAAGCAAAGTAACATTGAGTCATCATAATGTGAAGTCATTATGACATGAAGTGGTGAAGTACTACATTTCAATGGGCACTTCCCATTACTATATGTCAAGGCGGAGTGGGCCACTTTGCTTCTAATATGCTAGTGAAGTTAAATTTCGCAGCATCTCTATCTAGGATATAAACAGTCAACATCCCCATTCTAGATGTACGAAGAGGGGCCTCTGTGTTGTGAAGCCTATCCTTTTTGTTTTGAACCATGCAAATCCCTTATATATATTTAATGCTACAAATGTTTTTCTCCATGGCTGTCTCATCTCATTTACTTTCCCTTTGTCATTATGAATTGAGCATATACACTGTGGTCATGCTCAGCACTGTTTGTGTTGAGAAGGGGTCTTGGACACAGGAGTGTAGCCAGAAATTTCCATTTTGTACACAATCTCCAACAGTTACACCCCCCCACATTAAAAAATGTATACATTCTTTCCAAATGGCACCCCCTTCCAAACAATTCAGATTGTTTTCAGATGATTGCTCTAAGCTCTAAAGAGGCTATACATATATCTGCCTCCTAAACAACAGAAGTTCAAACAAAGCCACTCCTCAGTGGCCTACACTAACCCAAATACTACAGATTAGAATGAAAATGTTAACAGAAAGGCATATGGTTTGTGACAGGCATGCAACAAAACTGTACACAAATGTGTACAGTGAGTATGTCTGTCTACACCCTTGGGACACATGCACCATACCTCACATTTTGTCACTGAAATGAGGGATATGGATACTCAAAATAATGGACAATGAGAGACACTAACCTACATAATGATCAGGACACATTGTGAAACATGGAGATACAGTATCTCAGAACACAGTGGAAACCATTGTATTAGCACCTGAGAATAAATTTGTACCATTAAGCAGAGCTGCCATTTAGGTAGTGCAGAGGCAGTTGCCCCCCCCCCCCCGTATTTGTGCCTAGGTTGTTCTTGTGGTGTGGCAATAATGACATTAAATTTGGATTTAATCTTTTGCACAATAAGTGCCCACCTGGCCTGTGTGTGCTCACACTGCAAGTACTCTCCAGGCTTGACTGTGTCTGTATTGTGTTGTCCACTTTCTCCACCTATTAGTGATGGCACAATCACATATGATGTGGATGAGCTCCAGCCAAGAAAAAGCATGAGTCTTGCAAGTGTGACACTGTCTTTCCCACCACAGAGTAGACAGACTGCACACTGCACACTACAGCTTGGAGGAGTTGGTGAGCACCGAACTCTCAATAGCAGTGTTGTGGCAGCATATTTTTGTTGGTCTACAGACCCCAATGGCAGCAAGCTATGCTTAGCAGCGGTGGTGACAGCAGTGTGAGTGGCCTTCATAGGCCTTAGTCAGTGCAGTGCAGCAGCAGCCACAGCAACAACCAAGCAAGAATCAAGCAACCCAAGTTGAGTGGGTTTGGTTGGTGAGGTGACTTAGTCATGGCCCACGCTTGAAACCTATGATGGCTGGTTCTAGCATCCAGCTTCTGGCGGAAGAAGAGAGGGGAACCAGACTGAAAACTGGGCTGGTGGCACACTGAGCCAGGCTGCAGGTTCTGGCCACATGGCCAGGTAAGTAAAATAAATGTTTTTTACAGAGGGACTGGGGAAGGAGGAAGGACTGAAATACTGATGTGTGTTTCACATTTCTTCACCTTTGGGCAGCTTCATGACCCATAGGGAATGGGTATTGAATAGAATGGAGTCAGGGAGAAAAATCGGGACAAAGTTATTTTTTTGAGGGGGAAGGGGGCAGAACTTCATCCAGGAAAAACATTGGTTAGTAATTGGGTGGGTTTAAGCCCAAATCTAATGCACTGCTCTGGGGTATATACAGATGAATCTTATACATTAGAATTTTCCTGATTTTCATATCACTTTTCAGTCAAAACAAATAAGTTGAACCTTTTAGAGATGTGACAGACATTCTAGAGCTGTCCCTTGCATTCACGGACAGTTGAGCGGTATGGTATGCACAGACTATTGCAGCCCCACTATAGTCAGGCTTTGGCCCTTCCCCTACCCCCCGTGAAGCTTACCTCCACATCCCCATTCTCAGGCACATCATGACAAAGGGCAAAGGAGACTGCAGGGGTGCTCACCACTGAAATGAATTAGGGTATTGTTTTATTACTGTTTTATACATTATTGATGGAGAGTTGGAGATTAATGAAGGCTACCACTCAACTAACAAGGGCCTTGTTAGTAGAACAGTGGCCTTCATTATTCTCCAACTCACCAACATAATGTATAAAATAGTAATAAAAATAACTCCATTCATTTCAAGGAGGTCAGCCCCAGCACTCTGACCTATGGACGTCATCTCTTAAAGACTCCTGCCTCTGGCTCTCTAGTACTCAAGCACTTGGTGGGTTGTCAGTAGCAGCACTGCTGTACCCACTACAGTGTATGTGTGCATGGGGGGAGACTGGCCATGTGGGGGGGTGTCAAGTTATTGCTAAGTTTATGTTTGCACCTTAAAGTCTGTTTGTGTGGAAGCATTCAAAGCTATGAAGAAAAAGTAGTAGGAGTACAGGCCAGACAGATGTAATTAAGTGGTTTTGTGAGTAAGCGTGTGTATTGGGCATGGGAAGAAACATGTGTTTCCTTTGGTATGTGTGCTACAGTTCAACTGTGAAATTGAGATGAGTAAGAGAAGAAAAAGAAAACTGAAAAGCATTACCATGGCTACAAGCATACTACATGTGTGCAGATGTCTTCAGATACAGTATGTACTGAAGTACAAGTAATTCATATGTGTGTAGGCAGTATGGTTTAGTGGTTAAAGGCACAGAACTACAAGCCATGAGACTTAGAGGCATGAAGACCTAGGTTTGAATCTCATCAATCCCCACTTGTGTATGGTGTGACCTTGAGCAAGTCACTTAACTTTTACGTGTGCAGTTATCAGTGACCACTTGCTTTTTGCACGCATGCCACATGTATGCAGTCTTTCCCAATTTAACATACACATTATGGTTTCCACACTTGCTTGCTGCATGCATGCCATATGCATGCAATCAGTTCCAGTTTAACATTTAAATTATACTTGCAGCACACATATTACTTGGGTAGTTTTATGTGTATAGTATGAAAAGATTTCATATAATTATTTCTGTAAGGGAAGGCATGCTGAAAAAATCTAATCATGTCAGCTCCATTTTCTCCCTCAGGGATGTCGACTAGATGCAGGTTACTGCATCTGGCCCTGTACTCCAAATCTTTGACCTTTGAGAGAAGAAATGTTATCGATCTGTCCTGTTCTCTTAGACAGGCTTGCATGCTATCCTCATGGTCTTCAACACACTAGAGTCTGTGTTCTGTCACCATGACCCTGGCACCGAGGGTGGCTAAATCTCTGTTGATATAAGCTGCAGTAAGTTTTAAGTCTGAGCATGCCTTTTAAAAGTCTGTGTGAGTATGGCTGAAATGTGAGCCATCTCTGACAAAGCAGTACTGTAGCTGGGTTAGTCACGGTGTAATAGAATGCAGCTACAGCATGGGAGGCGTGCTTGTAGTATTTGAACTCATGTACAGCTGTGCCAGAGAGATGGAAAGTGAAAATCTGTCTGGTACTGATTCACTATCTGCCACAGGAAAGCACCACTGATCCTCACACAAAAGAGCTTGTTCAGTTTAGGATGGCTAGCTGTACTCAGCTAGACATTTTTCAAGTGGTTAGTGCATGGAAAATGGTAGCTGTTTAGAGATTTACACTGGATCTGCTGGCTGATAAAAGATTAAGCTACCAACTTGCTGGTGGCTAGCCACAGCCCCATCCAATATACCACAGTTTTCACAGAATTTTTAAATTGCCACCTTCTGTGGAATTTATGATATAACACAGAATACTTACTTCTTCCATGTGAAAATTGGTATACAGTATCCAAGGAGACACCAGCACAATGAACCTCCCACAGCGAAACCCCGACTGTGCCTCTATCGGCAGTCATGGGGATTTCACTACAATGGACTTTGCGGCAATGGGGGGTATATATGTAACTCCACTGTTTGTGCAACATGGAGTTACATATCTAAAGTGGGGGTGTGTGGGGGCACACACCCCCTCCTTTGGTGTCACATCGTGTTGCCGGTCATTGAGGGGATGCACCAGTGTTGGGGGTGTCGACAGGTTTCCAATGCTGTTGAGGATGTTGTTGTGGGGGATGTTGTGCCAGCATGGTAGATCATGAAAATCACCATACGCAAGTCATTCAAGTAAACTGGGAGGGGGGGTCTCCATTTGCATATATTCTCTAGCTTATGTACAACTTGTGCAAAACTGCAGGAAACTCCCATCACAGAAACATAAAAATATAGAAAGCGATGGCAGAAAAAGACCAAAAGTCCATCTATTCTGCCCAGAGTTTCTGATTTGCCCTGGGGCCTTTTGTCCACAAGGTGTTTTATTCCTCCTGCTCCATGATCCTTCTAAGAGATGTACGAAGTTGGAAGTATTCGCTCTGCAAATTAATCTGCAAATTTAGCGCAATTCATGAAGCGAAAATCCATCCGTGAAGTGAGAAGTTCCACTGCGATGTGTTAATTTTTGCCATGAACGGTGGGACTTCACACTTTTCAGGTGAAATTCTGTCATTTGTGTGTGAAAACTTTGCAATTTTCGATGAAGTAAAAGTTGCTGAGGGTCAGGAAAACTTTGCAAAATTCTTCAAATATGTATTTTGGCCACTTTACTGCAACTTAGCCAGCAAATTAAAACTTCGCCCCATCTCTACTCCTGCTCCCCTTAATACTAATGACATGAGGAATCACTAAACCCTTCACTCTATCACAGAAATGCTTGAAACCATTTATGGTCTTTGTACCCACCACCTCCACTGGTAGACTGTTTCACATCTCCACCACCGCTTCTATAAAACAGAACTTCCTCACATCCCTCTTAAAACTTTCCCCCTTCAGTTTTCACAAATGACCTCTGGTTTTTGACTCTTTACTCCTGCTAGATAGTTCCCTCCATTTCCCCTTGCTTATTGCCCTCAGGAACTTGATGGCTTCTGTCAAAGTCCACCTCACTTGCCTGGTCTCCACTCTCCAGTGAGTACATGTACAGTGCCCTCAGACAATCTTCATAAGATCTGTCCTGTTGGCCTTAAATCATAGTGGCTCCCCTACATTGCACTCTCTTTAGCCTGTCCCTGTTATCCTTAGGTGAAGGCTCTAGAACTGAGCACAGTATTCCAGATTCAGCCTCACCAGTGACCTATACAGGGGAATTAGTACCCCTTTTTCCTACTGTCAATAGTCCTTGTGATATACCACAGCATCCTATTAGCCTTGGTATAGGCTTTGTTACACTGGCTTGATTGTTTGAGGGAGTCACTACTGATGACTCCCAGGTCCCTTTCATCTGCCTTGTGCTCAGTTTAACCCCTCCCATCTAGTACTCTGTCCTGGCTTAGTTTCCCTAGGTGCATAACCTTGTATGTTTGGCATTGAATTTCAACTACCAAACATTAGACCAGCTCCGTAGCCTTTGTAGATCTCTGTGCATCTACCTGATTTCTTTGTCACAACCTACCCTACCACAGAGCTATCAAGTCACTTTCAAATGCAGAATATAATTAAGCAATTTATATTGTAAAAACATCCAAAAAAACATGGTTTACTTAGACTTCTATTTTTAAACCCTACAGTTTACTTACAAATTATAATTTTCTAAATAATTCAGGGGATTGTAATGAAAGCATAATTGGTAATTCAGCTGTATTTCCGCTGGTGGAATATAAGTTTCACACAGCCCTTCTGCTCATGCTATGTAATCATGAATGTCATTCTCCTCTAGGGATCGGTCTTGCCCTGCCTTGAAATCCTGAAAAGTTCTAACTTTTGCTAGTTCCCTGACTAGACCAGTGTACATGTTATCTGCCCTCTGTGTGAAGAAATGCTTTGAAATGATTTCCCTTATCCTGCCCTCTCAGTTTGAGTGCTTGTACTTTAATTCTGCTTCTTTATATACACCACCCTCTCGCTCTCTCCCCTCAAGCACTCAGAACCAATGTGCATTTGGTTTCCCCAGTGAATCACAGCTCCTGTTAGTCAGAGATTCCAACCGTAATAGCTCAGGAAGATATTTCCTATTGCGCTCTATTTCCTGCAAGCCATAGGATATGTGTTTATGTTCATTTTTATTGCATCAATAGTTAAAATAACTCCCATTCACCCTTCCCATAAGTCATTCTGGAAACCCAGCCCACGTTCACTTTTAAAAATGTATTTCAGCTTCCGTTACAAACTATGCTATACAGTCAGGCATCATCTGCTTCAAACATACCTGGGCTCATGAACACTCTAGTTCCCCTTGATAGCCAATGTCCCATACATCTTTATGGGAATCCCTGTTTAATAGCAACATTTTTATATAATAATTATAGGTCAGTAAGTACTGTAAGACTATCATGCCCCCACCAATACTGCTTCATAACCAAGGATGAATTACTGATTTATTAATTTATTTCAAAAGTTTCATAAGGAAAGACATACTTGGCTTGTAACACCTCATTTCTGGATGCATACGGGGGAATAAGTATGCTGTGCAAAGATATACTGATTCAAAGTGCTTCCCTACCCACTGTACTAGGCCCCCCTCTTAAGAAAACTTCCTTAGACCCTGATATGATGGAGAATTATAGATTTGTCTATAATTGCCCCTTTTTGGGGAAGATTATTTAGAAGGTAGTGGTTGAGCAACTTGTTTAATGCCTCGAGAAGTTTAACATCTATGAACCTCTCCTGTTGAGTTTTCAGTCTTGACACAGCATGGAGATTGCCCTTCAGAATGATAAATGCTCTCCTCATGGCAAGGGATTGAGGAATTCTGGTCCTGTTAAATCTCTCATTGGCATTTGATACTGTTCACCATAGCGTGCTTTTGAATTGCCTGTGGTGTTATGTGGGACTCGCTGGCACTGTAGTGAGCTGATTTAAGTCCTATATAACTGGAGGAACACAATTACTGGCCTGGAAAGTTCTATTTTCAGGGCTTCAGTGCTGTCCTGCAGCATTTCTCAAGGCTCAATCCTGGATCCTGTCTTATTTTCAGTGTATGTGTTTCCATTGGGTGAAATCATTAGATGGTGTGGTGTTGAGTTTCACTGCTATGCAGATGATACTCAGGCTTTACCTGTCTGGCACTTATGGTGGCCATGATGTGGACATACCTCTCAACCTCCTGCTTCATAAATCAGGGACAAGGCTTAAAAAAAAATCAGGGACAAATCTTCAAAACTGGTGTTATCCACTCAGGAAGGTGGTAGAATAAGGGGCTTAGTGTAAAATGTATTTTCTAAGGAACAACAAGTCTGTAGCTTTAATGTTTGACGTTATTTTGTGCTTACAACCCCCACTGTTTGGTCATGGAGACACAATTTTTAGGAGGGACAGAGTAAAATTTTGAGGTAAAATCAGGGACATCTCTGAAAATCTGTGATAGTTGAGAGGTATGGATGTGGATTCCTTGCTGGAGAGGCGTTTGACTGAAAGAAATGACTGGTTGCCCTCAAACTAGCTATATCTCAACCTAGGAAAGAAGAAGGTCATGATTCTCAAGCCAGGCCGCAGGGCCCAGTGATGTCAAATGGACTGACTATACTTCCTTCATTTGATGGTCAACTACTCAGAGCTTCAGATGCAATTAAGAATCTTGGGGTCATCTTGGACTGCAAGCTGACAATCAACAGGAGTCAGATGTGATCTGGGCTGGCTCTTACTATCTCTGTAATATTGCCAGCATTAAACCACAGCTAGCCCCCTGCTGACCTGGTGATGATAGTTCATGCCTTTGTCTCCTCTATGCTTGACTATTGCAACATTTTATACCTAGGGTTATCTGCAGTGTGTTGTGATGCCTGCAGCTAGTCCAGAATGCTGCAACCTGGCTGATTGTGGGCTCCTCTTATAGGTATCACATCATGCAAGTTCTGCATCCACTGCACTGGCTGCCTTTGTGGTGGCACATAACGTTCAAGATATGTTTCTTAACGTTCAAGGCACTACACAATTTGGGATCAGACAATTAAAAAAAAATCCTAGTTCCTTATCACCCAACTTGCTTCCTCCTCTTTTCCAGTGCAGGCTTGTTGTCTGTCCCTGTATCCAGTCTGCAATAATCTGGGGACAGATCATTTTGTGTCATGGTGCCTACCTTTTGGAATGCTTTGCAACAACATATTAGATCTGCCTCCATGACAGGGGCCTTTAAGAGTAATTTAAAAACATATATCTTCTGTGAAGTGTTTCCTGATTATTTTAATTACTGCTGGAATTTATATTTTAACTCATTGTCACTGTTAATTGTTGTGAAGTTTTGCTAGTGTATTTATTCTGAAGTGCCTGGAGCCTTCAAGAAAGGGTGCTCTATAAAACCAAAAAAGGCTTGCCTTGCCTTACTATCCAGGGTACCCTGTATTAAGAATATATTTGTCCAGGCTTACTATAAAGTCCTGCACTGTCTCAGTATTCACTGTCTCTGCTGGTAGGCTGTTGCACTGGTTCACAAGCCTTTGGGAGAAGTGCTTCCTAATAGCACCCTTCAATTTACCACCTAAGAGCTTACACATTCGATTGGAGGACACCAGATCAAACTTTTGTCTGTTCTATCCTGCCAATACTCATGAGTATGTGAATGACTGAGATTATATCTCCTCTTGACCTACTATTCCCCCGATAAACCATGCAGGGACTATCAGCCTCTCCTTGCAGCTTTTATGCTCCATACCTCATAACATTTTGTAGGCCATTCATTTCGTTCTCTGCCTCAGTGTCCTCTTTTTATGTTTGCTTTGCATGCATGCACAAAGCAAAAATCATGAGACAGCTGTGGGAGAGTAAGGCTGGAGAGGAAGCATCCAATCCAGCTCAGCCTGCAGGAGGTGTAGCATGTGCATACCCAGTACTGGTAAGGATGATACAGGGGCTGCTAATGCTACCTGATGGGTGGAAATTTCTCACATATGGAAGGATGAAGCCACACCGCTCACAGTGTGGCTGCATCCTTTAATATTGCCACCCATAAGGAAGGGAAGGGAAGGGAAGCAAAATCCCTCCCTCCCTCCTCCCAACTCCATGTGCCTGCACACAAAAAACACAAACCTGCCTACTGCATCACATCCCAACCCCTCCCAATAAATCCTTTGCAGCATCAAAAGAAACCCAAAACCCACCCACTGTTTCACATCGCACCCCCTCCCTAGACAACCTTATGCAGGTATTGCCACAATTAACAGTGGCTCCTCCAGCGCCCTCCACTAACTAGCACCGCAGTTAGTGACAGCCCCCTCATACTCACATTCAGCAGTGGCTCCTCCAACAACCACCCCAAGCAGTGCTCCCTGATTGATTTGGCATTTTCCCTATAACTCCATGGCAATTTTCTTGTATTTTCCTGAAGATTGCATTTCCTATGGAAGCAGGATTACTGTGTTTTCCCATATAACCAATGGAGGTGTATGGGAAGAATTTCCCAGTAGATGGCGCCATTTCACCATAAAATACAGGAATCCTTGTAGATCTGGGAACCCTACCCCAATGCTGCCACATTCAGCAGTGACTCCTCCAGCAACCCTCACCTGCTCAGTCATATTTAGTGACAATTCCTCTTGTGACCCCCTCCAAACAGCCGCAAAGAGCAGCAGCTCCTCCAGTGACCCTGCCTCAAACAGGTGGTGGCAGTGTGATCTCCCATCAGCTACTCACTTCTCCCTGTACCTCACTGCATCTCAGCCCTAATTCCTTTAGCTGCACAAAGCAGCTCCTGTCAGGCCCCAGCTGGGCCACCTCTGGCCACAGGAAGCGAGTCCTGTCAGGCCAGTTTGGTCTCCACCCATGCAGAGCAGTTTCTGTACAGCCCAGTTGAGCCTCCTCCTCCACTCAAGTTGAGTGGTGTCTGTCATGCCCAGTTGGGCCTCCTGCTACACCCATATAGAGCATCTCCTGTTGGTCTC
This sequence comes from Neoceratodus forsteri, assembly GCA_016271365.2. Taxonomy (NCBI): domain Eukaryota; kingdom Metazoa; phylum Chordata; order Ceratodontiformes; family Ceratodontidae; genus Neoceratodus; species Neoceratodus forsteri. Next base: position 37,398,976 of record CM057450.1, read on the forward strand.
AGTTGGTCCCCCTCTTTCTGCTGCACAGAGTTGCTCCAGTTGGGACCCTAGTTCAGCCTCACACAATGGTTCCTTTGCCGCCTTCCCTTGCAGCTGCATAGAGTGATACCTCTCCCTGCAATGTAAGATGAAGTACTGCAGTAAGAAAAGAGAGGACCTGGAGAGAGTGTGCTGTTGAAACAGCTGAGCTCTCTGTGCCCAGTTGGGTAAAGTTGCTGTTTTTTTTCCTTTGTGGGGGGGGTCTGGGGAGAGCTACCTAGTGTCTACTGGGTTGTAGTGGAAGGAAGGGCTACTGATTGGACTGCTGTGAAGGGCAAGCCACTGAACTGTGGGACAGGAAAGGGTAAAACTTTCTGGGTTGTGTGGGTGGGGATTAGCTAGAGACTGTTCCAAAGAGGTGAGATGATGACACAGTCATTCCTTCTCCTCCTTGGTGCAACCAGGCAAAGCAGACCCATGTATGGCCTCTATCAGACCTCCTTTTTTTCTCCATGTGGAGCAGTTTTTGTCTGTCCCTGGTCAGTTATCCTCCTACAGCTACATGCAGCTGCTTGTGTTAGGGCCCTGGTTATGCCTCAACTTCAGTCACTTGGAGTTGTTTAATTAATGTTGGCATTTATGTTTCAACTCTCATTGTTGCTGTTACATTACCTGATGTGAAGTTTTACTGATGTATTTAGTGGAAAGTGCCCTGAGCCTTCAAGAGGAGGTGCTCTACAAATAAAATTGCCTTGCATTGCCTTACTATCCAGGGTATCCTGTATTAAGAAGAACATTGTCCAGGCTTAGTATAAAGTCCTGCACTGTCTTGATGTTCACTGTCTCTGCTGATAGGTTGTTCCATCAGTTCACAACCCTTCGGAAGAAGATCTTCCTAATATCACCCTTCTGTTCATCTCTGACCCTAGAATGTGTCTTCAAATTCTGCTGGAGGACACCAGATCAAACTTTTGTCTATTCTATCTTGTCAGTACTCTTTAGTATGTGGATGACTGAGATTATATCCTCTCTCAGCCTGCTATTCCCCCTGATAAACATGTAGGGACCATCAGCCTCCCCTCATAGCTTTTGTACTCCATACCTCATATAATTTTGGAAGCCATTTATTCAGCTTTTGGGGCCCAGTCAGCAATTGTACTGCATGGAAAAAAAGGCTGCAAACTTTGAGGTGGCTGTTTGATTTTTTTTCATGTGGTGCTGGAGAGCGCTACTTACTGGGCTCCGGTGGTGAGGGAGCTGCCATCTGAGCTGTGCTAGAGGAGTGTACTTCTACCCTTTGGCTATGGGGTGACTAGATAGATCAGCCTGGTAAGGGAGCTGTGTTTTTTTTGTTTGTTTTGCTTTTTGTATGTTAGGGCTGGTTTGCATAGCAGACCAGTTCCTACTGTGATCACATCAAGATGTGATTTTGAACTTTAACATATGAATGCTTTTGGAGGTGGTGCATGATCATTTTTACAATGATCTACTAGTCAGTACTGTTACCTGTTATTGGTTGTTGCTGCTGTCACTTACAGTATATTTAGTGTTGATTTCATTGGATGTTGATATAAGTGTACATGGGACATAAGTACATCTCCTTGGGTATTACAGAGCTGTGCACTGGAGCAGGATGTGCTAGCAAAATAGAAGACTTCAGGCACTCAAAACTGAAAGTCCTCGATTTCAGGAAAGCAGACTTTAATAAAATTATAGCCTGTCTGAGGAAAAATCTAGACAATATGACTGAGGGGTATGTGGAGGAATATTGGACCAGGCTGAAAGAAGAATTAACATTAGTCACATCGTAGTGCTTCCAACAAGTTAGTAAATCAAAGAGGGGAAAGAACCCTTTTGGTTCTCCAAGGAGGTGGCAACCATAGTGAGGGAAGATAAGAACCTTCAGAAAATACTGGTAGTCATAAAAGGACAGTGATAAAACAGTATACAGGGAAAAACTGAGAGAAGTTGGGTGGACAATAAGAAATAGCACAGGAAGTCAAAAGGGGAGACAAAACATTTTATAGATACATAAGGGAAAAGAGGAAGAGCAGAGGAGAAATCATAATAATTGAAAAAAAGGATGGTCAGTATACGGAGGAAGACCAGGAAAAGGTGGAAGTACATATTGAATACATCTGCTCGGTCTTCACATAGGAAGAAAATGGCAACAGACCTTCACTATGCAAAAAAGATAGACTTATTGGAGGGGTGGACATAAGTCCCTTCATGGAAAAAAGAGTCCTGAAGGAACTCAATAAGCTAAAGGTAGAAAAAGCAATTGGTCCAGATGAGATACACCCAAGAATTCTGAGAGAGCTTGGGAAGGAACTAGCAGCACTACTAGCAAAACTCTTCAACATGTCATTGGAGAGAAGGGATGTTCTGGAGAACTGGAAAAGGGCTACAGTGGTGCAGCTCCACAAGAGTGGGAGCAAAGAGGAACTGGAAAACTATCACCCATTTAGCCTCACCTCAGTGGTGGAAAACCTGATGGGATCCCTGTTAAGGGGGATGATTTGGGCATTTTTAGAAACAAGTGATCAACAGTATCCAAAACAGCATGGCTTCATGGCAGGAAGATCCTGTCAAACAAACCTGGTTGATTTTTTCGACTGGATCACTAGGGTAGTGGATCAGGGGGGTGATGTTGATACGGTCTACCTGGACTTCAGCAAGGCCTTTGGCTCCGTTCCACACAGGACGTTGGTCAGCAAACGAGAACATATGGGAGTTGGGCACAAAATAACATGTTGAGTGAAAAATTGGCTGAGTGGAAGATCTCAAAGGGTATTAATGAATGGAACGCTGTCAAAGGAGGGAATGGTATCTAGCGGAGTACCACAGGGATCAGTGCTCGGACCAATCCTCTTCAATATATTCATCAGCAACATTGCAGACAGTCTAAAAGGGAAGGTGTGCCTATTTGTGGATGACACAAAAATCTGCATTTGGGTTAATACACCTGAGGGGGCACAAAAGATGGAATCCTGAGAAAGCTAGAGGAGTGGTCAAGAAACTGGCAGTTGAAATTCAACGTGAAAAAATGTAAGGTCATGCACCTGGGGAAGTGTAATACAGGGAGAACATACTTAATGGGAGGGGAACAGCTAATGTTCATTAAAAATGAGCGGGCCAAGGGGTTATCATTTTTGAAGATTTGAAGGTACACAAATAATGTGAAAAGGTATCACTGAAGGCTAGTGGCATCCTGGGATGTATAGGGAGGGGCATCACTAGTTGGAGACAAGAGGTGATTATGCCACTGTATAGATCGCTGGTGAGGCCTCTCCTGGAGTACTGTCTCCAGTTCTGAAGACCTCATCTAAGGACAACATAGATCACTTAGAGACAGTGCAGAGTAGGGCAACAAAGATGGTGCAGGGTTTGCATCCAGAGCAATACGAAGTAAGGCTGAGGAAACTTAACTTGTACTCCCCGGAGTAGCAAAAGGATTGTTGAAATATGATGGAGGCATTCAAATACCTAAAGGATATCAACAGGGTTCAGACACAGAACCTTTTTCAGGTGGACAGTTGCATCAGAACTAGGGGACATGACATGTGGCAAAAGTTAGGCAGATTCAAGAACAATGTCAAAAAGTACATCTTCATGGAGAGGGTGGTGGGACTATGTAATGATCTGCCCAAGGGGGTCGTGGGAGCTAAGACAGTAAGGGAATTTAAACAAGCATGGGGCAGGCATAAGGGAATCCTCAGGAGTAAATAATGGGGGGAGGTTTGAAGCCATGGACAGACTAAGTGGATCATGTGGGCCCCATCAGCCAACACATTCTATGTTTCTATGTTCTTAGAAAAACACATGATCCTATGAAGAAGGAACTGGAGACTAAGAAGTGGAACTGCCAACAGATGAACCATAGACTGGACTGGGGGAGCCTACAACCAAAAAATGGCTGCAACCTGCAAGAAGACATGGGCAGCAGGAAGAGTGAATCAGAGACTAAGAAATAATGTTGCAGCAGGAAGACCACAGATCTAGACTGAGGAGTGGTGGCAGGAAGAGAGAACCAAAACTGAGGAGTTGCACTGGCAGCATTATGTCTAGGGTCCTGAACTGCTGAAACATGCAGTGTGGCTGAATCTGTACAAACTATACCCTCCATTAAAGTAATGTTCTCTGGAGCTACGTCAATAACAATGAAGCCCTGTTTCCATCACAGGTAAGTTGAGATGACTGCATACTATGCAAATGGGTTTGTAACTCTTACTCTGGCTGTCAGAGACAAAATGCCAGATGGTCGCCCACCTGAAGGGGGTCAACTGCCTCAGACTACTGGGATCCTTGCCCTTCTGACAGTTGACAAGATGGACTGGGACTGTGTTGTACAACTATTACATAACTAATACGGCTAAATGTGCAATCTAGTATAGATGCACATGAAATGCTGGATGAGCACATTTGTTAGATTGTGTCTGAATGGTTATCTGTTTGTTTCCTTTTTACGCTTGCTTGCACATGTGCAAAGCAAACATATTGTTACAATAAGGGGTTTCAGAGGTGTGATTCTGTTGGATCCAATGCAGCTCAGGCAGCAAGGGCTCAACAGTGACAAAGCCATAGAAAATCAGCCTCACACTCCATATTTACAGATTCCAATGAGTTATTAAATCCTTAATCAGTCAACAGTGATCCCCTAAGTGATGTCCAATGTTTCACCCTCTCCAGGGTTTCATCAGCAAAAGGATCAGCATAGAAAATAGTAGAAATCTTTTAAGAAATTATTTTCAATGACAATTAATCACTAAGCATTTAGAAAAGCATTTCAACTAGCCATGGTTTACCAAGGCAGTACAGATCAATAATTCCACATTTCATTCTGTTATTAACTTTCACAAGATCTCTTGAAATAGTCACCAATGTAACATAAGGCAACACTATGTTAGATTACATCTCAATATTTATCCTTCAGTACTCATTATAATAATACTTGTATCAATTAATCTCATTATCTAATCTGTACAATTATCACAATAATTAGCTGCAAGCTGCATGACTGGTACTTAAACATATATTTAGAATTTGCCTTCTAAAAAACAGTTTATGTTGGAGGTCGCTGTATTTTAATGAGTGTAGTTATCCCGCAGGTATCTCAAATTAACTTTTCAACTGAATCATTTTGTATGTATGCAAAAATAATACCTTTGCTGTCGTATTCACTGTAATCTATGTTTACAGGTAGTAGATAAAAAAATAAATGTTTAATTCTCACAAGAAATCTTTAAAAGTGATTTTTAAAATTATTCTGCAAAAAAAAAAAAAAACATTACCTTTGCTGTTTTAATCACTGTAGTCTATGTTCACAGGTATTTTCAACAGTAAAGGTGTGATACTCTAAAAAAATGTTTAGAAAATATTTTTTAGAATGATTCTGCAAGGGGTATGGCAATGTCCATATAAATGTTGAAGTCAAATCATTTTGAAAAAATCCATCATTTGCCATATCTAACCAGCAAGCTGCAGTTCATACCTTCAATACTAGTCTTTAAGTTAAAGTTTGTTAATGAGTATGCATTGTGCAATCCAAGAAATTCTGACCTGTAATTCAGTAAATTTTAAGTAAATTAGATTACGTACTTTTTAATAAGATGTCACTACCATCCATTTGCAATTCATCAATAAAGTTAGACTAATGTGAAATTGTGCAGCTTGAGGCTTTACTCACACAGCAGAGTTAAAGTGTCAGTGTCAGTGTTCAGTGTGTTGTGCGCCTGAACGCTGGCAAGACTGCTGAATTTAGTTGTGTATAACATGGCTAGCTATCTCAAAGATACCAGTGATGTGCTATCTTTAATACAAACAATAAACAACATATTAGATAGTGGGAGCTACATTCTATGAAGTTTAGATATTCTTATACATCATGCTTGGAACTCCAACACTTGACCTTGGTACTATCACCAATAACTTCAACAATGCATTCTCTAGCCTGGGCAGTGTCCTTCCACCTAATTTCTTCAATGACTCTTCCTCCAGTACATCCCACGAGACCCCCAACATGAGCACACAGCTCCACAGTTCTTCTTCAAAGGGATTCCAACACATGTGGCCAGTACCTATATCCACAAGGCCATCCGAAAATCTGGGTACATTGGAGACTCCCTTGAACTGAAACTGATTGCACAAGTTCTTGAATTCCTTGAACCCCTGACAAAGATCTTCAACCTTTCACTAAGATTGGGCCAATTCCCTTCACTCTGGAAACAGGTGACTGTCACACTGGTATACAAAAGCAGTGATAGGTCTCTACACACCAACTACACACCTATCTCACTCCTCCCCCCCCTTATCTAAAGCATTGGAATGAATAGTTTCAGACCAATTATTTGAATTCCTGGATAGGTACGAAGTCCAATGCCCAGAACAGAACAGCTTTAGAAAAAGGCACTGCACCACCACGGCTCAGCTAGAATTTATGGGTTTCATCCATGCCATGCTCGACCAAGGAAACTATGGGGGGGGCAGTATTTATTGACCTAATGAAGGCCTTCAACATCATAAATCACCCTCTACTACTCAGGCAACTGTCCTCTATTGGTCTTTCCAATGATGCTTTTCCATGGTTTGCTATACAGTATACCTCAGGATGTGTCAGGATTGCTGGTGTCTCATCCGATGAAAAGCCAGTCCTCTCTGGAGTCCCCAAGGGTCTATACTTTGTCCATTACTCTTCTCCCTCTTCCTCAACAGACTTCCTACATTTGCCAGAAAAAAATACTACTCTACATGAACAATGCAGTCCTGTTCACTAGCCACCATGACTCTAAAATCCTAGAAAGTCAGCTGCAGCTTGACTTCAAGCATGTTGGAGAATGGTTCAGCACACATAAACTCATCCTGAACTACAGCAAGACTAAAGTTATGACCTTCTGTAATGCATGGATCAGGCAAAAATCACTGTCCCTCAGCATCAAAAACCACTCTGGGACCTCACTTGAACATGTCCCTGAGTTCAAGTACCTTGGTATCATGCTGGACAGTACCCTCTCCTACACTTGGCATATTGACATTTTTGCCAAGGCAGGCAACATATGAACTGGACTGCTGCACAAGCACTGTATGACTGCTGATGCCCTTAGAATGGTTATCTACAGCTGTGTCACCTCTATCATTGAATACGGTCTTGCCATCTATGGCTCTGATTCTACAACTGCCCTCCACAGGATCTCAGTGACACTCAACAAAGCCTGTAGGTTTTTAGTGGGTCCTGCCCACCAAACACACACCTGCGACCTTTACGTACAGGCTGGCTGACTTCCATTCCTCAGTAGATTGCTATATCAGACCTGCCTGTTAACCAAAAAGGTTCTCCTTGGGCTCGTGCCTCCAGGCGTTGGTATGCTCCTTACCACCTACAGTGGTAATCAGCATACACGTAATGCCCAATATCAAACCTTCCAGGTCCTCAGATGTCAGACCACCGTGGATCAGCAGTCTTTCACCCACAGGGCTCCACAGTGGTTCAATACCCTCACAAAGAAGCACTTTCCGCTGCTGTGCTTGGACCATTTAAAAGGAATCTCTGACTTTAGCTCACCTCAACCTCTCACTGTTATTGCTTCTCTTAAAAGGACTGCTCCATCCTCCACCCAGTTGCTCATGACCAGTGATCCGTATCCTACCAGTGCATTATACTCTTTGGCTCCTGCTTTTTCAACATGAGCCCTGACCTTCTCCTCCCTCCTCCCCCACCTCAACCTCCCTCCCACCACTACAGCACATCTCAGACATCGGTCCCTCACTGCCAAATTTCCCTGCACTATTTCTAGCCACCCCTCCCTCCTTCCCTCTGACAGTGGCCCCTTAGCCTGCCTAATTCTTACTGACCCCCTCTTACCCTGTTCATGCTAACTGTCCTTTGCTTCATAATCTCTTACTCTGTTACTGATCTAGCTGCTTAAATTGCTCTCCAGTAATGTCTGTAATTTCTAAAGTGTGTTAAGACTGTAAACCATTGCCTACCTTTGTATGTATGTTACCCCCCCCATCCTTTGACGTGGAACCTTTGTAAATGAGCAGTTCTTGCTCAAAGGTGCTTGTAATTCTAGGGTCTAATAAATAAATAAATAAATAAATACATCTGTCCTACACAAAGAATGTCTACATAGCCTAGAGGTGGGTTTGAAGAGGGTAAAAGGGGTGGCATGCCACTGGTGAGTACTCTTTTGGAACTTGCCAGACTTGTTTTGTATGAAAACTATTTCCATGTTGAAGGACAACACTATAACCAGGAAAGAGGTACAGCCATGGGGAACACTCTGTATCTCACTTACGCTAACCTTTACATGGACCATTTTGAAATTCAATTTATTCTGAACCCCAATTACTATCCATTCTTTTCAAAGCTTGTAACCTATAAGAAAAAATTACTCACCTTAGTAATGTTGTTTCTTCTAATGGAGTCTTGCTATATTATGACAATTGCAGTATGACCGCAGGTTAGAACTGCTCTGGAGGTGAAATAGTTAACTTCCATGCAAGGCATGGAATCTTGAGTGCGAGCTCGGTTAAGGAAGCTCTGTCTGCTTGCTTTCAAACCAAAACCGCTAGATCTTTACGAGCTAAAACTCACTAATGTTCTGTGTGGAAGCTGTAAACCTACACTAGCCAACTGGCTACTACCTAACAAACACACTTGTTGGTCTCGAAAAGACTCAAGTCAAGAGACCCAATAATGAAATAAAAACACACCCACCCTAGGGAGGGTGAAACAAAACAACAAAGTGGCAAGAAAAACAGAGTGCCAACACTGTGATGCCCACCCACAGTGCAAAAACGAGGTTCTGAGAGGGCCAGGCAGGGAGGAAGGTCATAATATAGCATGACTCCATTAGAAGAAACAACATTACTAAGGTGAGTAATTTTTTCTTCAAACAACATGAAGTCTTGCTATATTATGACAATTGCAGACTACACAGCAGTACCCCCATGGAGGAGGGACAGAACCTACTTAGAGAATAGGCTCTGAAGGACAGCTGTGCCAAACTGAGTATCACTCCTAGCTTGAATGTCCAAGGAATAATGCTTGGTAAAAGTGTGAACCATTTTCCAGGTAGCTGCTTGACATATCTCTAGAATAGGGATGTCTCTGGCAGCAGCCAGAGAAGCAGCCGTATCTCTGGTAGAGTGAGCCCTCAGGCCTGAGGGGGGAGTCTTACCCAACTTTTCATAACAGAATTGGATACAAGAGACAATCCACCTGGCAATGGATATTTTAGTGGCAGGTTTCCCCTCTCCAACCTCACCATAAGTGAGGAACAGTTGGAGGGAGTCAAACCTGTGACCTTTGGTACGTTCTATGTAGTAGCTAAGGGCCCTCTTCACATCTAAGCTGTGCAGCCTCCTCGCACCAGAGGAAGAATGATCAGTGAAGTAAACAGGGGGAGAAATAGATTGATTAAGATGGAAATCCGAAACCATCTTAGGCAGGAACTGTCTATTAGTCCGAAGGACTACCTTATCTCTTTGAAAGGAGATAAAGTCTGGCTCCACTGACAATGCTTGTAATTCACTTATGCGCTGGCAGAGGTGATAGCTACCAAAAACACAGTTTTCCAAGTCAGGAACTTAAGCTCAGCTGAAGACAAGGGCTCGAAAGGAGGTTGCACGAGCTGAGCAATGCAAACATTGAGGTCCCAGGCAGGGGCAGGGACCCTGAATGGAGGGTTAGTGTGAAGCAAACCCTTAAAAAACTTGATAAATACAGGGTGAGATGAAAGAGGAGAGGGTTTACCTGCTGAAAGAAAAGCAGAGACAGCTGCCAAATGTACCTTCAGGGTAGCTGGTTTCAGCCCTAAAGTGTTTAGATGGACCATATAATCTAGAACTGTGGGTAAATCAGCAGTGTCTGGGGAAATATTCTTTTCTGAGCACCATATGGAAAAACTTTTCCATTTGGAGTTATTAGTAGCCCTGGTAGAAGGCTTCCTAGAAGTCCTGAGTATATCCATTACACCTTGAGAGAGGTGTAGGCCAGCAACTCGCTTCAAGAACCAGGCCTTGAGATTGAGAGACTTGAGATTCGGGTACCAAACTCTTCCCTGGGCACATGTTAACAGATTGTGATTCTTGGGAAGGCACAGGGGAGGATGGACTGCTAAGGACAGGAGGAGAGGATACTAGGGTTGCCTGGCCCAATCCGGGGCAATCAGAATGACCCTGCAGGATTGGGCTCTGATTTTGACTAGCACTTTGAACAGGAGAGGGAAAGGAGGGAAGGCATAGAGAAACTTCCCTTCCCAGCTGAGGGCTAAGGCGTCCAGAGGGACTGAGCCCAAGACTGGGGGCCTGCAGCAAAAGAGAGGAAGTTGATGATTGTCTGGAGCTGCAAAGAGATCTATTTGCGGGGTGCCCCATTTGGCAAATACCACTCCCAGAACCAGGGGATCCAGGGACCACTCGTGATGGCCCTGAGAGATCCTGCTGAGAGCATCTGCTAGGACATTGTTTTTGCCTGGGAGGTGAACTGCCGAAAGGGAGGTGTTCAGGGAGTACGCCAGAGACCACAACTTCATGGCTTTGGTGCACAAGGCCGTAGACCGAGTGCCCCCCCTGCTTGTTGATGTACCACATTGTAGTGGTGTTGTCTGTTCTGACCTGCACAGTCTTGTTCTGAACAGATTTTGAGAAATCTTGAAGTGCTAGAAAAACTGCTCTGAGCTCCAACAGGTTGATGTGGAGCAGAGATTCCTGTGGGGACCACAGTCCCCGGGTAGTGAGGTCGCCCATGTGGGCCCCCCACCCCAAGAGGGATGCATCTGTAGTAAGGATTAATGAGTGAGGCTGAGTGACAAAGGGAACTCCTTGTCTCAGATTGCTCTGATCCTGCCACCAGTGAAGGGCTTGGATCAGGGTTCGAGTTACTGGGATCAGTTTGGTAAGAGGATCTTTCTTTGTGACCAAAAGGCCCTCAGATGGAACTGAATGTCTCTCATTTGAAACCTTGCTCCTTGCACTACTGCTGTGGAAGCAGCCATGTGCCCAGGAGCTGCAGAAATGCCTTGCTGGTCGAGAGACCTGCAGGGTGAATGAAGAGGCTAGGAGACAAGGGCGTTTGCCCTGTCTAGAGGGAGGAAGGCCCTGGCTTCCTGGGTGTTCAGCTCTGAGCCTATGAAGGTTAGGGAGCTGTACAGGCTCCAATACTGACTTTGAGAGATTCAGAAGGAAACCTAGTGACGTAAGCAGTTGCTGGGTTATCTGAAGATGTAGGTTGACCTGATCTGGGGATTGACCTACTATGAGCCAATCATCCAAATAAGGAAAGATGGCAATCTTTTGCCTTCTTAGGCAAGCTACTGCTACTGCCAGGCACTTGGTAAATACCCTTGGAGCCGAGGTGAGTCCAAAGGGCATTGCTCTGAACTGGTAATGGCCTGAGGGCAGCCTCGAACCTGAGGTACCTTCGGTGGGAGCTTCTGATGAGAACATGGAAGTAGGCATCCTGAGGTCCAGGGATGCTAGCCAGTCCCCTGGCCTTAGGGAAGGTAAATGATTGCCAGAGTCACCATTTTGAACTTTGGTTTTAAAAGGTGCTTGTTTAGGTATCTGAGATCCAGGATGGGCCGCCATTCTCCTGTCTTTTTGGGAAGGAAGTACCTGGAGTACAGCCCTTGCCCTGGTGTAGGTGGAACCCTTTCCATGGCTCTGAGAGCGAGGAGGGTGGAGACCTCTGACTCTAAGGTGAGTGCCTCCATGGAGATGCAGGAGGAAAAGATCTGGTCCTCAGCTTTGGAAATTTTTTGAAGCTGAGGACCAGTCCCTGGCTTACTACTTCCAGGACCCACTTGTCTGATGTGAGAGACTTCCAGTCCTGGACAAAGTAAGCCAGCCTGCCCCCTACCGGTAGAGGAGAAGCGGCCCTGGCTACCCCATCAGGGTGCCTGCTTGGCAGGGCTTTGGGCTGAGGAGTGGAAGCAGGCCTGCTTGAACCCTCCTGCCCTTCCTCTAAAGAATCCTCTGGGTATAGGAGGAAGAGGAGGCTTGAGCCTGATAAAAGGCCTATGAAAAGGCTTGCCTCTGCCCCTGAGGGGCTGCTTCTGAGGAGTGGCCTGCCTTTCCTTGGCCTGGTACTTGATAGGTGGTCCTGTATTCATCCATTTTCTTCATATAATTCTCTGTTTGCTCCCCCAAACAAAGAATTGCCAATCACAGGAAAATCAATGGCTTTTGACTGGGTATCCTGTGACAATGTGGTGCATCTGAGCCAGGCCATTCTGCGAAGAGCCACAGAAGTAGCTATAACTCTAGAAGATACATCACTAGAGTCCACCGCAGCATGAAATTGCATTTTTGATGCCTCGATACCATCTAAAGCTACCTGTTCCAGATCCCTGGCAAACTTGTCAGGGAGTTGTTTGACTAGAGCCAGCACAGTATCCCATCTGGATTTCTGGTATCTGGCAGCATAAGCCATGTAATTTGCTTGTCTGAGCCCCAAGGATGCTGCCATGTACTGTTTCTTTGCCATAGCATCAATCTTCCTGGAGTCCTTTTCAGGAGGATGTGAAGCTAGGGGGATATTTGCCTTGTCACAGGCTGCAGCCTGCACTACACCCACATGGCTGCATTGCTGTGTGAGAAATTCTATGTCAGAACCTGATAAAGTATACCTTCTGTCCATTCTTTTATCCACAGGAGGTATAGAAAGAGGAGTTTTTAAAACTTTTACTGTCTGTTTCCTGAAAGATTTATGAAGGGGAATAGACAGTCTCTTAGATTCTGGAATATCCATCATTTCTACATAATCAGGCTCTTCCTGATCATCCACAGCTTCCTCAACAGGAAGCTGAAGAGTTTCAGCAACCTTCTTGTAAAAGATGAAATGAGCAGGGGACTCAGAAAGCCTGGGGAACCCTAAAGGTCTGTCTGGGGAGGTATCTGGCTCAATAGGAGCGTGCAGATCTTCCAGACCATAATTACTCTCTTCATACTCTCCTTCCCCCATGGTTCATAAAATTCCTCAAAATCATAATCCTGAACCGGTGGGACCTGGTGAACCGAACGTCTCCCAGGTGGAGTCGGTTCAGGAACCGGGGAAAGAGACTGGACAATTTGGATTGCTTTGGCTATCTCTTCAGCTGTTGGGGAAAGGACTTTTTCCACAGCAGCAGACTTTCTAGTCCTTTTTGTAGGAACTGGCTCCTCGGAGCCAGCTCTTCATTTGCCCGAGGAAGTCTGGCCCTGGTCAGAGGACACTCCCTCAGGTTCGGTTGGCACCGAACCGGGCCGGCTATCTGGGTCAGCGGACTTTTTGGCCTCTCTTTCCCTGAGCCTACCAACTCTCTTTTCAACGGTGGCAGCAGGGAAATTCTTGCAAATCTGGCAGTCTGAATCGAGGTGGTCAAACCCCAGGCAATAACACAGGTGTGTGAGGGTCAGCCTTGGCAAAGGCTTCCCCACAGACATCGTGCTGAAACCCAGTGGGCCCGGTTTTCTTTTGGGTTTCTCAGACATTATGCCAGCCTAACCAAAAACTTGCCCATTTATGGCAATCCGCCAAGCAAGACTCTCCTATCAGTTCCCAACCGTGTTACGGGCCATGGAAAAAACGAATGAAATTAGTTTTTTTGAACAGATAGGAACCGGAACCGCACTCTAAAAAGGACTAGCAATTGAAAATGCAACCTAATCGGTTCAAACCGAACCGATAAATGTTTTACAAGTTCCACACAGAATTCAGATGTAAACCTATCTATTACTTATGTTACCATACAGACAGAGCTTGAACCGAACGTGTTATGGTTAAATTAGACGAATTTAATAATATTTTTAAACTGTTTTAACCACGAAATGAACCGAGCAAAAGGAGAAATCTCCGGAGCGACTGTTCAGTGAGGCAGAGTAAAGAATTGACAGTTTTGGTTTCAAAGCAAGCAGACAGAGCTTCCTTAACCGAGCTCGCGATCAAGATTCCATGCCTTACATGGAAGTTAACTATTTCACCTCCGGAGCAGTTCTAACCTGCGGTCATACTGCAATTGTTATAATATAGCAAGACTTCATGTTGTTTGAAATGCTACATTGATGATTTGTTTATTATGTGGTTTGGAACTCTTCTAGGAAGTACAACAATTTCACAAACATTTAAATTTGTTGACTTAGAATTTAGAATGTGCTGGTAGCAGATGAAAATGAGATAGCCTTCCTAGATGCATTAATTTACAAAAAAAAAGGAAAACTGTGCACTAGAATATATAGGAAGGACACTGACAGGAATACAGTTCTGCATGCGGATAGTTACAATCTGAAGCATTTAATAGACAATATCCCTTACTCCCAGATGCTAAGGGTTCAGAGAAATTATAGAGATGAAAATGGAAGAAAGTAACAATATCAGATCGTGGCTGAGAGATGTAGGGCTAGGGGATATAACCAGAACTCTTTTAAGAAAGCATTAATAAGGACTAAGAGAGGAGAAAATAAAACAGAAGAATGAAAGGATGAGGAAGGGAGCCCTGTGCTATCCCTTGGATATTCTAATTTTACACAAACTACTAATAAAATCGAGCTCCTGGGACATTCTAAAACATTTTGGGATGCCTGAATTTAATACAGTACAGCCACAGTTATCCAAATCCCAACAATCCAACTCTCCTGACATCATTGCCTCAAACGGGGAAGGTGCATACCACTGTTGTATCCTTTCCAGAACACTGCATTGACAATGTAAGCATACACATGATATAATATATGCATATTTATATATAAGAAAACAATAACTGGAAGGAGAGAGAGCGAAAGACAAGAAATAAAAAAAAAAAACTTTCACAGGATAAAAAGGAAGATAGACAGACATGTGGGAAGTAGTGCAACGTACTGGCTGTGGGGCAGCAGTCTTCTGGGAGTCTTTCTGGAGTCTCAGATGCTGCCCTATTTGCAGACAACTCTCTGCCCTGAGAGGAGATTGCCCATCTTCAGGCCACACTGGACAGTAGTAAGGGAACCTCTCCCACCCAGGGAGCACTAAGGCCACCACCACTGCCTCAGAGAGTGCCCAGAAAGAGCAGCAGTTGGACCACAGTGGGCTCAGGGAGGGTGAGGGTGGTGGAACAGAGGCAAACCCAGTCAGTTGTACCACTCCACAATCCATACACCATTTTGGGGGAGCATAGTTCCCCTATGGATGCACCCACGGAGGAGGCTAAGGAGGCTGTGGACAACTGTCACAAGGGAGTCCCACAGGAAGGAGGCAGAGGACACCACAGGGAAAGGAAGCAGCTCCCGGTGGGGGACTCAATTATTAGGGGGATAAAATTGGGGGGAGCAGGGAAAACTAAAGTAAGGTGCCTGCCTGGAGCCATGGCTTGGAGGGACAGGAAGCGCATCCTCAGGATCATGAGAACAGCTGCACAGGAGACTGATCTGGACATCATTGTCCACCTAGGGATGAATAACTTGTCTCAACATGAGATTAGAGCAGTGCAGAAGGACTTTTTGGAGTTGGGGAGGGGGCCTAAGACAAGTAGCACATACAGTATCCTTCTCAGAGGTGCTGCCTGTCTATGGCATGGGTGAGGCGAGGGTACGTCACACCATGTGATTCAATGAATGGTTGAAAAAATGGTGTGGAGCACAGGGGTTTGGTTTCATTGGGGACTGGGGTTCCACCTGAAGGGATACCAGCCTATACTGGCAGGATAGTCTGCATCTGTCCAGGAAGGGAACAAGTCTTCTGGACAATCAGTTTAAATGCTTCACTTGCAAGCTTTTCAACTAGTCAAGGGGGGAGGCACTGGTAAGCAGCAGGGAATTCCCAGCTTCCCCCTACAAAACACAGTAATAAATGAGGAAAAGACCAAGGTAGAAAGGTCAGTGGTGGATGTTGCCACAAGAGGTAAAGCCATCAAAAAATGGAGAGCAATGAGTACCAACACCCGTAGTCTGAGTAACAAGCTTCCTGAATTAGTGGCCTTGATGGAGGAGGAACATCTGGATATTGTGGCAGTCACAGAAACATGGTACACACAGAACCATGACTGGGACATAAACATACCAGGATACACTATCTAGAAGAGGGATAAGGAGGGTAAAAGAGGAGGAAGAGGAGGAGTAGCTCTCTACATAAGGGAAGGAATCAAAGCAACAGAACAAAAGGGTAAACAGGGAGGAGAGGAAGCACTGTGGGTCAATTTGGAGATGGGCAATGGCACCAGAATCTGCACTGGGGTTGTATACAGACTCCCCTCTCAGGGGGAGGAAATGGACAAGGAAATGATAGAAAGTATATTTAGAATGGCAGAAAAAGGGGAGATATTGCTGATGGGGGATCTGTATTTGCCAGATGTTAACTGGAGTGCAGTTGCAGTAGCCACTTCTAAGAGTGGGGTTATTCTAGATGCCCTACAGGGAACATGCCTTAGACAACTAGTATTGGAACCCACTCGAGAGGGAGCAATCTTAGACCTGCTACTCTCAAATGGAGATGGAGAGAGATCACAGATGTAGAAGTGGGTAGCCATCTGGGAACTAGCAACCATTGAACAGTATGGTTTATGATAAACACAGCAGTAGAGTCAAGCCATACAAAGGCAAAAGTTCTGGACTTTAGGAGGGCTGACTTTGCCAAAATGGGTGAGTGCCTAAGGAATGCACTAGCAAATGGGCAGGAAGGAGGGGTGGAAGAACAATGGGGAATAATCAAATCTGCCATCACAAAGACAACAAGCCTTTGTGTGAAGCAAATAAACAAAACAAAATAATGTAAGAAACCACTATGGTTCTCAAAGGAGGTGGCAGGGAAGGTTCAAGAGAAAAAGAAAGCATTCAGGAAGTACAAGGAATCACAGAAGGAGCAGGACAGAGAACTGTAAAGCAAAAGGAAGCTGGGAAGGCAGTCAGAATAGCACATGCCCAAACCAAGGAAAATATAGCCAACTCAGTTAAGAAGGGGGATAAAACCTTTTATAGGTACAACAGGGAGTGAAGGAAGACCAAGAGAGGGATAGTGAGGCTTAATAAAGGGGAGGGGGTGGGCAGAGGGTGACTGTGAAACGGCAGAGATACTAAACAAATATTTTTGCTCAGTATTCACAAATGAAGAGGGGGAGGTACCTAAACCAAACAATAGAAACACTGTGGATACAGGAGTTGATACCAGCCCATTTACAGAAGGAATGGTTCTGAAAGAACTCTTAAAATTGAAGGTGGGCAAAGCAATGGGGCATGATAGGATTCATCCCAGAATTCTAAAAGAACTAAGGGTTGAACTAGTGACACCACTGACTACCCTCTTTAAAAAAAATCATGGGAGGATGAGGTGGTACCTGAGGACTGGAGGAGGGCAGATATGATTCTACTTCGCTAAAGTGGGAGCAGGACAGAAGCATGAAACTAAAGACCTGTTAGTTTAACCTCAGTGATACAGAAAATGATGGAATCACTTCTGAAATAAAGAACTGTAGAGTACCTAGAGGCCAGAGGGGCACAGGACCCATGGCAGCATGGATTCACAGCAGGAAGGTCATGTCAGACAAATCTAATAGATTTCTTTGACTGGGTGACCAAAGTAGTAGATCAGGGAGGGGCTGTGGACATGGCCTACCTAGACTTTAGCAAGGCATTTGACACAGTCCTACACAAAAGATTAATATACAGGTTAGCCAGCCTGGGAGTGGGTCCCAAGATGGTAGCCTGGGTAAAGAATTGGTTTGGAGAACAGGACACAGAGGTTAATAGTAAACAAAGTCAAGTCTGAAGAAAGGGGGGTTACTAGTGGGGTACCACAGGATTCAGTACTAAGACCGGTCCTCTTCAATGTCTTTATAAGTGACATTGCAGAGGGACTGGAAGGAAAAGTATGTCTCTTTGCAGATGACACAAAGATCTGCAACAGTGTTGATACACATGGTGAGGTGGAAAGGATGAGAAGGGACTTGGCAAGATTGGAGGAATGGTCAAATGTATGGCAGCTTAGATTCAGTGCTAAGAAGTGCAAGGTAATGCACCTGGGAAACAAAAACCCAGGGGAAGAGTACACAATGGGGCGTGAGATACTAACAACAACAAAAATGGAAAGGGATCTGGGAGTAGTCATATCAGATGTCCTAAAGGTGGGCAAGCAATGTGAGAGGGAAGTAAGGAGGACTGAGTGGATACTGGGATGCATAGGGAGAGGCATCAACAGTAGAAAACAGGAAGTTGTCATCCTTCTGTACAGACAGCTAGTGAGACCCCATCTGGAGTACTGCGTGCAGTTCTGGAGACCCAATCTCCACAAAGACATAAACAGGATGGAGGCAGTCCAGAGGAGGGCAACCAAAATGGTACAGGGTCTGCACCAGAAGACATAAGAAGAGTGACTTAAGGAGCTTAATATGTATAGCCCCAAGGAAAGGAGGGAGAGGTGGGACATGATAGAAACTTTCAAGTACCTCAAGGGAATCGACAAAGTCCAAGAGGGTTGCATCTTTCAGAAAAAGAGGTGTGCAAGAACAAGGGGGCACAATTTGAAGATGGGGGGGTGGCTCAGAGGTAATGTAAGGAAGTATTTTTTCACAGACAGGGTTGTGGATGCATGGAACGGCCTTCTGGAGGAGGTTGTGGAGTCAAAAACAGTAGTGGAATTCAAGAATGCATGGGACAGTCATAAAACAATTCTAGGGGGTGGGGTTAGGAAGAAGTAGGTTGTTGGTTGAGTAGGATCTGCAGCTTATCCATTAGGTAGGGAAATGGGCAGACTGGGTGGGCCAAGCGGTCCTTACCTGCCATCAAATTCTGTGTTTCTATGTTCCTGATTATCCTAACTTGGACATTGTCCCCCTTCGGTATGCTGATGTTCCCGCAAAACTAACACTGTGAAGACCATTACAGTGACAGAACTGGCAGTTCACTGTAATGGTCTTGTGGTACGCTGACATGGCACCTCTGGGACCTGTGCCCCCTACCCAAACAGCTGTGACCTGGAGGTGATTATTTAAAGCTCTGGGGGGAGGGGTACAGGGGGCACACCCCCCTGCAAAAAAAGACTATTTTCCTGATGGCACAAGGCCGACTGTTGGTATTGTGCTGTTGCTTTAAAGGTGGTCGACAGGTTTACTATCAAACTGCAGTGGTGAAACCTCCCCTGACTCTGGTTTGGCTAATGTTATGGACTCCAATTATCCAAACTCTTGATTATCCAAACAAATCTTATGTCTCATAGAGCATTCGGATAATCGAGGATGTGCATTTGGAGTTCAAGAAAACTTCTGGTTCAGGAACACAGTTACTATTAGGACCTCTTGAACTGGGGATGTATCTGAGTGGAAGGTGTGTTTATTGTGGCAATACTTCTAAAAAGGGGTGATTCAATATCCCATTGGAGACACTAAATACAGTACCAGATTAAATATTTTCTAAACTGTAATTTGGACCATGTTGTCTACATCCTCATGGGTCACGGTTCCAAATACTATGTGGGTATGACAACCAGACCACTTAACTTCAGAATCAGAGAACATGAGAGTTCCATCAGAAATAGGACTGAGGGTGCTTCAGTGGCTGAGCATATTAACAGGGAAAGATACAGTAAAGTATCTATGATTTGGGGCTATTGAAAGAGTGGAGGCCTCTAGCCGGGAGGTGATTTATTTATTTATTTGGCAACCGGTTAAGTGCGCTGATCTGAGGGACTATTTTCAGGCACGACCCGGGCCACAGCAGGTGGCATTACAGAATGAGAAAATTCATCAGTACCGTGAGTACAAGGGAGTGAGGATATTTTGGATATACACACTGGACACTTTAAGTATCAGGTTTGGCATGAATGAAGAGGAAAACTGGATGGTGTGCTGGTGACCTTGGAATTTACTGTGGATCCCATAGTGGATACTTATATTATCTGTTTCTGATGACAGAATCCAATTGCCTTTCCCACCCCACCCTTTCCTTCTGCATCAATTAGTCCTCCTCTCCCCCTCCTTCCTTTATTAGTATACCTGTTTTGTTGCTCTATTTGTATTGATGTAGTTGCATGACTCGGTATCCTGGTTAAATGCACTGACTCGTTCCAACTAAAGAGTATGTAATTATGTTTTGAATGTGTGACAATATGCTAAACACCACTGTGGTGGATCCATCAGGAAGATAGTCATTGAGGATTATAGTATTAATGATCTGAGTGATTTTCTTTATGAATTAAATAAGATTTTACACAGAGTTTTTTGAGGGATGTAGTTTAGTCTAATTCAACATCTCCCCACCTTCCTTTTCCCCACCCCTTCCTCTTTCTCTTCACAGAAATTCAATCTGTTAGTCTTAAAGTTGATATCCTGGCATGTGATCTTATAGGAAGATAGATAGATAGATAGATAGATAGGTAGATAGATAGATAGATAGATAGATAGACAGACAGACAGACAGACAGACAGACAGACAGACAGATACTTTATTTCTGAAGCGCTCCTTTCCAGGGACTTAGAGTGCCGTACATTTAAAACAAACATCTATTCCATTTAAAAGCAACATAAAATCAATTTAACCATTAAAAGCCTCCTGGAACAAAAACATCTTGAGACCTTTTTTAAAGACTTCTACCATGGGAACCTCACTAAGGTATCTAGGCAGTGAATTTCACAGGGTAGGTGCACCCACCGAAAAGGCACGATCTCCCGAATGCTGCAACCTAACCCTGGGAACTCCAAGGAGGCATCCCTTGGCAAAACAGAGAGCCCAGAGTGGGTGGTAGGGACAAGAAGATCTTGTAAATAGACTGGCCCCCTTTCATGTAGGGTCTTGTAGGTCAGGAGCCCTACCTTGAAGACAATCCTCCACCTGACTGGCAGCCAGTGCAGTTCACGGAGGACTGTGGTAATATGGTCACTTCTTTTAGTTCCCGTCAGCAATCTTGCCACCACATTCTGCACCAGCTGCAGTCGGCAGAGGTTTCCTTTAGATAACCCCAGGAACAGAGCATTGCAGTAGTCCAACCTGGATGTAATAAAACCATGTACCAGTGTGGTCAGGTCCTCAGGAGGAATCAGGGCTCGGATCTGGGCAATGTTTCTGAGATGGTAAAATCCATTTTTAACAATGGCTGACACCTGAGCATCAAGTGTTAGGCCATCATCAAGAATCAGGCCCAGATCCTTCACTTGTCTGGATAGGGCAAGGGTGATCCCCCAACACTATGCTGGGGGGGTCCTCCTGCCCCCCCACCACTACCGAGATCTACCACTATTACCTCCATCTTGTCTGGGTTAAGTCTAAGCAAGTTATGAGTCAACCAAGTCTGAATTTCCTCTAGGCGGTTGTTAAAGACAGAGGTCGACACCTGGGTTTCAGATGCACAGGACAGGCATAACCGGGTTGGGTATCATCTGCATAATAGTGAAAACCATCCGATATCACCTGAAACTGTCTCCCAATGGCAGCATGTACACCATGAACAACAAGAGCGACAATACCAAACCTTGCAGGACCCCAAAGAGCAGATGCTTTGGGTTAAATGATGCCAACCCTATCGTCACCTTCTGCACTCTGCCTGTCTGGCATGACCTGAACCAGTTGAAGACATTACTGGACAGGCCACACCAATACCACAGATGGTCAAGTAGCACCTTGTGATCCACAGTGTCAAATGCCGCTGAGATGTCCAGGAGGACTAAGATAGTACTCTCTCTCTCTCTCTCTCTCTCTCTCTCTCCTGTCCCTTGCCATCAGGAGATCATTAAGCACCCTCACCAGGGCAGTCTCTGTACTATGCCCAGCTCAGAACCCAGACTGAAAAGACTCATAGGTGGAGGAGGAGGCAAGGTGCTCTTCGAACTTGATGGCCATCACTTTTTCTATAACCTTTCCTAAAATAGAAGGTTAGAGACCAGCCTGTAGTTACACAGATACAGATACACAGAAATGTGATGGCAGAGAAAGGCCCCACGGCCCATCTAGTCTGCCCAACACCCTACCTCCCCCCTTCTGTTATGCTTTGACGAGACACTCTGGGTACAATGAGGGTTTCTTCAAAAGGAGCCTGACCAGGACCTATTTGAAGGCCAGTAGAAAGACCACTTTCCTCAAAGAACTTTATCTCAGCCACCACAGGTCCAATCTGGTCCACACATCCAACCAAAAGGTGGGTCGGACCTGGGTCCAGATCACACTGTGTTGGTTAGTGAAAGCTTTGGTGACTGGGATATGAACCTGAACTCTCTCACCATCGCACTGTGTTGGTCACAGCCTTGAGACTATCTTCACCAACTCCTCCACCCCAACTAGCTCAAACTTAGCCCAGGCAGGAGGAGTGTTTCAACATGGCTTAGAATGGACCCTGCATCCCTTTCAAGTGATGCTGGTGGAGATCTTGGTCCTGATAGAGGACACTTTGTTGGCAATGAATAGAGCAAGCTCTTCACACCTAGTGCTTGAACCTGCACCACTGGCATAGAGACAGGCAGAATATAATAACCCATCTGCCATGTGGAAGAGCTGAACTGGTCTGCTCCTTGCTGCAGCAATCTCCCTAGACAAAAAAATCTGCCTTCTTTTTGGAGATTGACCCCTGATAGTCAACATAATATGACCTCAGAGCCAATTTATCCTCAATCAGACCAGATCTCCTCCAACATCTCGCTAACCTCCATCCCCTTGTCTTTAACTCCATGAGTTCCTCATCATACCAAGGAGGTCTCTGGTGAGTAGATAGGGGCCAGACACGAATGGGTGTGATTGAGTCAAAGGCAACAGTGACAACCCAATTGTAGGCTGCTGCTCCCTCCTCCATCCCAATTGCACATGCAGCCTCCACACTCAACAGGTCCAGCACCGCATGAAGTCCTACCAAGGACACCCCTCATAAAGGGCGGTACTGGACCATCTCCACAGAGGTAGGACTATCGGGGGGGGGGGGCAAATATAATAGACCAGATTTGTTCAGGGAATACAGAATTATCAGTTCAATTTTATTAAGGAACCTTTTTGAATGTTTCACAATTAACAAATGTATAATGGCTACATTTATCTCCTTTTTCCCACACCTCCCTCCCCTCCACCCCTTGTCTATTTCTTTTCAAGGAGATATAAACTTCAACTTATAAATTAAAACTTTAGAGTTTTGCTATATGGGATCCAAACTAAGAAAGTCAGTGCAAATAGATGTGAGATGCCCATTAACAGGTCCCCACCATCCTTTCCCCTGTGGGTCTCTTTTTGTGGCATTTTGTATATTAAATCTAACCTTTAATAAATGGTCAATCATTAAAGTGTTGATTTGTGAAGGCATTCCATTCACCACAGTAACTGCACCCTTTACAATATTAGATTCATTATGTGCTGGTGGTGGAAAGGGTGCTACATAATGTACAGAGTTTCCTTAGTCCATCCCTAAGGAACCTGTGGTCTTTATAGGTTATCATGTGAAATGAGCGAGTATTATTGAGCTGGTCAATATGAGCGACTCAATAATACCACTTCTCCTTTCAGCAAGTGGTACAAGTGATCAAACTATCCTGTATAGCGAGTGTAGCAGGGAGCTACAGTCACTATAACAGGATAAAAGAAAGATTTTGGCCAAGCCCTGTTGAGCTGGCCATTTGGCACAGTGGCTAGAGTCAACACCTACGAAACTAGTGGATCCAAGTTTGGGTCCTGGTGCAGGATAAATTTCTTTTTTATTCAGTTTGTTTTCCATTTCTTCTAAGTCCCCCCCCCCCCAGTTAATTTAGTTGGGGTGAGACTGGGTTTGCCCCATGCAAAAGGGGTGCAGGGAGCATAGCCCCCACATAAAAAATTAATTTGTGTATGGTTTCCAGTGAATAGGGTAGTGACTGTCACTGTTTGCAGCAGTCGATATTATTTTGGTCTCCCATTTGACATTGGGTGGTTTTTCCTTCACGGTGTGTGTTCTGCGAGACAAGGGAATCGCCCTTATCACATACAGTAAAACCCTGTTATAGCAGCTTGCCATTGCCTAGCAATGAGCAGCTGTGCTGATTTTGATGGCCATGTGGGTGCAGCTGCACCATTATGATGTTGTGCTTCAGTTTAGCGGTGATTGGCCACTACCAGGTTTTTCTCCCAGCTCAGGAATTTGAATTCAGAAGTCTTGCCAATCCATTGTTCAGCATACAGCACACTGAATGCTGACATTGGTGCATTGGCTGTGCTGGGTGAGTAAAGCTTCAGGCTGCATAATTCCTCATTAGTCTAACTTTACTGATGAATTACAAATGGATGGTAGTGGCACCTTATAAAAAGTACATAACCTTATTTACTTAAAACTGAGTATGAATTACAGGTCACAATTTCTTGGATTTCACAATGCATACTCATTAAGAACCTATAACTTAAAGACTACCATTGAAGGTATGAACTGCAGTTTACTGGTTAGATATGATAAATGATGGATTTTTTCAAAATAGTTTGACTTGCCACTTTTATGGATGTTGCCATACTCTTGCATAATAATAAAAAAAATATATTTCTAAACATTTTTAGAGAACTGCACATTTACTGTTGGAAATATCTGTGAATATAGAGTACAGTGATTAAGATTAACATTTTTTTTTTTGCAGAATAAACTTAAAATAAAATCGCATTTGAATATTTTTTTTAGAGAATTGAATTTTTATTGATGTAAATACCTGTAAACATAGATTATAGTGAATAAAACAGCACAGGTATTGGTTTTGCCTGCATACAAAAAAATTCAGTACATTTAGTTTAAAAGTTAATTTGAGATCCTTGAGGGATAACTACTCTCATTAACATACATGGACCTCCAATATAAACAGTTTTTAGAAGGTAAATCTAAATATATGATTAAGTACCAGCCATGCGGCCTACAGCTAATCACTGTGAGAATTGCAAAGATTGGCTAATGAAATTAATTGATACAAAGTAGTAGTATAGTGAGTATAGATGGGTAAATATTGGGATGTATTCTAACCTATTCTTGCCTTATGTTAGATTGGCTATTATTTCAAGTTATCTCATGAGATTTTATAAGAGAATGAAATAAGGAATAATTGATCTGTTCCACCTTTGTGAACCATGGCTAGCTGAAGTGCTTTTCTAAATGCTTAGCTATTAATTGTCATTGAAAATAATTTTTTTTAAATAGTTTTACTATTTTCTATGCAGATTCTCTCCCTAATGAATCCTCTGAGATGGAGAAACATCAGGCATCACTAAGGGGATCACTGTTGACTGATTAAGGATTAAATACAACACTAGACTCTGTAAATATATAGTGTGTGGCTGGTGTTATATGGTTTTGCATATTTGGATTTTCTCCCCCAGCCCTGAATTACTATGTTAGTGCACTTGAGAAGAAAGGTACCCACCCATGACTTGCTTTGTTGGCCTAACAGTGACAGCTGAATGATCAGTGAGGCTGATCATGACACTGTTGCCTTTGTGGGACAGAAACTTTGTGTAATTGAAAGGAACAAGCTGCGCCTATCACAGAGTGGCTTGATCCTTTCATCTGCATGACACTGCCCAGCATTCAGCTGAGCAATGTCATGATCTACTGCTTTATTCCATGCCTGACAGTGACAGAGAAGTGATACTGCTGTTGCTGTCCCAGTGCTCTGTCAGTCCCTCTGACTGGTCTATATCACCTTCTCTACTTGCTAGCCTCCCCCTTGAAAAAATATAGAAATGAACTGAAATGAAAAGGCTCAGCATGTAATGTCGATAATAATACAATATGGGTAAAACTCTGCTGTACATATAAGGGTTGCACTCTGCAGCAACCAGAAATCCATAGTTCCTGTAAATGATCCTCCCCAAAGTGTCCCAAAACCAAAAAACAGATACCTGGTGGTCCAGTGGGTGGTCCATCCCTCAACAAACCTGGCTGGTTCCATGCTGCAGATGAAGTAAACCCCTGAACGCTGACTGCTTCTCCACTGTATATGTAATGGTTGGCCCCTAACAAGTCCAATATGACTCAGAAATCCTTCCCACTGATCCTCTTAAGAAATCATACCTGGTGATCCACTGGGTGAGGTTTGTTCTTTCCCTAACCCAGATCAAGCCCCCATGGAATACTGACTGCCCTGCCCATCAGAGTTACCTCGCTGAGTGAGGCCCTCAAAGCTGACCAGTAAAAAGGGTACAGGCAGCTCTTCCAAAGCTCTTCCACATTGAAACTGAATCCCTCAAAGATCCCAGTCCCAAGTTGATTCTTTTATTTATTTATTTGTTTTTGTTAACCGAGTAGGGCACACTAGACACCAAGTGCCTATTTTCAGGTGCGACCCGGGAGGGTTACAAAGGTGGTGGCATACAGGAGTCAGTTACATACAGTTGAGCAATCAACAGGATTGACAGAAAATAAGTAGGCAGCTAGCGGTTTTAGAACCAGTGCTGTCAAGTGTCAACTACTAAAATGCCATTTCTCACCCAAACTGCAACTGCAGACTGACCGCCCAGTCACATGTAGAGCACCACTTGAATTGGCTTTTACAGAGCGAGGCTTTTGATTCAAGACAGGATTTGTTCACATTTTTCAAATGCTATCCTAGTTTGATAAATACAGTTTAAGCATAAATGTAAACAACAGTCCCCTTTGCAGTTCTACAGAGTCATATTTTTAAAACATTATGTGTAATATTTTAAGTGTTTAGGTATTCTTTATGGCAGCCACCATGCAGCCAGCCCCACTCTTCACATTTTACTGTTTGGTAATATATTTAACATTGCCTACCCCCCCACACACACACACATACACACTTACCCAGTGAGATATGCAAACCTACTCCAGGAAGAAGTGAGAGCCCAGATCAAACAAACAATGGTGGCTAAAGGTTTGTACAAAAAGGGCTATTATGCTGCTCTTTTTTTTTTTTTTTTGCATAAGTTCTGGAAAGATTCCCACTGGTCCAGTATTTGTATTCATGTTGCACTGCCCACACATTTTTCCCCAAGGCACTATCTTGCTGTTGGATGTTATTGTAGCAGCAGCTTTTGTAGTTTCTTTTAAAGTTCTTTTGGTAACTGAGTAATGCCCACTGAGCTTAAATCCCATTCACAGGAGTGACCTTTGCACACTGAGAAGGTTAAGTGACTTGCCTCAGGGTCATACAGTATGCAAGTGGAGGCTGTGGGAACTGCACCCACATCTACTGGATGTACAAAGCTGGTTGCTCTATCCTTTAGGTTATACATATGCTGCTGCAAATGACCGTTTCCATTTTTTTGTTTGCCAGTTTCTGGATTTTGCTTCTTTTTCCATTTACTTTACAAGTGTTATTGTTATTAGTAGAGGGTCAGGCATGGCATTAGTTTGCCTGGGGACTGGAAGGGGGGGGGGTGTAGCTGCATGTGAGTTCTTGGGATTTAAATAACTTGTGCTTACCTAGTTTGATTTTTTGTTTCTTTTCTCATGTTCTACTACTGTACCTTGGTGAGTTATTAATTTGATTGAGTGGTGACAAATTTACCAACCCTCTCCCAGGTTAAAAATACTTTGAGCAAACTAGTTCAATGGTCATTTAAACTTATCTTGATTCCTTTCCTACTTGAATTATTTAGCTGCGATTATCCAGCTGTGAGATGCAACATGTTGTTTTCAGTGTGATCATGCTGGATGGGACTGAAGAACTTGGAAGTCTAGTGACTTCAGTTCAATTCAATTGTCATTTAACCAGGACTGCGCCACTGAGCGAACTCATTTACAAAGTGGTCCTGGGTGGACATAACACAAATGATACATTACAAGACATCACAACAAGTAATACATTATACAGAACCAAAGGAAAATTAAGATGGCATAGAGAACACATTCATACATTTGCAATAACAGGGCATAATAAGATAGCAAAAGGAAAAGCACACATATCAATTTTCGAGACCATGGACAGAGGGGATGATACAGAGATGGCACAGTGTGGGAGAAGGATCCACATAAGAAGAGGTCACTGAGGGATGAAGGGGAAGGTTGGGTAGGGGAAGAGAGATGGGAGGAGAAGAGGAGTTGGGGCAGCCTGGGAGGGAGTAATAAGTGTTGAGTACTGGCAGACTTCCAGAAGGATGATCAAATGTTTGGGAGAGTAGACGGGAAAATTCTGGTAGTAGGATGAGTTAGGAGAAACAGCTGCATATAACTGCAAGTGAGTGACACAAAAGTGTCTTAAAAGTGTGCTGTCCCACCAAGTTTGTGAGCTTTAATGATTTCTGGAGGGTGTTCCAAATGGTGGGGATGCTATTGCTTAGGGACGAGGCACCAAATCTAGTTTTTATCACTGGTGTATCAAGAAGTATGCAAGAGCACCTTCTGAGGTGGTAGGCACTTGGGGAGCTTTTTTTTTTATATTGAAATATTTTATTATAAATTTTCCAAAGAAAAAGCATACAGAAAGAGGAAACAGTCCCATAAAGGTCATAAGACCACCAAACCCATACAAAAATGAAAGATACACAACCCACTATTACAAGCGTACACTTTACAATCATCAGTGTGCCTGGAGTATAAAAGTGGAATAGCTAAACTTTAAGAATTGAACACAAAACAAAGGGATACTAACTGTACCCTCAAATGGGGGATATAAAGGTGTATATACAAACAGTGCAAGCAACCTATACTAAATGGTAACTGGGTAACTGAGAATCCAAACTGGTATACTTAACCTGTCAGCAACAGAGGTACAGTCTAACCAGGGTAATTAAAGGCTAAGCCCTACCTGTGACCCCTCAGTCTAAAGTGACTGAGAGGTACCAGTTTGGGGGTGGAAGTAATCCTGTGGGGTGAGAGTATCATCGGATTCATGATGGGGTTGCCAGGTGGTGGTGGTGGAAGAATAGAGCATAAATGTGAGCTGAGATAGTGTCCCCATTTCTTAACATAAATATGTGTCTGATTGCTGTTGGTGTATTTCAGACGTTCAAAGACTGCTAGTCTGGCCAAAGCTGAGTGCCATGTTAGAAGCAAGGGGGGGTCCTGTCTGCCACCACCCCATTAGTACTTCCTGCTTAGCTTCAAGTAGAGCCACAAGCAGTCATTCCTTTGATGGAGAAGAGCATTGCAACTGTGAGGTGCTGCCCAGGATGATAAGGTCAGAGGAGGTGGGGATATGTGATGCAAAATTCGAGATCAGTTCTGTAATACTCCAGTCCAGAAAGTGGATAGCATAGGGCATTGCCCCAAGATGTGTAGCAGATTGGCCTGAAGGGCTTGTCACCTCCAACAATTGGAGTGAGGGATAAGCCTCATGTTATGGAGTATGTCAGCGGTGCAATAACATCTAAGCTGGCTTCTGGAGTCCCTGTACCCCAAGTGTGCACTTTTAAGGAGAGAAGCTCAGTCCTTGGGGAAGATATCCACCTGAAGGTCCCGTGTCCATTGTAGCCTGCAGTTATCATTGTGTCGGGCAGGGAGTTCCTGAGCATGGAGTACAGCTTTCCTGCTAGGTCTTTAGTTTTGCCTAGTTTGTGTAGGGTGGCAAAGCGATGCCCACCCATCTCCCATATGTGCCCGGGATCTGAGGTGCTGTGTTGCCTCCCAGATCTGGGGAAATCTACAGAAGTCCATTTTGGGTAGTTGGTATCTAACTTGCAATTGCTGGAAGGTCATCATGTCCTCTGAGTCTGGCTCATAGAGGTCAGCCATCTTGCCAATACCCACCTGCATCCATGGGAGCCATCTGAAGGGTTGCCCCCCTATCATCACCTCTGGGTTATCCCAGAGTGGGCTGTATCAAGCTTGTGGGTGCCAGGAAGATGATGGATAATGTGTAAGCCTCTTACATTTCTGCCAAGCTTCCCTTGTCTCCCGTATCACCGGGGAGAGTGTCTCTTTTTGCTGCCCCCTTTTGCTTAAAAGGGTCCCTAACCACATGGTGTCTGCTAAATCAGATTCCAGTGCCACCCACACAGGGGTATCTGGAAATTTGGGAAGGAACCACCTGATTACCTGTGCAGCCCTATATGCCAGAAGATACCCCGAAGCCAAGTGAGCCCCAGTCCTCCCTTGGACCAGTGAGCTCATAGTCTGCCTTTCACAAACCGAGGGGCTTTACCCTCCCAGAGGAATCCAGCCAGCACCCTATCTACCTTCTGAAGTGTACTCAGTGGAATTGGTATTGGCAAATTACAGAAGAAATAGGATAGGTTGGGCAAGATAAATGTGCGCATGACTTCCACCTTACCCTTTAAGGAAAGGTGCATTTTAACCCACCGTTAAGTCTCCTCTCTTATGCAGGCCATGACAGGCATGTAATTGGACTCTGCCATATTCTTCCACTGGGTGGTGATATTAATCCCCAGGTATGTGAAGCCTTGGGGTGCCCATACCACTGGTATGTCATGTGAACAGTCCTTTACACATGCCAGATTCAAAGGTGATAGCGTTGTCTTTTTACTGTTCATTTGGAGCCCAGATAATATGGTGAATCTCTGTAAGGCTTCAGTTACTGGTGGTAGGGAGGCAGAGGGGTGAGATAATGTGAGCAGGAGGTCATCCACATAGGTGCTGATAAGGTACTGTTTGCCTTTGACCTCAATACCATGAATTTCGGGGTGTTGAGCAGTCTCCTAACCAGGGGTCCAGTGCTATTAAAAACAAAAGGGGAGACAAGGCAGGTTTGCTGTGTGCCTTTGCAGCTCAAAGGGGTAGATATGTCCCAGTTAGTCAGAAACCTAGCTATGGGCTTAGTGTACAGAGTAGAAATCCAGGCCCAGAAGTATGGACCAAATCCATAGTTCTTCAGGGTGGCGTGGAGATAGCCCCGTTCCACTGAATCAAATGCCTTATGAAAGTCCACCGCAAGGGCAGCCATGGGTGTTTATGAGCTCATGGCCCTTCATTTCAGGTTAAGTACTACACGTATGTTATCAGCCCTCGTCTTACCCTTGCTGAATCACACTTGTGAGTGGTGGATTGGGGATGGTAATACCCCTTCTAGTCTATTGGGCAGGGCCTTCGCCAGTATTTTATTGTCCACTGAAATCAGCAAGATAGGGTGGAAGTTAACACAGTCAAGGGGATCCGATGACTTCTTTGACAGGAGTGTGATAATTGCCTCTTTCATGATCAGGGGAGGACACCTGCGACCCTTGCCTCCTCGAGGGCTTGCGATAGTGGATGACCTAATCCATGAGCTGATATAGCTCATAGTGATTCCAACTGCCCCAGGAGCTCTGCCCTTGGTAAGTTGGTGGAGTGCAGTCCTCAGTTCTGGCAGTGTCAGAGGCCTCTCTAGTCCTTGCAAGACCTCCGGGGTAAGGTGGGGAAGGGGTGAAGTCTCCAAGTAGGACTGAATTTGAGGAACATGGTCTGAGGTGCTGGGCGAGGTACGTGAGGAGTACAACTCTTCATAAAATTGGTGCATGATTGAGTTGATTTCTCTGGGTTCCATGGCAGTGGGGCCTTTGGGCGACCTGAGAGCATGGAATTGGGAGTCTGACTTCTTCTTACACAGGTGGTAAGCCAACATCCTGCCTCTCTTATCCCCTGACTCTCAAACCAATGTTTGGCCCTAAGTAGCTGCCATTTGGTCTTCCACTGAAGCAGGGTATTAATCCTATACTTTAGTCCCATGATGGAAGCATGGAACTCAGCGGGGGGGGGGGTGGATGGACCTAAATTGAGTTTCCAAAGCTACAAGTTTATGCTGCAAGTCTTCCAGTTCAGCCCTGTGCTTCCTATTCCACTTGCTGTGTGCAAGATGATACAGACCCTTAAAAATGCTTTATATGCCTCCCAGACTGTGCCTGCTTTGACCTCACTAGTTTGATTTTGCTTGAAAAATATGCAGGTTTCAGATTAGATCCACTCCAGGAATTCTGTGTCCCTTAACAGTAGTGGGTTGCACCCCCATCTAGGGGAGGAGGGTTGAAACCTGACCAGGAGATAGGATAGGCTAATTGGGGCATGGTCAGATATGATCATAGATTCTATCCTGGAATCAGAGATCCCTTGCTCAACCACTCTGTCTGCCAACCAAAAATCTATTCGGCTGTGAGTGCCATGGACCGCGGAAAAGAAGATGTAATCCCCCCCTACTGGTTGTCCTGATGCTATGGGTCCAGTAATCTCCATTCTTCCATCATGCAGCCTAAGGTCTCTTGCCCTGGGATGGGTATCAGGGGTAGGTTTGGGCTTATCCATGAAAATTACTGCTATAATATTAAAATCCTCTCCTACGAGGATTGGCCACTTCTCATCCTCCCTATGGGCCTCGGCGATGGCCTGGCTTATGTGAGGGAAGCAATCTTGATCGTCCTGATTAGGGGCATAAATGTTGACTATTATAGTCTTATCCCGGTAAGCAAAGCGGACCACTACACATCTGCCCTGTTGATTTATTTATTCCCAATCCACCACCCATCCAAACACTTTACAAACTAATACATCTACTTCCTGTGATATGGATGTTGCTGAACTGTGAACTACTTTCCCAACCCAGCTCTTTTTCAGCCATTGCACTGACATTGGCAGTGAGACGTGTCTCCTGTAGCAAGGCTATATTGGCCTTCAGGGTCTTCACATAGTTAAAGACCTTTTTCCTCTTAACAAGATGATTAAACCCTTTAACGTTCCAGGAGACACATCTCACCCCCACCCTCATTGTGCTGGGCTCGAGACCAGCATGCAACACTCCCTGCTTCACTCACCTCCTGGGTCCTCATAGGTGGTAGTCTCCTCTGTGGGATGGGCCGAAGAACTCCCGGGGTGATTGAAGAGCCGGAGGGTGAGGTACCCTGTAGTCGCTGCTCAGCAGTTGTGTAGCCTACTGCTCTGTAGATGTGTACACAGCAATGCTTGGGGTAAGGGGGAGGGGTAATAAAGTGAGAAAACAAAAACACCAAAACAGTTAATTCTATATTTCAAAAGATTTCCCCAATACTCTTTGTCTGTGGAAAGTCTGCAAAAGGAAGCTATCAAAGGTGTTGTACCAGTGTCAAACCTCCCTCCAAAAGGGGGAAACTCCACCCAAATAGGGCAATGCCCAGTTCCAACCTTTAGAACACTTACCCTAGGTCTATAGCTGCTCCTCTGAGCTTTGTGAACATAAAATTAATAGTGTATTTTTCAGGTAACAATTAAACAATGAATGCACTAGAATTCCAAAAGGAGAAACCAAATTGTGAGGTTGGCCTCAGAGCCTCACTGCTACACCTCCTTGGAATCTTTCGGAAAGTGACTGAGTCAAGGTTCTTAGCCTGGCCCATTGGGCCCCTCTGTATGGATTTCATACAGAGAAGGTGACCCCAGAAATTGGTCCACCACCAGTGGCGACAATCCAAAGTTCTGGTAGATAATACATTAGTGTAGAGCATATAAGTCATGAAAATGAAAATACTCAACTAGGGGCCCAATCTTGGCCCTAACAGTGTGCTCTAGTCAGGTACCCAACCCCCAACAGGTTAGATTGCCCTCATGGAAAAGGTGGGCAGGCTGTGCCGACCACCGCTGAAGTACCCATCATATGTGGGTGGGAGGATGGACTAGCGTGGACCCATCCTCTTCAGCCCAAAGGATGGTGTAGTTCCAGTGTAAACCTTATAACCACGAGGGTGCAACATCCCATTGGCTAGGTGCAGGGTGCTCCAGCTACTGGATAAGCTGGCTGGGGGCCCTAGGGCAAGGTTCTAAACACCCCGGGTGAGGTAAGGAGGGGGAGATTGGCCACAACATTATGCAGAGGTACTTTATGGGATCCCAATCAGATCCCCCACAAGGTCAATTGTACCTCAAATTTGGTACTGCTGCCAGGCTCACCTAAATACAGTAAAAAGAGCCTACCCTATAAGTGCTATCTAATATCTGGCCAGCAGAAGTACAGTACTGCAACACTTTCCAGTGGAAAATTCTACTCTGACGTCCCTTACTCTAAAAGTCACCTGTCTTTCCCTTTTGCAGAGGCCCAGTATGTGTACCCATTCCCCTCCCCATCAACCCATTACATCCCATATTACCCTATCCAATAATCTCTGTGTATAGTACAATTTATTGAACCCCCCCCATAATACCTCATCACAGAAGAAGAACATTCCCAGCATCATACAAATCTCCGCCCACAATATACCCAAATGATAGTAAATTATTGTCCAGAAGAGCTAGTCAGGCCAGCTTACTCACCTCCCTGACTTGGCAAATCCTAGCAATGAGGGTAATTCACAGAGTTCTGGGTAGATCAGTTGTTTCCTTCAGCTGTAACTTCTGCAGCAGTGCAGAGGTCTGAGTGCTTCTTGATCTCCAAAGTCTCCAAAGTATAAATGATGTCAGTGTCCTCTACCTCTTCAGTACAATTGGTTGCTCCAGTGGCTTTGGGTGGATGAAGTATCCCCAGGGGCTCCTGGTATTCATCATTGCTGGATGAGTCATCTCTGGGAATCTTAGCTGGAGGTACAGGAGATTTGGATAGTGAAAACTATTCTTGTCACCTTGGCTCCTAGATTGATGGCTAGTTTGCTATATTTTGGGCCGCCAGTCAACTCCTTGCTTTTTGTGCCCCAGGGTTCAGCAGCCCAGAGCTGGTTGATGTCAGAGGGTTTTACTGGCAGCTACTGCAGCTGCCAGTGTATCAGTTGCATCTCACATCCCTTCCATTACCAGATCCCTTTGTTGATAGGCCCCCTTTCCCCTGCCATCGATTCACTCATTCTGGCCCTGCCCCGCTGGCCCTTGAGGAACCCAGAGCCTTCTGATAGTTATAGTTCCATGTTTACAGTTTGGCCATTGTTTAGCAAACCACTGATCGATTTCTTGGGGGTTAGTGTCTACAAAGTCCAGTCCATCTTTGGAAACCCACAGGTTCATCAGCCCTCAAAAACCATACTTGGCTCTTTGGTCCTGAAGCAGATTCTTTAGAGGCCCAAAAGCTTTGCATCGCTTAGCCACCTCATGGGAAAAGTCCCTGATAGAAATATATCCTGGCCCCTTCCAGATCAGATCATCCAATTCTCTGGCAACCCAGAGAATCCATTACTTCACTGACTATCTTAGGAGGTATGCTATAATGGGTCTCGGCTGATTACTAGTCACATGAGCATGCCCTCTTGTCCAGTGTGCCCTTTCCACTTTAACCAGGCCTCTCCATCTTGGCCCAAGCAGGTGGGGGATAAATTCATTTAAGAATCTCTCAGGGGATCCTTAATTATTCCGGTGTCCCCGGTTTTCTTGATCTTCTGCCCGCTCCCAGAGCTTCTGAATCTGAAGGTCATGATCCTTCAGTTTGCTGAGAATGGCATGCTGGTGCTGCTCAAGTTCATCCATGCATTGATCTGAGACATTTGCATGGTCTTTAAGGTTTTTAATATCCTTCGTGGTGCTGGCTAGAGCACTGTTGATATCTGCTCTGTCGACCATGAGGTCTTCCAGCATGCGGTGATGTAATCCAGTGATTCTGCCACAGTTGGGGCTGTGGTCAGAGATAGCCTCTGCCATGGTTTGCTGGGCCTCTGTGCTTAGCCACTAAAACAATAAACTCTCAATCCAAGCAGGACATCCTACAATTTGGAAGACAGATCTTTTAAAGTTGAACTGCGTAGTGTGGTGTGGAAGGAAGGGGATTACTGACTTTAAGCCTCCCACTTCATGACCTGAGCGATTCCTTCACCAGTGGAGCTGACCACATTGCTCACGACTGAAGATTGTCCTCACCTTAATATGCTACACCGTTCTATCCATTCGCTGATCGTCCAGGATCACAAACTCAGCTAGAACATGACTTTAAATGGTCATGCTGCTACTGAGCTGTATATATAAGCTGCCATCTTTACTTGGCACTAAACCACACCCCACTGGGGAAGCTTTTCAAGAGATCAGTGATGTAAGGAGGGAGTTTGTGTGTAATGGCTCTGTATGCCCAGTGGTAGGTGTTTTTCAGTTTCCTGTTCTTGAGGGATGGCCATCCTAGCTGGGCATATAGATGACAGTGGTATGTGTTGGATGGTGCACCGGTAATGAATTTTAGGGCTCTGTGATATGTTGTATGCAACTTGGCTAGGGTGGTTGATGGGCAGTGGCTGTAAATAAAGTCGGCGTAACTGAGTAATGGGGGAAAGTGGACTGCACCCAGCAGATTTGGCCTTAAATGTGAGTAGCTTTTTGATTCTGTAGAAGAGGTCAAGTCTTTGTCATAGCTTTTTCAGGAGTTCCTCTATGTGCACTGAGAAGGTGAGTTTCGAGACTATCCAGAGGCCCCAGGTACTTACATTTTTCCAAGACCTCTAAAGGTTCACCCAGAAGAATGAGGATTTGGGACTGATTACTTACTGGGTAGGTGTATGCTGAGCGGGCATAAGGTGAAAGGAGCATCACTTTCATTTTTTTAGTGTTGAGCAGCGATTTGTGGTGCAGGAGATTTTGTTGCAGCAGGTCGAACTCCTGTTGTTTCTCTTTGCAGACTAACTCAAGGGTGGATTTGGTGATGTAAAGAACGGTGTCATCTGCAAAAAGATGGATGCTGGCCATATTAATGTTGGAGTCTATGTCACTGATGTAAATCACAAAGGGTAGGGACCCCAGAATGGACCCATGTGGAACACATCTCAAGAGCGGTTTGGGGTGAAAGATCACCTTGAGATTTCACCTGTTGCTTCCTGCCTGCAAGGTAACAGGAGAACCATCATAGGGCAGTGTCATCGCAGTTGATGTTGCACAGCATGAGTTGGAGTAAGTCATGGTCCATAATGTTGAATGCCTTGCTCAGGTCCAGGAATAGTAAACAGATGTGGTTTTTGGTGTCATGGGCAGTATGCCAATCGTTCATCACTCTGGCCAAGGCAGAGACTGTGCTGTGGTAAGGTCTGAAGCCAGATTTCTGGGGAGTAAGCAGATTGGAGGATTCCAGGTGGTCTCTTAGTTGGGTATTTAGTTTTTCAAGAAGTTTTGATAAGGTGGGTAATAAGGACATGGGTTGATAGCTGTTGAGAGCACATGGGTTGCCAGACTTGAAGATGGGGATAATGGGGTGATTTTCCATCCAAGAGGAAAATTACATGAGTGAGGGAGAGGTTAAAGAGGTGAGTAATAGGTGGAGCCCAGTGGTGATGACCTTATTTTAAAGAAGAATGGCTCAATTTGGTCGTCAAGAGACAATATTAGGTCTCGACCTGCTTAAGTGTGACAGGGCTGAGGCTGATCTTTGGTGCGTGACTTGCAGCTCTATGTGAATAAGAGGATTGAGGGTTGCTGGAGGCATGTACAGTGAGTTTACTTACAGAGGAAGTATCAAAAGCCAGTCCTTCGGTAGCAACATTATTCTTTAGTTGTTCTAGCATACTTTGCCTAGTGGTGAAAATGTTGTCACTGGATATAACTTTGCAGGCAAAGATGAAGCAGAACTGTGGCTCTCTAATGCCCCGTAGGATTTGCCAAACTTGGCTACATTGGATTTGGAGGAGTCCAATGCTGATTAGAAGTAGTTGGACTTTGCAGCCCTTATGCATTTGGTGGTAGCCTGTGATTATGGCAACCACGATTGAGTGCTTTCAATAAGGGCGACTGTGGCAGGGTGCACATTTTATTTACTTATTTATTTATTCTTTGGTCACCGGGTAAGTGCACTGATCCTGGGGACCATTTTCAGGCACAACCCGGGCCACCTAGTGGCAGTTAACATACATAGGCATTACAGGTAAGTCACAGTACAGGTACAATACAGGTAATGGTACATACAATCATGTTACAGCTAATAGTCACAAGTACCATACAGTAGGTGATAGGTACATATAGCAGGTAATACAGTAGTGGTCACTATAGTCACTACTGGTCACTATAATGGTGCAGACAGGTAGTAACTGCAATGTACATTTATGTATACAAGCAGATTTAATTTGCATATAGGCAAGCAGTGCATACTTGGCTAAAGTTGGAAAGGAGATATACACTGTAAAAAGATATACTAGGCCCGTGTGGGTGTCAGCAGACACAAGGGGGATCCATGATTTGCTACATATGGGGGAGAGGCAGATTGTCATATGGGATGGACTGGGGAGATGCATAATTATTGGGTCAGAATGGGGGACTTGAAATGAGTTTAATCAGAGACACCATACTCCACACACAAAGGGTAAGGAACCAGAACACTAGAGGATTGTGTATATTCATAAGACAAATGCACAAAATGGAATCAGAAACACAAGCATGGAAAAATACTTTATTTTCAATGTTTTATTGTATTTATGCATTATATTCAGGTATTTTAATTTCTAAAAGGTTTATGCCCCCTGCACACCATCCCTGCCTTCCTATATACCAATAACAACAGCAAGACCCCACCATACTTCAACCTCCGACTTCCCATAGATCCTTGGTATGACTCTAAGGAGGAGTATGATGTGGCAACAGGTGTGTTGTTAGCCCAAAAAATTGGAGCACATGCCCCCAGTTTAGTTAGTGAACCCCAAGTCTTTTCCCCACCTTTGCATTAAATTACATGTGCATTAAAGCCCAGCAGCACCATGGCAGTAGCTTCACCGTGAGCTGCCCTGTCCCAAGTCTCAGTACCACTCTCTCACTTCAGCTGTAGTTCTGGCTGTCTGATGAACCTCCAGTCTCCTCCCCTCTGTCTTTCTGTCTTGGCAGGATTTACCTCTTCCTGTACATTGTGAGACAGTTCCGGCTGCAACTGTCTGCTACATATTGGCAGTTAGTGTGCATTACATAGGGAGGAGCCTAGTGTAGAACCAATCAGTGGAGTTCCAAACCCCTGTCAGGTGCCACTTTTGGTATGCCCCCCTTCACCCAACCACACTGCACACTTGGTACAGCCACCCTCTGCCTCTTCCAGAGTCACCTACCTGTTTAAAGAGAAAAAGAGCCAACTTCCCTTTTATTACCGACAGCAGTTCCCACCACTAGTATGAAATCACAGCTCAGTAGATTGCAGAGCACTGCATAGCCTAAAAACAAAATAAATTCTTAGACCTATACTGCTCAATACCACTCCTATCCTCTTTCCTTTGGAGGACTCACTCTTCCCCTGTCACCTGTGGTTAGCATCAGATCACTAGTGTAACCCCCCTTGCAAATGGGGTTCCTAGAAATGCCAGTCTGGGTTTACCTTACCCTTTTTGTTTTGTCCTTCTCCTGACTTGGCTTCTAATTTTTCTGGCTGCCTCCAGGGTAACTATGTTCAGCTCCAGCCGAAAAGTAAAAAATGAAAATGTTTTAAATAATGGAACTGTTGCTGCTTGTTGGGAATATGTTGTACATGTGGGAAAAAGTGTTTAAAGTTAAAACTAATACTATTTCCTTGGCAATTCCAGTATTGTGGGCCTCTATGTGTCAGTCTGTCAGCTGCTGCAGGAGGGCTGCAAAAGCACAATGGCGACAGAAAAGTAAAGGGCATTCTTTATCTGTCTGTGACTACAGGTGCAGCCTTTAAGCTATAGAACTGTGTGGCATTTGGGGCAAATAATTGCTCTTTCTGGCTGCACCAGGACATTA
The DNA here is from genome assembly GCA_016271365.2 of Neoceratodus forsteri. NCBI lineage: Eukaryota > Metazoa > Chordata > Ceratodontiformes > Ceratodontidae > Neoceratodus > Neoceratodus forsteri. Next base: position 37,438,292 of record CM057450.1, read on the forward strand.
TTCAGGACTGTATCTAATCTGCTATAAGAGACAGTGGGTTAAGCAGCCATTGCCAGCAGCACAGCCAATTGGAATTGCAGCAACAGAAAGCCAGGATTTGTGGGACATTCACTGCATCTCATGGGAAAGCACCCAAGTGCTTATGGGGGCTTACAGGAACATTATTTTTGGCGCAAATTCCACAATCCAATTGTGCCTCGAGTGTTCTGATTGACAGGTTCTTCAGCAACTTGGAGACATGTCACCCCATCCCTGCTACCAATCAGGAGTCGAGCTAGGAGCTCTATAAAGAGGCAATGTTGCCAGTTTGTCTGGGAGATTCATTCAGAGATGCAGAGCTGAGAGAGCAGCAGAGCAGGCTCCAGCCTGCTGGGAGCACCCATGGGGGAGGGGCTCAGGCTCCAGCCATGCCATCAGGCCTGGGCCACTTAATTCAAGCCCTTTCAGTCTTCAGAGGGCATTTGTTATTTTCTTCAGTTAACAGTTAACTAGTTACAGTAATTGTGCTTTCTGCAGCAGCTAGTCTGGAGGTTGCCAGTACTGTCCTCCAGAGGCTAGCCTTCCCTCCCACATTGGGGAAAGATGTGGACTGAAGAATCAGATGTCCAGCTGTGGTGAGAGCGCTGACCAGACCAGATGACATCATGCAGTGGTGAGAGCACTGACCAAGTACCTCAGCAGTGAGAGAGCTGAAGAAGTCTTCAGGATGCCTTCGATTGCAGATGAGACCTGTGGAGGACCTGAGTGAGTACCCTCGTACCCCCCCGGTGCGAGGGAGAAGTTACAAGTAATCTTGGGGCACTACATCCCATTAAGGAGTGTACTGTTAAGTGAAGTACTGAAGTCATCAGTCTGGGCTACTAACCCCATAAGAGACTGCTTAGTTCAAGTAATGGATGCATCTTGTCTGTGGCCCAAATGGCTAAGTTGCAGATGCAGCAAGATGCTGGGCTTAGTGAATCATATAAATGTGTAGCTATGGGTTAGAGTCCTGCCATCGTGGAGCTGTCTGCCAACGTCAGCACCACTTCATGAGACAGGAGGCCCTAGGGCATGTTAATGTCAAAGATACCTTAAAGAGAATGCACCTGTGTCTGCACAGAATTTCGTCTAAGAGCGCTTGATATAAGTGTTAAATGGCTAGATGTGCTGAATAGGACTCCACTTGTGGATAATGTTGTTAGTATATAGAATGTACTGGATGTGACTGCCTGTGATTAAAGTATGGGATGCTTGATAAAAGTGTCGTTGCCAAGTTATTCTGGATGGATGCCTTTTGGTATATAAAGTACTGGATGTGACCGTGTTTAAACTGCATTTAGGATGCTTGACAGAAGCATCACCCTTATTGCTTTGGATGGGACTTCCAAATATTGTGCTGAATGTTCTGGATTTGAGATCCACATAGTTTATTCTGGAATGTTCGGAAGTCTGCAAGTGCAGGGCAATCCCTGCTTTGTCTGCTAAAGTGCAGGGCAATCCCTGCTGTGGTTGTAAATAGTAATTTGTTGCTTTACAAAAATCTGTTTCCAAGTTGCCCCCACCCTCAAATTAATAGCCGGCCACCTCAACCAGCTGCAACTCTATCAGGCCTGCAACATCTTGGACTGTGGTATCTGTTTAACCAGTATGGTATGAGATTGCAGGTTTCTGCTGTATCTGGGACTGGTACCAGTGTGGGTATTATTAATAATTATGTTTAACATCTGATTTATCAGCAACTAGATAGCCAGGGCTCTGGATGTCTTAAGTCGAATGGTAAAATGTGATTTATGTCTGCCTTTAATATGTAGCCACCCAGCTGGAGGGTTCACCAGCAAAATTTCGAAATGATCTCTGTACATGTGTAAATATGGTAAGATAACCTCTACTCATCCTGTTTCCCTTTCCTAGTTCCTTTATATTACCCCTGAAATAAATATCTTGTTGTTGTTGTTTGAAATCCTGTGTGAGCATATTATTAGAGAGAGTCTTTAATTCAAAATGTGGAAATGTGGGGAACTGTGTATTGGGGCATGTCTGGGGAAGGTAACTGGTCATTGTGGGTGGTGTAGCAGCTCAGGGGGCTACACCCAGTACCCTCTCACCCACGTAAGGCACCCTGAGTGGAGGCACTGCGCAAAGGTTTTAAAAATGTTATAAGTTAGTCAACCCAACCCCCTTAGCCTATGTTCGGGGTAGTAGGCAGGGGTATAACACTGGGGGTGGTGCCGCCAAGGGGTTACACTAGTACTTAGTCTAAGATGATCAGGTACCTCCTTCTAATCTCATACCTCCTAAACACCACTCCCTCTTTTCTTCCACCAGCTGTACACTCCCTGCTCTCCTCCCTCACCCTGCCCCAACTGCTTTCCTCCAGTCCCTTGCAGACCCCCCCAACAAATGACCAGCAAATGTGTATATCTCTGGTGCTCCCATTCCTCTCCTAGTTCCACACTAATCCTCAAGGGACGAAGGTACCCAGCTACCCTCTATCTCCTTCTGCTTACCCTCCTCATAGCAGGAAACATTGAGCTAAATCCAGGACCCCCACAAGACCTCTCAACCAACCAGTTCCCTTAAGGAACTAAAAATCTTTTACATGAATGTCCGAAACCTCCTGCCAAAACTAGACCTTGTTCTATGCTGAGTAAAGCAACATTCTCCAGATTACTATATATTCTCAGAAGCATGATTGTCATCCAAGACCCCTGTATCCTCCCTAATGATCCCAAGATACTCCATTTACCACCAGAACTGTGGCAATTGGGCAGGAGGTGTCGCATTCTACATCTGCCACTCACTCATGTTTCATGAACATGTGTGATTCCCATCCAGCTTCCTGTGAACTAATCCTCACCCAACTGTCCCTCCCATCTACTGTACCCGTGTATTTTGGGTCATTTATGGCTCCTCTCATCTACGACCAGACTTGTTAGTCTCGTACCTGTCAATTGTACTACCCCAAGCTGCCAACAGCAAGTTACTCCTATTAGGGGACTATAACTTGGATTGGATCTTCCCTTTTTAGAAGACCTCCCTGACCAAAATTGAAGCTTTCAACCTAACCCAGATGTTCAGGGAACGTGCATATTTGTGTGAATAAGCTCGATACAACCTCCATTCCCAGAACCACTCACTCATAGACTGGATTCTTTTTTCCCACCCCCATAGAATTTCCTCTGCAGGGGTTCTGCCCAGTGCCCTGAGTGATCATTATGTTACATATTGTATCAGGAGACTCCATCTCCATCACTCAGCCTCCCAAATACCTAAACATCCTCCCCTTATACTCGATAAACTCTGAAGCCCTCCTACACAACCTAAGAACAGCAGACTGGACCCCCCTGTTGCTTTGCACCTGATGTGGACTCTGACCTCACCGGCTTCCTGTTCACACTAACCCAGATCTGGGACTACCAAGCCCCACTGGTCAAAACCATACTTAGGAAAAGACACCACCCTTGGATCTCTGCTGCACTGATCAACTAATGCATGGCCCAAGATAAGGCCTGGTCACTCAATAAATCCCCCTTTCCCCACAAGCATGGCAACATTACAAATTACTCAGGAACAGTTGTACAAAGGCAATCCGTCACGTCAAGGCTGAATATTTCAAAAATCGCCTTCAGACCTCAAACACTGCTTCCTTCTGGAAGATAATTCATGTCCTCATCATCCCCCCCCCCCAAGAAACAGTCCCAGTCTTAAATCAAAATGGTCACTCATCTCGGACCCTCAAAGTGTTACAGACATCCTAAATAAATTCTTTACAACATGTGCCTTCCCCGACCACCCATCCCCTTTTCCCCACCATTCCACCTCCTTCTTATTTCCTCTTATCACCGGTTTCATCTCATGAAACACTGTTCACTCTCTTAAACCTAAACACTAACATATCCAGCCCAGACAGAATTCACCCCAAACTCTTGCACATGTCTGCCCCAGAAATAGTTGCTCAGTTAACTCGCATACTGAATTTCTCATTCTCTTTAGTAACAGTCCTCTAGGACTGGAAATCTGCTGCAGTGATTCCTCTGCAAAAAGGTGGAGATCCTACAATCCTCGGAAATTACCGCCCAATCTCCCTCCTCCCAGCCCTTGTCAAATTGTAAGAATCACTCACTAGTGACTAGTGCACTTCAGGCTGTCAGAGTATTTTACCACTACCAGCTTCCTATCTTAGTTCCAATCAGGCTTTCATAAGCACCATTTGACTATCTCGTCTCTACTGTGAATCACAGAACAAGTCCACTCTGCAACAGACCATGGCCACCTGACTGCTGCCATCTTCCTGAACCTGGCCTAGGCATTCAACTCAGTCTCACCCCTTCTCCTTACTAAACTAAGATAAGCTGGATTAGCCCCCTCTCAGCATCTTGGTTCACTTCCTACCTCAAAACAGGCAACAGTCTGTCAGGGTGGAGTAATTACTCTTCTCCACTCCCTCCCGTTCTTGCAGGGGCACCTCAGGGGTTGATCCTTGGCCCCATACTGTTCTCAGCCTTCACAAATGACCCCCTTTAATGTGCTCCAGGTCACAGATACAGTACATATGTATGTAGATGACACCATTCTCTTCATCTCAGGGAAAACCATCTTGGGCGTCCATACCCCATTACAACTAGACCTACTAACAATGCATTCCTGGTTCCTCAAAAAACAATTAAAAAAAAACACCTCGAATGATCTTCGACTCATCCAAAAAGCTGGCAAGGTTACCCCCGCTTTCAAAACCCTTGATGGTTTCTCTAGTCTCATGTCACAGCTTACAAATACCTAGGGGTTTGGCTTGATCCCCACCTAAATTTCTCTAATCATATTGACACTATCATCTCTAAGCTATGACCTAAACTCGGTATTCTGTACCACTATAAAGATTCCTTTCCCTTCCCCTCTCCACCCACAGCGAGTTAGTCTCCAAGACAATTATCCCAATCTTTGACTATGCTGATGTCATTTACAGAGTGACTCCAGCCTCCATGCTCTCTGGTCTTAACACTCTGCTAAATTCCTTCTTCTGTTTCATTTCTAACTACCCACCCCCCAGACCGCCACTGCCACCTCTACCCTCCCTCGGGTCTTGCACCACTGTCACATACTGTAGGCATACTTTCACTCCTCTCATTGTAGCCAAATACTTGCTCGGCCTTCTTCCACCCTACCTATCAGAAATACTGTCTCCAGTAGCTAACTCACCTTACAATCTATGCAACAGGGATGCACTTACTTTTTTCCTCCCCATCCCCTCATCTGCAGCTGATAAAGCCACCTTCTCCTACAGGCTCCCAGATTTATGGAACCTACAGCCAACCCATCTTCAGAACCATCCTTCCAACCCCTCCATCAAGCAGAACTTATGCCTCCCCCCCAATTACACATGCGCCTAAACATTCCATGCACCAACAACATAATACTCAGGGTTATGGCAGTAAGCCATCGTGATACCAATGACAAGCATCTTTTACGTCAATGCACATTTTGATTTCTACTAGTTCTATGATGACCCTGTACGATGCTTATAACCAACCAAGTCTGTCAGCTGTTGAGATTGTATTTTTGTTTATACTATACCATGTGTTCTCATTTGTAATTCCATCTCTGGGGCGCACCATAAAATGAGCCTTGGCTCAGTGTTCTTTTACCGGGTACCCAAATTTTAAATAAAAATAAATAAATATTGGTGTAAATAATTCAGCACTTTGGCAGCATAGAAAAGAAATCAGAAGCTTCTACTGACTCTGAGTCAACTTGTGTGCAGGGATATTGTGTGATATGGCATTATGGATGGGGGGGTGTAGGCCAGGCAGTGTCTATGAGACAAGTCCGACAGTGATAAGGATTTGCGTTTAGTGGGTCACGCCAGCAAAAATTGGCCCAGGCTAAGGTATGTGCTGCTGTACCCTTTTTAATGCCTTTAGATATAATTTTTGTTTACTTTTGGTAGTTCTTTGTGCTTATGCACTAACACTTTTGGACCACACTGACCGCAACTTTGAATATAGCATTGGATGATTAACTAACTGTCAAAGATGTAATGCACAGTCAGCAAGGTGCAAAACCTATTAGCACAGTGCTAGGTGCTCCAATATGTTGCAAGCTGCCTTACATTTATTGCAAGATATCTGTTGGAATTTGTGTTTTCTATTTGTTACTTTTCATTATAAAAAAGGAAGAAATTATTGCCTTTCTCTGTGACAAGTGTTAGAAATTGTTATGAAGAAAAGTATTACAAGTTAAATATATTCAGACAATATGAAGAATATGTTTTCATTCTATCTGGATGATGATGATGAGTAATACTATAAAGATTTTATCAGGCTGTATGGGGAGATTTGTCATTGTGCTGAGAATGTGTCATAGTATTTACTTGTTACCTACTATGCATGTGTTTTTGGTAAATAACTTGCTAGTTGAAAAGTGCTTGTTGATTATTTGAAACTTAACCCAGATAAGGTAATGTTAGTCCTAACTGAGCTACCTTCAGTGACAAAGGAAACTAACTAACAATCATCTTAGATCCAAATAGGTACTGTTCTTGATATTGTTCCCTTTTATCCTTATGTAAAATGTGGACCTTTAGCCATTTATGTACAGAGTAGTGTATGCATAATTATTCTTTACATTGAGGGTATTTCATGGAATGGCTGTGTCTCACATTGCTGATTTGCTTGCTAGCTATAGATTGCTGTAAAGTGAGAGAAGGGAGCAGGGGCCAGGGGATGGAGGGACAAATAATGATTGACCACAGGGTATTTCTATTTCACCTACCCCAGAAATAAATAACAGCGGTGTTTGTTGGAACAGTCCATAGAGTTTTATTGCTCACAGGGTTTTGCTTCTACTCCCAAAATAAATAACAACAGTGTTTGCTGGTGGTGTCTGTCACAAAGTCCACAGCGCTTTTTATTTGTGTGAAGTTGCTTGGGTATGAGGACTTGACTAAAACACTGAGGCAATAAGGCAGTCCTAGAATAAGTACTACTGTATGTTTCCTTATTCCCTGGTTGACAGTCCTGCTGTATTTCATGGTTTCAGCTAGTAAATTCCTATGCTTGCTTGCAGGAGATTTCCTAGAATTTGCTTCTAAAATGCACCATTCCCTCCAAATTTTTCAAACTTTTATCCATGAGCAAATCCCCCCAGACCTCCTTTTCTAGAAAAAGTCACATATGGGGGCATGTGCCACCCCACTTTTAGAATCCTGCTGATGCCCCTGGGTGGGGGTATATACCCCCATTTGAGCCATGTGATGAATGGCAGGTGGAGAAAGTAGACAACCTCTTCATTTTCCAGTCATGACAATTTCACTATTACAACTTTCATTATTAATTGGTTCACTTTTTTCCTATGTGGAATATGTACCAAACAACTACACAGCAAATGCAACCAAGCAAACATTTGGTATTGACACATGGTTGTTGTCTTCTGCTAGCATGTTAGTTTATGTCCCTAAAAACTCATCTGGGAAAGATTTTAACTTGCTCAGCTGTGTAGACTAAAGAATGCTTGTTGACATAAACCACCATCCACTGATGACCCTACAGTGGAACTATTTCTAAACCTCTTGCCAAATCAAGTCTTATAACAACAAACAATTTATACAAGGATGACCCTCCTCCACCTCTCACTGACTGAACCACTGACACTAACAATGGGTCCAGCCACTTGGGTTATGTGTACTGCACTTGCATACAATATGGGTTTCTAACTTTTCCATACTGTGGTGTATTTGACTTGCAGAAGTTCACAGGATCAACCAGATATAAATGTGTATTACACAAAAGTATGTTGCAGAAAAATTATTTACAATGGTGACTTTCTTAATTGGGCCCTCCAAAGCCTTGCACATACATTTAGGTACCTGAAAATTCCTCTTTAGCAAGAATAGATGCATTAGCAAACCCTTTACTAGTTGTAGACTGCATCACTGAAAAGTACTAGTAATTAACAAGTATTTATTTATTTATTATAACCAGGATAGACACACTATGCTGACTCTTGTTTACAGGTGCAACCTGGGAGAATAGGAACTTAAGTGACTTGCTTAGAGTCACCTAGTATACATGTGAGGCTGTGGGATTCAAATGCAGGTCTCCAGTTTGAAGTCTCAGAGCCTTAAACCACTGCACTGTACTGCTCCAGTGGACAAGATGTGCTCCTGTAATGGATACGATATATTTCAGAAATGCAATGAAAACTACAAGAGATACTCTTACATCAAACCTGCTCATAAGGTAGTGTTCTCCCCCACTGTTAGTACAGTGCCCAGTTGCACACTTCTACTTTTACCTTACAATAATTTAAAGAGGAAGACAGGCCAAAAGTGCTACATTGCATAATTAGAATCAGCATACCCCCCCCAAAAAAAATGTCATACCAAAAATTAGGTTTCTATGATACATGTACTTTATTTTAAAGTTCTGAGCAATTTTATAACACTCCCTGTTCCAAAAAAAAAAAAACAGTTTCAGTGAAGAGCCACTGATGATGTCATAACCAGAACTCAAACATAGATTTCACTGTCAACAACCTTATAGGATCTATTTCTCCTATGTTTAAGAAACTGTAGCTGAAGTAATAAAAAAAGAAAAACACTGACATACAATAGGGTTGGCTGTAGTGTATCCATTTTCAGAATGTTCAGGCGCATGGTACTGTAATTTAGAATGTGTCAGAACGTGGTATAAGAATGCAGTGCTGAACCAAGATAATGAATCTCAAGGTGTTACACAATTTTAAAATGTTGGGGGGAGACATGTAATCTCGGAATGTGGCAGGATGTTCCATATCAAAATGTTGGACACAATCACAGAACGTGACAGGAACACACATCAAGGAATTTGGCAGGGACTGGCAATTTCGAATATACAGTAATAAAGATGCATTGGTCTGAAATGTGACAGGACACAGCATTTTTTTCTGAAATTGCCTGTCCTCGCCTCATTCCAGAATTGCACACACCCACAACATTTTAAAACTAGGCATCACATCCCCACCGATTCTGACATTGTGTGTCTTGGCCACATTCTAAAACTATGCATCCTGACACATTCCAAACTTGTGCATCCCAGCCACATTCTAAAACTGTGTATCACTGCACATTCTGAAATTGTGCATCACTGCTACATTCTAAGAATTGTGCATCACCATCCCATTCCATATTTGTACATCACTGCCACATTCTGGAATTGTGCTTCACTATTATATTCTGGAACTGGGCATCACCACCACATTTCAAAGTTGTATGTCACTGCCACATTCGAAATTATGCATCACAGCCGTATTCCAAAATTGTACATCACTGTCACATTCTGAAACTGTGTCATCATCACATTCTGAAATTGTGTGCTACTGCCACATTCCAAAATTGTCCGTCATTGCCACATTCTGAAATTTTGTCTCCCATATCTAAAAATATTGTATGTAACTGCCATATTTTGAAACTGTGTCATCATCACATTCTGAAATTGTGCGTCACTGCCACATTCCAAATGTGTGCATCATGGTCACATTCTGAAAATGTGCATCACTGCCACATTCTGAATTTGTGCATCACAACAACATTCTGAAATAGTGCTTCACCCTCACATTCCAAAATAGCCTTTTCTCCACCACATTCTAAAATTGTACCTTCCTGCAACATTCCAAAGTTGCATGTAAACTTCCACATTCTGAAATTGTCTGTAATTGTCACATTCTGAAAATATGCATCCCCACCATATTCCAAAATTGCATGTCTCTACCACATTCTGAAAAAGAGTGTCACTGCCACATTCTAAAATAGCATGTCCAAGCCACATTCTAAAATCACACATCTCTGCTTCATTCAGAAATTGGATGTGACTACTACATTCTGAAACTGTGTCATGACCACACTCTGAAATTCCATGTCCATGCCATATTTAAGCAATAAGGCATGACATGGTGTGCATTATTATAGAATGAAGGTGCACCTTGGGAAGTGAAGCATGAGGCAAAGCAAAGGGCTTTACGTACCTGAGGTGTGCCATTATTCCTCAATTACACGCACCATGGAATGCCTTATTGCCATTATAAAATGGCTTCTGTTATTTTTTTTTTATTTTAGGACCAAGCAATGAGGTTCAGAATGTTAAGCATTTCTGACCTGTGCTGTTGTGCTGGGATAACAGCACAGTAATGTAATTGGATTCCACCAATCACAGTACAGTATTTCTCTTACCCATTTTATAATATGAAATTGCATGTTGCCACCACAATCTGAAATAAAGCATCCCAACCACATTTTGAAATTGTGCATCACTACCAAATGCCAAATTTATGTATCCATGACACATTATGAAATTACATATCCCTGTGTCTCCCACATTTTGAAATTTTGCATCTCTGCCACATTCTAAAAATATATGACACTGCCACATTATGAATTTTAGCATCCTTACTACATTCAAAAATTGTGTGTCCCAGCTACTTTCTGAGATTGTGTCATTACTGCATTCTACAACTGCAACCTGGCAACATTTTGAAAGCTCATACCTGCAGTACTTTAAAAATTGCACACAACTTTGTCATTCTAAACTCATGTTTGCTACTGCAAATTCTGAAGTACTGTACCTTGAATCTGCACATTATGAAAATGCATGCGCTGACCTGCCCAGTGTCAGCATTTCTTTTTCAGATGATTACTATTTCTGCAGTTTTAAGTAAGGGGGGTCCTGTAATGTAGCTTAAATGGTGAATGAGGCTGTGAGTTCTGGTTATGACATTATCAGTAGCTCTTCACTGAATCTGTTTATTTTTTTTTTTTGGAGAAGGCAGTGAAGTAGTGCTACAAATGACATGTAACTTTAAACAAAGTACCTTAGAGATCTCATTTTGGCATGAGGTTGACTGAGAATATGCTGATCTGAATCCTGAATTTATTGATACCAACAATTTTAGCTGGACTCCTCTAAATAAGCTAGTGTACTCTGTTGGCACTTCTGTTTACCAGGCTGCCCATAATCATGACACAGGCTGTTCATTCCATTGTCCACTATATGCCAATGTACTCTGCTGACTCAGGTATTGCTTGCAGGACACATTACCATATAACTGGTAAGGAGTAAGTGACTGCTCGTGAAATTGTGGTGGGCTGACTTTAAACAAGAGCAGTGATGTATTTATAAGATAAATAAACACTGTAAGGTAAATGAAAAACATATTTTTCTTAAAATACAACCAGGCACTTAAGCGGGAGAGCAGTACCTGATGCATAGCTTTCCTTTAATAAGTAGCCATTTGAGACTAAGACAATCACATGCTGTAAAACATTCAATAGTTGAGAGAATCAGATGGCAGGCTTATTTTCATGTTTTTTCTAAGAGCCAAAATAATGACATACAATAGCAATTTTTTTAATATATACATTCTAGATGCCAATACAATAATGTGGGCTAAATAGTATCTGCAGTGCTTAGCTGACTACTAATATTAATTGCATATGTTTTGCTTCTGGCAATGCAAGTAGTTATCTGTTAAATATTTGCAGAAAAGCACAGCTGTGCAGCAGTTTAGCAGCCTCTCATTTACAGTGGGATCTTCAATTTTTGGTTATTGGCACTTAAATGCTGAAGAAGGTTGGAAGAAGACAGAATAGGGACTTGCCAAAAGTCAGTAAACCAATGACAGCTTACAGTCAGTTGAATAACTAGCAAAAGGTAATTATATGCTAGCCCTTCCAATATTTTTACCTTTCACCTTACTTAAAATACCAATGCACACTAGTTACAGTAGGCTAGGAAGAATCCTATTGCTCGGCAGCCCAACTATGCTGCCCAAAGTACAACCACAAAAACGCAGGCAGAATTAAAGCAGCCTGTGCAAGTGCTGGTTTTCTTCAGCCTGGAGAAGACTGGCACATGTGCAACTGCTTAATTGGTCTTTCTTTTTGGGAGGGGGATTACCTTTTTTGCCAAAATCTGACCCTTCTAGCACTGCTGATTTGGGGACAATCAGGGACAAGGCTGCTGCTGCTGCACAACCCAGTGATGCTTGCCACTAGACTGCCCAGACATGAGTGGTAGTCCCCTCCTACAACATTTGACACTGATGGGCTGATCTTTTGAGCCAGGTAGACAGGAGGAAGAGGGCAGAGTGAAGTGATTGATTCTTTTGGATACCAATGGTTAGTGTCTGTCACTTCTCCCTACCACTGTCCCACTGCCTCCTGTAGCACCCCACATTTGCCAGTGTTTGAGAATAGAGGACAGATTGTGGAAGCATGGCGTGCTAATAGTGAACGTGCCCTGTCTGTGTGCTGAACTGAACAGCAAAGCAATAAATAATGTAAAAGCTCTTGTAAGAGATATTGTAACAGCTTTTAAAAAAAAGCTGCCTAGCGAGCAGAGGCTGGATAGACTCATCACTTAGCATGAGAGTTGGAAGGGGGCAGGGCCAGTTGAGTATCAAGCTGGGGGCTGAAATACAGAGAAAAGAATTACATCAACATATGAGAGCTCTTTTAGGAGCTATATAAATTTAGAAAAAAGCATACTGCTGCTGATAGCAGTACTTATGATGGAGGAGTGAGACTAGAAGACAGCACTGCACATGCACAACTCTTCAGCTAGTGTGAGTGATAATAGGGCAAGGGAGAGAGGGTCTAGTGTTGCATCTGCAGCTGGAAACCAACATTTATTAAAAAAACAACACTAAATGCTCTTTTCTGAGTGACTGAGAGAAATTAAATTAAAAAAAATCTTTAAGAGAAAGAGACATCAGGCCAGACTCTACTGGAAGGAGGGAAAATAGTGAGCTTCAGGCACTTGTAAGAGTTGCCTGTGCTGCATTAAAAAAACACTCTGCTGTCTCAAATAACAAGTGAGGTAAGGAGACAATAGGTGTGTGAGAAGGACTGAAGACTGGGACAGAATCATAGAGCATGAGAAGTGGAGGGGAGTGGAAGTGAGCAAGTCAGTCTTGACAGCTTCAACTAGAAAATAAATAAAAGACACTTAATATCTAAAAAGCACCTTTTAAGAGATATCAGACAACTAGTCTGCAAGAGAGAGACTTAGAGAAGGAGGTAGGGAGGGGAGTGAGTCCACAATTGTGCTGTTTGAAATTCAAGTCAGACCCATGATTTAAATTAAATATTTCCCATTCAAGAATCAAACACTGTTTTAAGAGCTATCTTAAAAAGGCTCTGTGTGCTGATTAATAGAGAGTAGTAGAACAGAGAGGAGATAGACTTATAATGAGAGAGGTGGAGAGAGAATCCAGTGTTGTGATGCTGGAACATGGAAAACAAAATACAGAAAAAAAAAATCAAAAAGCTCTTTTAAGTGCTATCATAAAAAGACTGTGTGCTGATTATGAGAGAACAGCCTACGGTGGAAACTGACTGAGTGTTAGAAGTGGAAGAGAGAGAGAGATAGAAAGAGAGAGAGAGAGAGAGAGAGAGAGAGAGAGAGAAAGACAGACATTATCCAGCATTGTGCTGGTGGAACTTGGAAAATAAAATACAGAACTTATAATTAAAGGCAAAACTCTCTTTTAAGAGGCATCTTAATTAAAAAGGATGTGTGCTGATGAAGATAGTACCCACAACCAAGACTGTTTTACAGTGTGAGAGAAGGACACAGAAAATCCAGAGTTGTGCTGCTGCTGGAACTTGGAAAAAAATACAGAACTTATAAAACAAACTCTGATGCTGGCCCAGTGGTGCTGAGGGTTGAGGTGCTAGGCACCACACCTCACACCACACTGACAACCTGGGCTCAGGAATGAGCTCAGGCCACCAGGGGTTGGCAGTGGGGAGAGAGGATCGAGCATCCAGAGGACTGCTGTCTTCTTTCAGTGGAGGGTACTGTGTCATCCCACTCACCAACTGCTCTCTGGCAATGGCCAGAGGTTAGCATGAGTCAAGAGGCATATTTCTGATGTGCTTGCATCAGTGGAGTGGGGAATGAGAGGAACTGGAAAAGGAAGAGAGCCATGGCTGGCTCTTAATGATGGCCATGACACCTGAGGCCCAGCCCCATGTTCTGTATTGGGTCTCCAGGGGAAGGTGTAGAGCACCGACTCCTTCCTGGCCCCTTCATGGGGGTCAGTCTGTGAGGGAATTCCTGGGTTGGCAGGTGCGGGTGCGGGTATGTCTGGAGAGAATGTCCCTCTGGTAGGAGGGTCAAAACCACCAGTCGTGAAGTCTCCCTGGAGGAGGAGGATAAAATACAAGTATAAAAATAAACTCTGGTCACAGCCAGCACAGCTGCTATGCTGCTTTAAGAGCACTGGAAGTGAGCTTAACTGCATTTACAAACGAATGGAACCCAACTAATTGCCCAGCTTGTTCAGGTCCTGAACAAGGGGATTATGAAAAGGAATCAAAATTCATAATTACTTGCTCCCTGCTCTCTTTCTTTATTTCTATGTCATCCTTTTGCCTCCCATGTTGTTAAACCTGCTGAGTATGCACCCATCATTGCTCCACTATGTGTTCTCCAACCAGTGATAATATTGGTTACAGTTGGTCAGTGGTTCAAAACATTTATAAGGTACCTGTGTAATTATGGTGAATAATGACATTGTCATAAGACTGAAGTTTACTAGGGCAAACACCGATGATATGGACAAATGACAGTTCAATATAATGCATCTAAGGTATGGAATATACAAACACTGTAAATAAGAAATCCAGTGCATCTAATGTATGGAATATATAAATGCCATAAATTAGAAATCCAGCTACACTGGCAAAATTGCAATAAGCAATATAAAATGAAATGTTTGAAATATGCAACTGTGTCTATTTTGAAGTTGTTAATGTCTATTTTAATATTTTCTTCAATGTACACTTGTCTAACATTGAAAATATTTCTTTTTTCAGGTCATCTGTGTGATTTGTGCAACATCTGTAAGCTGGTCAACTTTGAAAATAGGTCCTCCCCAAGACCTAGCAGTTTTAGCATATGAAAACAAACTCTGGTCAGAGCCAACAAGGCTACATAATGATATTTTAGGGGGATTAGGAGCCATCCACAGGGATATTACTTTTCTATGAAACCTCAAGCAGCTCAATATTTCTTTTGAACTGCATGCCAATAACAATATTCGCCTGTGATTGCTGGCCCTGTTAAAGTTAACACATTGTCTGGTGTCCACAGGTACATCCCACCCTCTGACTGCCAGGCCTGTTAACACAAAATCATTCAATGGTGCACAGTGGCTCCATTGTTGTCCGATTGTCTGTCATGTTAATAACAAATAATTCCCTTACTGCAGTGTAAGGTTGGTCTGGTCCAGTGATATGGAGGGATGAGGCACTGTGTGCCTTGACTCATGCTATATCAGAGACCCGAGTTCAGGAACATGTTCAGGTTGCCAAGGGTCGGAGAGAAGACTGAGAATTCATCAGATAGCTGCCCTGTCCCTGGGTGGGAAGGCATGCTGACTCAACATTTGTTTCCCCCAGGTGAAAGCAGTAATCCAAGGGGGGTGGTGGAATGCAGAAATGGCTAGCACAGGCCACCCATCTACCTCAGTCACACATTACCACTCAGATGGCTGGCCCAGTTCTAGATGTGAGTGACTGGTTGAGGAGGCCTGGGAGGATGAATCTCCCCTTCCTGTCCCTATCATGGGGGGAGGACAATCCATGGGGAACTTTGGACTCAGTGATCTGGGACAGGGAAGTGGCAGACAGGGGAGGTGGGGAGAGGGATGAGAGCCTGCCTGAGACAACTAGCAAGGCAAAAATGTTTATGGAGGGGGGGAAATGTTGTAATATGTATGACCCTAACACATATACACAACCCTCCGACAACTTGGGTTACAGTAAACCAACCAAGTATAGGTAATATGTACAGGATCTCCTACCAGGGTACTATGGAGCCAGAGGGAGGAGTCTTAAAGGGATGAGGTTCTTAGAACTGTAGAATAAGGATCCAGAGTTCATAGATAGTTACTACGAAGGATAAGAAAGGTTAGACATATTGTCATACTTGTCTGATGGGGAAGGAGTTCACATCCTGTGAGTTCTGTAAAAGTAAAGAGAAAAAGGTTAATATGACGTAAATACAATAGTGGGAACACTAGAAAGGATAGAAATAGAAAGGGGTATAGTATAGTGTAAAAGTTAAAAAATATATATTACTTTAGATAGAAAGTTACAGAATTAAATGAAGTAGCAGATACAGAGACATGTTTAATTTAAGTAGTATACTAATATCATTAACTGTTTACCATGAGCGTCAAAAACAAAACACAAAAAGCAGAGTAATGAAATGATTGTAACCAAGTTACTCATGTGTTTTCAGCTTGACTTTCACATTGTTTTTAGTGTGTGGTGTATATCACTTTAAGAGATCTGTATAAATGAGATGCACATTTGTTTTCCTCAGACCCACCCCCTGAGGAAGACCCTTTGAAGAGTTGAAGCACTTGGACTAGTTTATGCACACCAGCATATTGCCAGAAACTAAATCTTGCACTGCGCTGTCTTTTCTTTTCTTATTACAAGCTGGCTACTTTTCTCATGCACTGCCTTTTCCAGTGCACACCACTCAACACTACTTACAATATAGCCACAGCACTGACCACTGACCATCACAGGACTGACCTTCCACTCCCTACAGTTACAGGACTGTACACCCTCTGAGAGTCATATGACTGAAGCCCTCCACTGTCAGTCACAGCACTGGGCACCCACCCCTGACAGTCACAGAACTGATCCCTATTCCCAATGGTCACAATACTACACCCTACCAGCATGACAGCACTGCCCCATGCCCCTAAAGTCACATGGATGACATTCTCCACAGGCAGTTACAGCAGTAATTCCCACCCATAACAGTGATAAAACTGTACCTAAGTCACAGCACTGAAGCCCACCCCACAGAGTCGGGACTGACCCCCCCCCCCGTAAATTCACTTAGTTTGGCACCTTATACAACTTTCCTGCTGCATGTACAACTTTCTGTAAATACTTCAGTCCCTCAAAGGTGTAGAATTATGCAGAAGCAGACCTCCCAAAAGTCACTGGAATGACCCTCACTCTGACAGTCACATAAATGACACCCTATCCCTGACAGTTAAATATCTGACCCTCTTTCCAATAATCATAACATTGTACCACCAATTTGACAGTCACAGTACTAACACCGTCCACCATCAGTCACAGCAATGACCACCCCTCAACAGTCATATGACTGTACCAATCCCTTCCCCCCACAGTCAGAGGACTACACCAGCCAGCCCCAGTCATGGGAATGTACCACCACCCCCACCCCTACAGTCACAGGACTATGCCAACACCCCCAAGTCACAAGACTGTAACACACCCTCCTTCACAGTCACAGAATTGTACCGCCCCCACAGTCACAGGACTGTTCCACCTCCTCCCCCACACTTACAGGACTGTACCATCCCACTGACAGTCACAGGACTGACATCATCCAGTGACAGTCATAACAATGACCACCCACCTCTGGCAATTGCAGCACTGTTCCACACCCTGAGAGACAAAACACTTTCTTACTATTTCCAAAAGTCACAGAACTGCCACCACCAAACCTTGTAGTTACAGCAATTACCATACACCCCTGGGAGTCAAAGCACTGATTCCCATCCCCCCATAGTAACAGCGTTGGTCAAAGCACTACACCCCACCCCATCATACAGCACTAATTATCTATCCCCAACAGTCACAGCACAGCCACCTCACTGCCAAAAGTCACAGGACTGACACCCTCTACCATCAATCACAGCAGTAATTTCCATCCCCTGACAATAACAGCACTGAGCTACAACTCCTAATGGTCAATGCACTGACCACCCATCATCATCAACAGCCACAGCACTGGTCCCTCACCCACAACAGTCAGGACTGACCGCCACCCCTTCAATAGTCACAGAACTAACACCTACACTGTCAGTCACAGTGACCACCTACCCAACAGTCACAGTGCTGATCCTCATCCCCCAACAGTGACAGCACTTACCTCTACCCACAACGGTCACAGTGCTTACCACCACCACTGTCAAAGCACTGTCCTCCTACATCTGCAACAGTCACAAGGCTATTACCTCCGTAGACAGTCACATCAGTTGTCCACCCCTCAACAGTTGCTACACTCTCACTCCCAAAACAAACAGCCCTGTCCCCTCATAGCAGTCAGTACTGGTCACCCACCCTTGACAATAACCACACTGGCCCCCCACACTCAATCATTACAGCACAGCACTGACACCCCCTAACACAAAAAGCACAGTACTGACCCCAGCCATTAACATAGCACTGCCTCTGAACCTCCCTCAAGAGTCATAGGACTTACCCTCCGCCTTACAGCAAGGCACCTGACAGTCACAGCACTGACCACCAACCACTGGCAGTCCCAGCACTGACCACACCTCAGTCATAAAATCTTCTAAAAAATTATTTAAGTACTGGCAAACCATTGCAGAGAATGCAGGGGCAAACTGGCACTGGCCTTGTCAGATTCTGAGATATTGTGTTAGGCTAGTAAGATTTTCCTTTAATGAGCCCTGCAGACTTGTACTGGAGAGTGTCCCCAATAAGTACATCAGCTGGACTAGTGGAAGTGTCTGTGGGGTTAGTGAATTTCCTCAGTCAGTAGTCCTACTGGCTAGTGGCTATAAAACTTTACTTAGACCCCTGGAGTGGAATATGCTATCCACAAGATGGCCCTCTAGACATTATTGCCCACTGACCAGCCCTAAAGCTGAGCATCCTGCTAGGAGTCAGAAAACCCACATTCCAGCCCCCCCCCACAACTGGAACACTGTTTCAGTACCAGTTCCTTGGGTTCTTATACTTCTACCTGGACACCCAAAATGACAGCAACATAGATGGGTAGAAGGGACCTTGGTTTAATCCCTCATGCAAGGGACAACACACCATGACAGTACAGGATTTAGACATGTGTACAGCATGATGCTGGCATCACAGGGAAAAGCCTGGCTTTCTTAGTCCCAGGCCGGAATATCTCCTAGCATGTCCTGCAGCCACATTTGTAACACAGAGGCATAGTCATTCTCTGATCATACTGAACAGCAGGACAAGCAATAGCTACTTCTATCTGTAAATGGCTTTGCTTACTTATATTTGTGGATTCTGCAGTTCTGTTTACTCCTTGCTACACTGCATGCCATCACTTACAAAGAGTTCTTTGGAATACCATTGTAATACCTGTTCTTTGTCATTGTACTATCACAGTGATTTCCAGTGTATTACCACTGTGGGTTTCATAAATGATATCACAAGGGATTTGTTCCAATTCCATTGTGATATCACTGTAACCATTATGATACCATGTAGACAGTAGTAGTTCACTGTGGTACTTTTCTGCACTGCTGATCACCAGGGACACATCTAGAATTTTTTTAAGGGGGCAACTCTTTCCCAAAATGTTTAATATTACCATTTAAAGCTAAGACTAGGTTTAAACAGATTTTTGCTGGACTAATGAGGCTGTGGGTGCTACTTGGATACATAACTGGATCCACTGATACTGACCACCCCTATATATTTGCTTTTCAGTACCTGCACCTCATTTTGCAGCCTATTCCCTCAAGGTCTGTCCCAGACTACAGACCACTGCTGGAACCCTCAGTCTTTTTTCATTCTAATCTCAGCAACGCATCTTCTCCCCTCAGCATTCCCTGAAAAATATATCATTCCTGAATCACCATTGCCACCCCCAGCACTGTCCTACTACTATTTAAACAATTATTACTTCAAACTGTATTGGAAGGTATTTGTTTTATGCAATTCTGTACTGTGAAAAGTTTTGCAAATTACAGCAGAGACCATTCTAGTATTCTTGGGCAAGAAAACAGGGGATTACAGTACTAAACATTTGAAAGACAAACTTGTTTTGAATCATGAAAGAAAACTATGTCAATATAAGAAACAGTAATCTACTATATGTGAATTTACCTGAGCTCTATAAAGATGCAAGCAGTTTATTTTGAGTCTGGCAGTTCACTTTAATGTAACACTGCATGACCAGAAATTCAATCAACATCTGCTTTAATATAGATTTGCCTAGGGTCTAGTGTCAGTCACACCATCAATTGATAGCAGACTAAACTTAGAAACTGGTGATCATATCCTGTGTTCTTAAAAACTATACAGTACTATTTCTTCAGTGCCCCTGCAGGAGGGGAAGGGAGAGGGAGAGGGAGTTGTGAGATCCACGGAGGGGAAGGCAGTGGAAAACCAATGCTATGGATATGACTGCAGCACTGTGCAAATACACACAATAGCTGCCCTACAAGTCCCTCTTCTAATCTACTTCATAGCAAGAAGACTGCATGGCTTTACCATGCAGCCTTAAAAAAGAAAGCTTTTTGTGACTACTATTTGTTTCAGCAATTTGATGGTTTTATTCACACTCTGTATAATATAAATTACATTAGTGTAGTCTGGAACTCAGATTTCTCTGTGGCATTATCTGGAGTTTATTTCCAATTGTGAAGTGTTATGATTTAGACAAGTATTTGGTTTTATCTGGGAGGTGATCTTGCACTGTACTGATGTAACCCATGCTTTTTCATCATTTTGGGTTATTATGTGAATATACTGCAATATAATTGTTGCATTACAGAACTATTACAAATATGCACGCTTTTTTCAGGCACTGTTTAATGTGATAATATTCAATTACAAGGAACAATAGTGTAGAGCACATGTGCTATAATGTCTGTTAAAGATAACCTTGAAATAATGGAAGCATCCTTTCAGAGAATTAATTGTCAGCAATTTATGTAGCATACATACTGTGTTTGACTTTAAAGGTAAACAGAACTGTAGAAATCAAAATTCATAGTTGTTTGCTCCTTGCACTCCGTCTTTATTTCTATGTCTCTCTCTTTTTTATGCCTCCCATGTTGTTAAATCTGCACCCACCATTGCTCCACTATGTGTGCTCCAACCAGTGATGTTATTGGTTACAGCTGGTCAATGATTCTTGATCCTGATAGCATAGTTGAATGCCATGCTACTTTGATGAAAATGGAGCATGTCATCAATGTGCTTACCTTTGTACTGTAGCACATTATACAAGTATAGTAGTGGTATCTGCATCTGGAGCCAGGGACTCATCTCAGAAGATGATACCACTGTAGAATGTATTCTACAGTAGAATGGCCAATGTGGGGGGGAAGTGATGTGACGCTCATGGAGTAGGCAGCAGCTTGAGGGTCTCCGCGCCTGCCACTACAAATATCATTTTGTACCAAAAACAGGGTGAGCAAGCATTGGGACATTCATCTGAGCCTGTAGGAACAGGTCCCATAGCTTTTGGTGAGATCGCTCGTTTTTCAAATTAAGCAGCAATTTAAACTCGGAGGTTGAGCGCCCTGATCAGATAGCAGCTTCTGGGTCCCTGCCTCCTCCCAGTACAAATCTGATTTCTGTGCAATAAAACATAGTGAGCTGACTCTGGGACACTGAAAGGAGGCTGCATAAATAGGTTTTGGGGCATTTGGCGACAACGCTCGTTCCTGAAAAATTTAAGCAGCCTAAGCATAAACCGGAAACCTCACGCCTGTAGTAAGGCAGCAACCTGTGGGCCTTTCTCTCTCTGCTAGCAAGAATTGCATCTGTGCACAGAAAAACCAGCTGAACTGGCACTGGGATACTATTGGGTGCCTGCAGGTGTGGGTTTTGTGGCAACTAGAGATAACGCCCCTTTTGGAAGATGCTGGCAGCTGATACAGAATCGGAAGCTAAACGTCCGCGAAGGGGCTCATCGCCATCGCTCCAGGATCAAGAGATAAAACCTGAAAAGATCTATAATGATCTTTCTACTATAAAGGATGCCTTATTCAAGCTCATAGAGGAAGTAGCAGAGATAAAACCAGCCCTGACACAGTTAGCGAGGAAGGGTGACCGATGCTGAGGCCAGAATCTCATCCTTGGAGAGCTATGGATAAAACAGGCCCTAATATAGTGGAGTGCAAAGAAATATTGCTAAATTGGAGGATCGTCTAGATGACCTGGAGGGCCGCAACAGACGTAATAATCTGGTTCTGTTGGGTCTCCCAGAAGGAGAGGAAGGAGTCGAACACTATCCAGTTTCTACAGAGGCTTATCAATAAATCGGTGGGCCCTTCACCTAATGGGCGGAATATATTATAGAGAGGGTCATAGGGCCCTTAGAGCCAAACCTTCTCCCTCGGAGCCACCGAGGCCAGTTATTTTCAAATTATTGAACTATCTGGACAGGGAACATATTTTAAATGGAGTGAGGAAGCTGGCAGTTTTCCAATGGGAGGGTAAAAAACTGCATTTGGTGCCTGACTTAACCTGGAAGATGAGGCAAGCTCGAGCTAGCTTCAGGCCGATTACTTGGAAGCTTTGGGCGGCAGGGATCCGACACCGTCTACTTTATCCTGCGAGGCTGGAGGTTACATTCAAGGAAGGCCTGAAGAGGTTCAACTCGGCAGAAGAAGCACTCGAGTCCTTGAGATCTCTGCTACCTGACCTGTTTCCCAAGGGATGACAGCTAAGTTCAACTATTTGGACAGTATTTAGGAACTTTCTGATTGTGGCAAGATTGTGACTAAGTTTCTTGGTTTGCTGTTTACAATTATTATCTGGATTTGAAATCGGTATCGGTGATTAATAATTTAGTGTGCCTTAAAACCAGTGACAAGCAGGGTTAGGTACTATGTATGTTGTTGTCTGAGATATTTAACCCCTATAAAGATGGGCAAGGGAGCTTTACAAACTATATAATTGTCATATTGTGGTTAGAAGTATTATAGTTTTTGAATTTCAAAGAGAAATGCAGAGGGTTTATTGTTCGTCCCTGCACTTATAAACTTAAGGTTAATATTCTAATGAGGAGGCAGGCTATAATGGCCGCATTTAAGCCTAGTATACTTTTGTCTTTCTTTCTGGTAATAGCAATGGCTTTTTAATAGTAAATCATAGATGGGGATTTAACTAGTTAAAAGTCAACTTAATACCGAATAGCCAAGGGATATAATGCAAGACAAGACTTCATGGTAGGCCGGACAGCCTTGCTTTGCTATCGTAATAGTTTCTGTTAGGGGCAGTTTGGCTTGCCCTCAATTTTGTAGACCTAGACAAAGCCCTTTACAGGGACTAATGTTTGAGTGCCATGGAACGGCCTATAATTTGCTTACAATGTCTGGAACACTGGAGGTATTTAATGGCCTAATGCATGCTCTTTTATGTTCAATGGATGCATTATACCCCATACACTTTTAACTCTTATTGGATAATTCTTGTTTGTTTGTGTTTTACTATGTGACTTAATTGACGGTCTAAAGAAAGAAGTAATTGTTCTTTCTGTAGCCTGGCTCATAGACAGGGTCTGATACGACTATATTTAATTACAATAAGAATTGAAGCAGGGGTGGGTATGCCCGTCTCTATGTAGCTTCATGTTCCAGAGGACGGGGAGTTGGCTTTGGGCCAGGAGGGAAAGTTATAGGTTATTTATGGGTGGGTTATTATTTTGTTCAGGGGTTGGAGGGGTAACTCGGGAAATTAAAATTTTTGTTTTTGAGGGAATTTGCATGGGGGGGAGGGGGGCAGCTATCCCAAGACCTCTATAGTTTGAGCAATAAATGGAAGATAGGTTGAATATAATTTCTTGGAATATCAAAGGAGGAAAGGACAACTGTAAAAAATTTGTCATTTTGAATCACCTTGCCAGCTTGAAACCAGCGATAGTATTTTTACAAGAAACTCATGTTCTTGCTGACCGACTAGCCCATTTCAAGAAGAAGTGGGTGAATCAGGTCTTTGGGGCGGGATTCTTCCAATAGTCGGAAGTTGCTATTTTAATTGCCCGTGGATTCCATTTATGCATTTCTCAACAATACCCACCCACAAGGCCGATTTATATTTGTTTTAGGTAGTATTGAGGATTAATTTAGTCCTGGGTTCAGTATATGGGCCTAACCTAGATTCACCGATTTTTACACAGTTAGGATTGACTTTGGCTTCTTTGGGAACACCCCAATAATCATAGGGTGACTGGAACTTAGTCCAGGCCAACCGACTCAGACAGATCTCACTGCAAAGCTCTTACCTCTCCCCAGAAGGAGGACCTTATGAGAGTTTATGCTATCAATAGGCCTAATAGATCCCTAGGCGTACCCTGAACCCCAACTCCGTGAGTATACATTTTCTTCTGCAGTGCATAAATCCACACTCGAGACTAGATTTTTTCGGTCAGTCGTATAGTTTGTCTTGGGTGATGGAGGCTGAAACTTTGCCCTGTGTAATCTCCGACCATTCACCTATAAGTATTATAGTCTCTACCACTTCAACTAAGTAGGTCATATCATCAGGCTTTTAAATAACCATATGACATTACCACCAGATTTAAATCGTTTTAGAAAGTTCTATCACCAGTAATTGGGGGTCTATTAACGCCATTGACCAAACTTGGGTGGCTCTTAAGTCTATGTGGCGAGGTGAATTAATACGCTTGGCAACAGTCCTCAAGGCTAAGTCAAGGAAACTACTGGATGAATGCTTAAGGGAGATAAAGGAATTAGAAAAGGTAAATGACAACCAGAGAACGGAAGAACAAGAAAATAAATTAATCTCCTTGAGAAATTGGTATGCGGGTAAACAGAGAGAGAAAGTCACTAGTTTAGCTTCCAGAGTTAAGGCTTTATATCTGGGACAAGGTAGTAGGGCAGGGAGGCTGTTGGCTTGGCAGTTGAAGCAAAAATCTTCGGCAAGGTGGGTGACTGCTCTTAACCACCCAGAATCAGGGCAATTGATCACGGATCCGCTGAAATACTAGGAATTTTTAAGTCTTTTTATCAGAAGCTTTACACAAGCCAGCAGCCCCCCACCCAGGTATCAGATGAGACCCAAGAGTTCTTGGAAACTATTCCTTTACCGAGACTGTCAAATGAAGTTGGCCCTCAATTGATAGCTCCCATTTCTGTGGAAGAAATAAGCAATGTTATTGACTCATTTTGCCCGGATAAAGCGCCTGGCCCAGATGGTTTCACAGCTTTTTTTTTCAGCAATTTAAAAAGAATCTTGTACCCCTATTGCAGGAGTTATTCTCTTTCTGGTGTGATCAAGGGATCAGGGACCAGACGCCATTCGAGGCCAAGATTATCTTGTTGCCAAAACCAGATAAGCCCATCGATGAGGTGAGTAGCTGCAGGCTGATTTCTTTGTTAAATCTGGATGTGAAAATGTTTGCTAAAATACTGGCCAACAGATTAAAACAAGTATGATGGACTTTATTGAGCCCAGAGCAAGCCGGCTTTGTTGAGGTTGCTCCTCAGCTGATCATTTTCATAAATTGTTCTACCTGATTTGTGACTCTGCGGATCCTGCATTGGATGCGTCATTAGTTTCATTAGATGCAGAGAAAGCTTTTGACAGGGTGGAATGGACCTTCATGTTCACTACCCTGTCAAAGCTAGGCATTCCAGATAGATTTATTCACATGGTTCGTATTTTATACTCTTGCCCTGTAGCTAGAATCCAATGTAACAACTTAACTTCGGAAGCCTTCCCTCTCTCTAGAGGTACACGGCAGGTTTGCCCTTTTTCGCCATTCCTTTTCAATCTATACATTGAACCGTTAATTAGATCCATAAAGTCTAATAGAGAGGTGAAGGGGTTGAGGATTGGAGACACTGAATTTAAGCTATCTGCATTTGCAGATGACCTACTGTTACATATTTCGGACACTACTTCTTCCCTTCCTAAAGCTCTTGATTTAATCGATAAATTTAGTAGGTTTTCAGGGTATAATCTGAATAAGGCCAAAACGTCAGTCTATTCTTTGTCCCCATTTCTTCAGAGAAGTTGGTGCCTTTCCCTGGGACTTCGTTGGCAAACCAAATCACTAACCTATTTGGGGATTCAAATATCAAAGAATTTAGAGAATTTAACAGATTTAAATCTTAAGCCGTTAATTAAAACCATCAAGGAAGATTTGGTCAGGTGGTCAAAGCTTCCATTGACTTTTTCCGGAAGAGCCAATACGATAAAAATGGTGGTTATGCCCAAACTTTTTTATACATTATCTAATTTAAATGTTTACTTGCCAAAGTCTTTTTTCAAGCCACTATTTCAGCAATGTGTGGCCTTTTTGTGGAATGGGAAACCCCCTAGAAGGAGTTACCTCAAACTTACCCACCAACGTCGACTTAGAGGGCTTCAATTACTGGATTTCTATATTTACTACCTTGCTATCCATCTGGCAAGGTTGGGGGCTTGGGTTTGTGACGAGGGCCTAGCATACCCTGGTCTTCACTTAGATCGACTATTTGTTAAAGGCCTTAAGTTGGATTTAGAATCATTACTTTATGCCCCATGGGCTAAGGTTCCTAAGAGGGTGAGGGATACGCCGCTAGGATGGGATATTAAAGCTTTGCAACAGTTTTATGTGAAGTTTCAAATCTCGCAATGATACGATTTATCCCAACCTATAGTAGGAAATCCGAATTTGATTATTGGGAAACAACCAATATCTAGACAGGGAATTGAAGGGGAATCGAAGTTGCGGGTCAAGGATCTCTATCAGAATAATAGGCTACTTTCACCTCAAATACTGGCGGAGAAAGTGGGAGGTAAACCTCAATCTTACCTAAAATTAAGTCAAATTTTAAACTGCGTTAAATCATATTTTGGTATAAGGCTGGGGCAAGACATTCTGGGACCTATGTTTGCGGAGTTGAAAGAGTTTGTGCAGGCGGGCAAGGTGATATCAAAAATTTACAAATATATAATAGTCAAAGGGAATTCGAAAGTGTCACCAGTCCCGGTATATTGGGAATTAAATTTGTCTTTGGGTAAATCAGCAGAAACATGGGAAAAGGCTTGGGTCGATATCTACAAATTTACCAAGCAGGATAGATTGAGAAGTTCAATTTAAGTTACTTCATAACTTATATCTTTCACCAGCTAAGCTTTCCAGAATGGGTAATCGCTTTACAGCGAATTGTACTGAGTGTAATGATTCTCTAGCTACCAGTTACCTAAATTTTGGACTTGCCCCAAGGTGGTGGATTGTGGCATTTGGTGAAGCAAAAGATTGGTCAATTTTACAATTTGGATAGGTTCTTCACTCCAGAGGCTTGTATATTCAGTGTGTTTGATAAATTACCAGGCAAGTTAACTAAATGTCGATTAGCTATGGTAGCATTGGTAACTAAATTAATAATTTTGCACCACTGGAGAGGTGATTGGACTCCGTCGTGCGCGGAGTGGTGGGAGGAGTTTATGAATGCATTGAATGCAGAAAGATCGGTTTTCTCTTTTTATAATGCTTCATCAATATTTCAACAGTGTTGGGGGAAGCTATTCCAATGTTTGAAGGACAGGTACGGGTATTAGAGATAAAGTCTCTTATCCTCGCTTCTAACTATTGGAATGATATCGACCCCGGCTTGGTACATTAATTTTGTGTATCCTTTCCTCCTTGGTGTCTCTTATTGTGGACTCAGCTAAACTATATATTCTTGGGTTATACTTTGTCTGTTTTTCTGTGGTTACATTATGACTACATATATTAATCATGTGAGTCAACCACAGGGATAGCTGCCAGGGGTGGACGGGGGGGTGGGGGGTAGATGGGTACCTTTTTTCCTTTTTATTTTTGAGGGGGTTTTTGAGGGTCTTGTTTCGCTTTGTTACTTCTTTTTTATTTGTCTTTTTTTTTTTTGGTTTCTACGTACAATGCACTTGTTTGGTATATATTCTATGTTAAATATGTTTCAATAAAACTTGGTGACTTGCAAAAAAAAAAAAGAATGGCCAATGTGGGGGACGTAGAGAGCTGGTTTTAAAGTGCGTGTGTGGGGGAGAGACCTTAAAGCAGAGATCTGTATAACAGAACAGGAGGAGAGCTACTATGGACTATAACTGCTGCATAGCATTCTTCCCTTAAAAAGTATGAAAATCCAACTGACAGCTACAGATCTGTGTGAAAAGCTTAATTTGAGAATTCTATTAAATATCAAGTCTTTGCTTTAAAAGTGTGCCCTTTACTGTTAGAGTAGGTGGGGTATAACATTATGCAATGCTCAACTCCTCAGAATTCTTTAATGTTTTAAGACAATTAAGAATGTTTGCTAAATCCATATATACTGTGAAACTTCAGCACATTCCAAAACAGCATCAACACACAGGTATGAATTCTAATGTAAACGTGGATAACCTACATACAGTATCTGATCCAGATGAGTACGGGTGTAATATACAGTCTTATAAAACCATCATTCCCACTTGAGCTGGGATATCATTCACTAAGATTTGAAGATGCGCCACAAACTATATTCCATGTTTGCAGCTGTAGGAAAGACCGAGACTGCACTCGGTTGTGGTAGTCCAGAATTGCACTCATATCCCTAGGGGAGATGTAGCACTTGCCTCTGTTTCTAGAAATATCAAAAAGCTTGAGACCTCAGGGAGTCAACAAGACTGGTGCAGAGAGCAAGGATTTGGCTTCATTTGTCACTAGGCCCAGCTGGTAAATGTGCGATGACTTCCACCTTACCCTTTAAGGAAAGGCATTTTAACCCACCGTTAAGTCTCTCTTATGCAGGCCATGACAGGCATGTAATTGACTCTGCCATATTCTTCCACTGGGTGGTGATATTAATCCCCAGGTATGTGAAGCCTTGGGGTGCCCATACCACTGGTATGTCATGTGAACAGTCCTTACACATGCCAGATTCAAAGGTGATAGCGTTGTCTTTTACTGTTCATTTGGAGCCCAGATAATATGGTGAATCTCTGTAAGGCTTCAGTTACTGGTGGTAGGGAGGCAGAGGGGTGAGATAATGTGAGCAGGAGGTCATCCACATAGGTGCTGATAAGGTACTGTTTGCCTTTGACCTCAATACCATGAATTTCGGGGGTGTTGAGCAGTCTCCTAACCAGGGGTCCAGTGCTATTAAAAACAAAAGGGGAGACAAGGGGCAGGTTTGCCCGTGTGCCCCTTTGCAGCTCAAAGGGGGTAGATATGTCCCAGTTAGTCAGAAACCTAGCTATGGGCTTAGTGTACAGAGTAGAAATCCAGGCCCAGAAGTATGGACCAAATCCATAGTTCTTCAGGGTGGCGTGGAGATAGCCCCGTCCCACTGAATCAAATGCCTTATGAAAGTCCACCGCAAGGGCAGCCATGGGTGTTTATGAGCTCATGGCCTTCATTTCAGGTTAAGTACTACACGTATGTTATCAGCCCTCGCCTTACCCTTGCTGAATCACACTTGGAGTGGTGGATTGGGGATGGTAATACCCCTTCTAGTCTATTGGGCAGGGCCTTCGCCAGTATTTTATTGTCCACTGAAATCAGCAAGATAGGGTGGAAGTTACACAGTCAAGGGGATCCGATGACTTCTTTGACAGGAGTGTGATAATTGCCTCTTTCATGATCAGGGAGGACACCTACGACCCTTGCCTCCTCGAGGGCTTATGGAAGTGGATGACCTAATCCATGAGCTGATATAGCTCATAGTGATTCCAACTGCCCCAGGAGCTCTGCCCTTGGTAAGTTGGTGGAGTGCAGTCCTCAGTTCTGGCAGTGTCAGAGGCCTCTCTAGTCCTTGCAAGACCTCCGGGGTAAGGTGGGGGAAGGGTGAAGTCTCCAAGTAGGACTGAATTTGAGGAACATGGTCTGAGGTGCTGGGCGAGGTACGTGAGGAGTACAACTCTTCATAAAATTGGTGCATGATTGAGTTGATTTTCTGGGTTCCATGGCAGGGGTTTTCATGACCTTGAGAGCATGGAATTGGGAGTCTGACTTCTTCTTACACAGGTGGTAAGCCAACATCCTGCCTCTCTTATCCCTGACTCTCAAACCAATGTTTGGCCCTAAGTAGCTGCCATTTGGTCTTCCACTGAAGCAGGGTATTAATCCTATACTTTAGTCCCATGATGGAAGCATGGAACTCAGCGGGGTGGATGGACCTAAATTGAGTTTCCAAAGCTACAAGTTTATGCTGCAAGTCTTCCAGTTCAGCCCTGTGCTTCCTATTCCACTTGCTGTGTGCAGATGATACAGACCCTTAAAATGCTTTATATGCCTCCCAGACTGTGCCTGCTTTGACCTCACTAGTTTGATTTTGCTTGAAAAATATGCAGGTTTCAGATTAGATCCACTCCAGGAATTCTGTGTCCCTTAACAGTAGGGGTTGCACCCCATCTAGGGGAGGAGGGTTGAAACCTGACCAGGAGATAGGATAGGCTAATTGGGGCATGGTCAGATATGATCATAGATTCTATCCTGGAATCAGAGATCCCTTGCTCAACCACTCTGTCTGCCAACCAAAAATCTATTCGGCTGTGAGTGCCATGGACCGCGGAAAAGAAGATGTAATCCCCCCCTACTGGGTTGTCCTGATGCCATGGGTCCAGTAATCTCCATTCTTCCATCATGCAGCCTAAGGTCTCTCTTGCCCTGGGATGGGTATCAGGGGTAGGTTTGGGCTTATCCATGAAAATTACTGCTATAATATTAAAATCCTCTCCTACGAGGATTGGCCACTTCTCATCCTCCCTATGGGCCTCGGCGATGGCCTGGCTTATGTGAGGGAAGCAATCTTGATCGTCCTGATTAGGGCATAAATGTTGACTATTATAGTCTTATCTCCGGTAAGCAAAGCGACCACTACACATCTGCCCTGTTGATTTATTTATTCCCAATCCACCACCCATCCAAACACTTTACAAACTAATACATCTACTTCCTGTGATATGGATGTTGCTGAACTGTGAACTACTTTCCCAACCCAGCTCTTTTTCAGCCATTGCACTGACATTGGCAGTGAGACGTGTCTCCTGTAGCAAGGCTATATTGGCCTTCAGGGTCTTCACATAGTTAAAGACCTTTTTCCTCTTAACAAGATGATTAAACCCTTTAACGTTCCAGGAGACACATCTCACCCCCACCCTCATTGTGCTGGGCTCGAGACCAGCATGCAACACTCCCTGCTTCACTCACCTCCTGGGTCCTCATAGGTGGTAGTCTCCTCTGTGGGATGGGCCGAAGAACTCCCGGGGTGATTGAAGAGCCGGAGGGTGAGGTACCCTGTAGTCGCTGCTCAGCAGTTGTGTAGCCTACTGCTCTGTAGATGTGTACACAG
The DNA here is from genome assembly GCA_016271365.2 of Neoceratodus forsteri. Lineage (NCBI taxonomy): Eukaryota > Metazoa > Chordata > Ceratodontiformes > Ceratodontidae > Neoceratodus > Neoceratodus forsteri. The sequence continues at coordinate 37,469,363 of CM057450.1, forward strand.
CAATGCTTGGGGTAAGGGGGAGGGGTAATAAAGTGAGAAAACAAAAACACCAAAACAGTTAATTCTATATTTCAAAAGATTTCCCCAATACTCTTTGTCTGTGGAAAGTCTGCAAAAGGAAGCTATCAAAGGTGTTGTACCAGTGTCAAACCTCCCTCCAAAAGGGGGAAACTCCACCCAAATAGGGCAATGCCCAGTTCCAACCTTTAGAACACTTACCCTAGGTCTATAGCTGCTCCTCTGAGCTTTGTGAACATAAAAATTAATAGTGTATTTTTCAGGTAACAATTAAACAATGAATGCACTAGAATTCCAAAAGGAGAAACCAAATTGTGAGGTTGGCCTCAGAGCCTCACTGCTACACCTCCTTGGAATCTTTCGGGAAAGTGACTGAGTCAAGGTTCTTAGCCTGGCCCATTGGGCCCCTCTGTATGGATTTCATACAGAGAAGGTGACCCCAGAAATTGGTCCACCACCAGTGAGCGACAATCCAAAGTTCTGGTAGATAATACATTAGTGTAGAGCATATAAGTCATGAAAAATGAAAATACTCAACTAGGGCCCAATCTTGGCCCTAACTACCCAGTGTGCCCTAGTCAGGGGTACCCAACCCCCCAACAGGTTAGATTGCCCTCATGGAAAAGGTGGGCAGGCTGTGCCGACTGACCGCTGAAGTACCCATCATATGTGGGTGGGAGGATGGACTAGCGTGGACCCATCCTCTTCAGCCCAAAGGATGGTGTAGTTCCAGTGTAAACCTTATAACCACGAGGGTGCAACATCCCATTGGCTAGGTGCAGTGGTGCTCCAGCTTACTGGATAAGCTGGCTGGGGGGGCCCTAGGGCAAGGTTCTAAACACCCCGGGTGAGGTAAGGAGGGGGGGAGATTGGCCACAACATTATGCAGAGGTACCTTTTATGGGATCCCAATCAGATCCCCCACACAAGGTCAATTGTACCTCAAATTTGGTACTGCTGCCAGGCTCACCCTAAATACAGTAAAAAGAGCCTACCCTATAAGTGCTATCTAATATCTGGCCAGCAGAAGTACAGTACTGCAACACTTTCCAGTGGAAAATTCTACTCTGACGTCCCTTACTCTAAAAGTCACCTGTCTTTCCTTTGCAGAGGCCCAGTATGTGTACCCATTCTCCCCATCAACCCATTACATCCCTATATTACCCTATCCAATAATCTGTGTATAGTACAATTTATTGAACCCCCCATAATACCTCATCACAGAAGAAGAACATTCCCAGCATCATACAAATCTCCCCACAATATACCCAAATGATAGTAAATTATTGTCCAGAAGAGCTAGTCAGGCCAGCTTACTCACCTCCTGACTTGGCAAATCCTAGCAATGAGGGTAATTCACAGAGTTCTGGTAGATCAGTTGTTTCCTTCAGCTGTAACTTCTGCAGCAGTGCAGAGGTCTGAGTGCTTTGATCTCCAAAGTCTCCAAAGTATAAATGATGTCAGTGTCCTCTACCTCTTCAGTACAATTGGTTGCTCCAGTGGCTTTGGGTGGATGAAGTATCCCCAGGGGCTCCTGGTATTCATCATTGCTGGATGAGTCATCTCTGGGAATCTTAGCTGGAGGTACAGGAGATTTGGATAGTGAAAAACTATTCTTGTCACCTTGGCTCCTAGATTGATGGCTAGTTTGCTATATTTTGGGGCCGCCAGTCAACTCCTTGCTTTTTTGTGCCCCAGGGTTCAGCAGCCCAGAGCTGGTTGATGTCAGAGGGGCCTTACTGGCAGCTACTGCAGCTGCCAGTGTATCAGTTGCATCTCACATCCCTTCCATTACCAGATCCCTTTGTTGATAGGCCCCCTTTCCCCTGCCATCGATTCACTCATTCTGGCCCTGCCCCGCTGGCCCTTGAGGAACCCAGAGCCTTCTGATAGTTATAGTTCCATGTTTACAGTTTGGCCATTGTTTAGCAAACCACTGATCGATTTCTTGGGGGTTAGTGTCTACAAAGTCCAGTCCATCTTTGGAAACCCACAGGTTCATCAGCCCTCAAAAACCATACTTGGCTCTTTGGTCCTGAAGCAGATTCTTTAGAGGCCCAAAAGCTTTGCATCGCTTAGCCACCTCATGGGAAAAGTCCTGATAGAAATATATCCTGGCCCCCTTCCAGATCAGATCATCCAATTCTCTGGCAACCCAGAGAATCCATTACTTCACTGACTATCTTAGGAGGTATGCTATAATGGGTCTCGGCTGATTACTAGTCACATGAGCATGCCCTCTTGTCCAGTGTGCCCTTTCCACTTTAACCAGGCCTCTCCATCTTGGCCCAAGCAGGTGGGGGATAAATTCATTTAAGAATCTCTCAAGGGATCCTTAATTATTCCGGTGTCCCCGGTTTTCTTGATCTTCTGCCCGCTCCCAGAGCTTCTGAATCTGAAGGTCATGATCCTTCAGTTTGCTGAGAATGGCATGCTGGTGCTGCTCAAGTTCATCCATGCATTGATCTGAGACATTTGCATGGTCTTTAAGGTTTTTAATATCCTTCGTGGTGCTGGCTAGAGCACTGTTGATATCTGCTCTGTCGACCATGAGGTCTTCCAGCATGCGGGTGATGTAATCCAGTGATTCTGCCACAGTTGGGGCTGTGGTCAGGAGATAGCCTCTGCCATGGTTTGCTGGGCCTCTGTGCTTAGCCACTAAAACAATAAACTCTCAATCCAAGCAGGACATCCTACAATTTGGAAGACAGATCTTTTAAAGTTGAACTGCGTAGTGTGGTGTGGAAGGGAGGGATTACTGACTTTAAGCCTCCCACTTCATGACCTGAGCGATTCCTTCACCAGTGGAGCTGACCACATTGCTCACGACTGAAGATTGTCCTCACCTTAATATGCTAACACTGCCTATCCATTCGCTGATCGTCTAGGATCACAACTCAGCTAGAACATGACTTTAATGGTCATGCTGCTACTGAGCTGTATATATAAGCTGCCATCTTTACTTGGCACTAAACCACACCCCACTGGGGAAGCTTTTCAAGAGATCAGTGATGTGAGGGAGTTTGTGTGTAATGGCTCTGTATGCCCAGTGGTAGGTGTTTTTCAGTTTCCTGTTCTTGAGGGATGGCCATCCTAGCTGGGCATATAGATGACAGTGGTATGTGTTGGATGGTGCACCGGTAATGAATTTTAGGGCTCTGTGATATGTTGTATGCAACTTGGCTAGGGTGGTTGATGGGCAGTGGCTGTAAATAAAGTCGGCGTAACTGAGTAATGGGGGGAAAGTGGACTGCACCCAGCGAGATTTGGCCTTAAATGTGAGTAGCTTTTTGATTCTGTAGAAGAGGTCAAGTCTTTGTCATAGCTTTTTCAGGAGTTCCTCTATGTGCACTGAGAAGGTGAGTTTCGAGACTATCCAGAGGCCCCAGGTACTTACATTTTTCCAAGACCTCTAAAGGTTCACCCAGAAGAATGAGGATTTGGGACTGATTACTTACTGGGTAGGTGTATGCTGAGCGGGCATAAGGTGAAAGGAGCATCACTTTCATTTTTTAGTGTTGAGCACGATTTGTGGTGCAGAGATTTTGTTGCAGCAGGTCGAACTCCTGTTGTTTCTCTTTGCAGACTAACTCAAGGGTGGATTTGGTGATGTAAAGAACGGTGTCATCTGCAAAAAGATGGATGCTGGCCATATTAATGTTGGAGTCTATGTCACTGATGTAAATCACAAAGGGTAGGGACCCCAGAATGGACCCATGTGGAACACATCTCAAGAGCGGTTTGGGGTGAAAGATCACCTTGAGATTTCACCTGTTGCTTCCTGCCTGCAAGGTAACAGGAGAACCATCATAGGCAGTGTCATCGCAGTTGATGTTGCACAGCATGAGTTGGAGTAAGTCATGGTCCATAATGTTGAATGCCTTGCTCAGGTCCAGGAATAGTAAACAGATGTGGTTTTGGTGTCATGGGCAGTATGCCAATCGTTCATCACTCTGGCCAAGGCAGAGACTGTGCTGTGGTAAGGTCTGAAGCCAGATTTCTGGGGAGTAAGCAGATTGGAGGATTCCAGGTGGTCTCTTAGTTGGGTATTTAGTTTTTCAAGAAGTTTTGATAAGGTGGGTAATAAGGACATGGGTTGATAGCTGTTGAGAGCACATGGGTTGCCAGACTTGAAGATGGGGATAATGTGGGTGATTTTCCATCCAAGAGGAAAATTACATGAGTGAGGGAGAGGTTAAAGAGGTGAGTAATAGGTGGAGCCCAGTGGTGATGACCTTATTTTAAAGAAGAATGGCTCAATTTGGTCGTCAAGAGACAATATTAGGTCTTCGACCTGCTTAAGTGTGACAGGGCTGAGGCTGATCTTTGGTGCGTGACTTGCAGCTCTATGTGAATAAGAGGATTGAGGGTTGCTGGAGGCATGTACAGTGAGTTTACTTACAGAGGAAGTATCAAAAGCCAGTCCTACGGTAGCAACATTATTCTTTAGTTGTTCGAGTATACTTTGCCTAGTGGTGAAAATGTTGTCACTGGATATAACTTTGCAGGGCAAAGATGAAGCAGAACTGTGGCCTTCAATGCCCCGTAGGATTTGCCAAACTTGGCTACATTGGATTTGGAGGAGTCCAATGCTGATTAGAAGTAGTTGGACTTTGCAGCCCTTATGCATTTGGTGGTAGCCTGTGATTATGGCAACCACGATTGAGTGCTTTCAATAAGGGCGACTGTGGCAGGGTGCACATTTTATTTACTTATTTATTTATTCTTTGGTCACCGGGTAAGTGCACTGATCCTGGGGACCATTTTCAGGCACAACCCGGGCCACCTAGTGGCAGTTAACATACATAGGCATTACAGGTAAGTCACAGTACAGGTACAATACAGGTAATGGTACATACAATCATGTTACAGCTAATAGTCACAAGTACCATACAGTAGGTGATAGGTACATATAGCAGGTAATACAGTAGTGGTCACTATAGTCACTACTGGTCACTATAATGGTGCAGACAGGTAGTAACTGCAATGTACATTTATGTATACAAGCAGATTAATTTTGCATATAGGCAAGCAGTGCATACTTGGCTAAAGTTGGAAAGGAGATATACACTGTAAAAAGATATACTAGGCTCTGTGGGTGTCAGCAGACACAAGGGGGATCCATGATTTGCTACATATGGGGGAGAGGCAGATTGTCATATGGGATGGACTGGGGAGATGCATAATTATTGGGTCAGAATGGGGGACTTGAAATGAGTTTAATCAGAGACACCATACTCCACACACAAAGGGTAAGGAACCAGAACACTAGAGGATTGTGTATATTCATAAGACAAATGCACAAAATGGAATCAGAAACACAAGCATGGAAAAATACTTTATTTTCAATGTTTTATTGTATTTGCGATTATATTCAGGTATTTTAATTTTCTAAAAGGTTTATGCCCCCTGCACACCATCCCTGCCTTCCCTATATACCAATAACAACCAGCAAGACCCCACCATACTTCAACCTCCGCACTTCCCATAGATCCTTGGTATGACTCTAAGGAGGAGTATGATGTGGCAACAGGTGTGTTGTTAGCCCAAAAAATTGGAGCACATGCCCCCCAGTTTAAGTTAGTGAACCCCAAGTCTTTTCCCCACCCTTGCATTAAATTACATGTGCATTAAAGCCCAGCAGCACCATGGCAGTAGCTTCACCGGTGAGCTGCCCTGTCCCGAAGTCTCAGTACCACCCTCTCTCACTTCAGCTGTAGTTCTGGCTGTCTGATGAACCTCCAGTCTCCTCCCCTCTGTCTTTCTGTCTTGGCAGGATTTACCTCTTCCTGTACATTGTGAGACAGTTCCGCTGCAACTGTCTGCTACATATTGGCAGTTAGTGTGCATTACATAGGAGGAGCCTAGTGTAGAAACCAATCAGTGGAGTTCCAAACCCTGTCAGGTGCCACTTTTGGTATGCCCCTTCACCCAACCACACTGCACACTTGGTACAGCCACCCTCTGCCTCTTCCAGAGTCACCTACCTGTTTAAAGAGAAAAAGAGCCAACTTCCCTTTTATTACCGACAGCAGTTCCCACCACTAGTATGAAATCACAGCTCAGTAGATTGCAGAGCACTGCATAGCCTAAAACAAAATAAATTTTAGACCTATACTGCTCAATACCACTCCTATCCTCTTTCCTTTGAGGACTCACTCTTCCCTGTCACCTGTGGTTAGCATCAGATCACTAGTGTAACCCCTGCAAATGGGGTTCCTAGAAATGCCAGTCTGGGTTTACTCTTACCCTTTTGTTTTGTCCTTCTCCTGACTTGGCTTCTAATTTTTCTGGCTGCCTCCAGGGTAACTATGTTCAGCTCCAGCCGAAAAGTAAAAAATGAAAATGTTTTAAATAATGGAACTGTTGCTGCTTGTTGGGAATATGTTGTACATGTGGGAAAAAGTGTTTAAAGTTAAAACTAATACTATTTCCTTGGCAATTCCAGTATTGTGGGCCTCTATGTGTCAGTCTGTCAGCTGCTGCAGGGGGAGCTTGCAAAAGCACAGTAGCGACAGAAAAAGTAAAGGAGCCACATTCTTTATCTGTGCAACGACTACAGGTGCAGCCTTTAAGCTATAGAACTGTGTGGCATTTGGGGCAAATAATTGCTTCTTTCTGGCTGCACCAGGACATTATTCAGGACTGTATCTAATCTGCTATAAGAGACAGTGGGTTAAGCAGCCATTGCCAGCAGCACAGCCAATTGGAATTGCAGCAACAGAAAGCCAGGATTTGTGGGACATTCACTGCATCTCATGGGAAAGCACCCAAGTGCTTATGGGGGCTTACAGGAACATTATTTTTGGCGCAAATTCCACAATCCAATTGTGCCTCGAGTGTTCTGATTGACAGGTTCTTCAGCAACTTGGAGACATGTCACCCATCCTGCTACTAATCAGGAGTCGAGCTAGGAGCTCTATAAAGAGGCAATGTTGCCAGTTTGTCTGGGAGATTCATTCAGAGATGCAGAGCTGAGAGAGCAGCAGAGCAGGCTCCAGCCTGCTGGGAGCACCCATGGGGGAGGGGCTCAGGCTCCAGCCATGCCATCAGGCCTGGGCCACTTAATTCAAGCCCTTTCAGTCTTCAGAGGGCATTTGTTATTTTCTTCAGTTAACAGTTAACTAGTTACAGTAATTGTGCTTTCTGCAGCAGCTAGTCTGGAGGTTGCCAGTACTGTCCTCCAGAGGCTAGCCTTCCCTCCCACATTGGGGAAAGATGTGGACCGAAGAATCAGATGTCCAGCTGTGGTGAGAGCGCTGACCAGACCAGATGACATCATGCAGTGGTGAGAGCACTGACCAAGTACTCAGCAGTGAGAGAGCTGAAGAAGTCTTCAGGATGCCTTCGATTGCAGATGAGACCTGTGGAGGACCTGAGTGAGTACCCTCGTACCCCCCCGGTGCGAGGGAGAAGTTAAGCAAGTAATCTTGGGGGCACCACATCCCATTAAGGAGTGTGTACTGTTAAGTGTGAAGTACTGAAGTCATCAGTCTGGGCTACTAACCCCATAAGAGACTGCTTAGTTCAAGTAATGGATGCATCTTGTCTGTGGCCCAAATGGCTAAGTTGCAGATGCAGCAAGATGCTGGGCTTAGTGAATCATATAAATGTGTAGCTATGGGTTAAAGTCACTGCCATCGTGGAGCTTCTCTGCCAAGACGATACCACCATTTCATGAGACAGGAGGCCCTAGGGCATGTTAATGTCAAAGATACCTTAAAGAGAATGCACCTGTGTCTGCACAGAATTTCGTCTAAGAGGCTTGATATAAGTGTTAAATGGCTAGATGTGCTGAATAGGACTCACTTGTGGATAATGTTGTTAGTATATAGAATGTACTGGATGTGACTGCCTGTGATTAAAGTATGGGATGCTTGATAAAAGTGTGGTACATGAAGTTATTCTGGATGGATGCCTTTTGGTATATAAAAATACTGGATGTGACTGTGTTTAAACTGCATTTAGGATGTTGACAGAAGCATCACCCTTATTGCTTTGGATGGGACTCCAAATATTTGCTGAATGTTCTGGATTTGAGATCCACATAGTTTATTCTGGAATGTTCGGAAGTCTGCAAGTGCAGGGCAATCCCTGCTTTGTCTGCTAAAGTGCAGGGCAATCCCTGCTGTGGTTGTAAATAGTAATTTGTTGCTTTACAAAAATCTGTTTCCAAGTTGCCCCCACCCTCAAATTAATAGCCGGCCACCTCAACCAGCTGCAACTCTATCAGGCCTGCAACATCTTGGACTGTGGTATCTGTTTAACCAGTATGGTATGAGATTGCAGGGTTTCTGCTGTATCTGGGACTGGTACCAGTGTGGGTATTATTAATAATTATGTTTAACATCTGATTTATCAGCAACTAGATAGCCAGGGCTCTGGATGTCTTAAGTCGAATGGTAAAATGTGATTTATGTCTGCCTTTAATATGTAGCCACCCAGCTGGAGGGTTCACCAGCAAAATTTCGAAATGATCTCTGTACATGTGTAAATATGGTAAGATAACCTCTACTCATCCTGTTTCCTTTCCTAGTTCCTTTATATTACCCTGAAATAAATATCTTGTTGTTGTTGTTTGAAATCCTGTGTGAGCATATTATTAGAGAGAGTCTTTAATTCAAAATGTGAAATGTGGGAACTGTGTATTGGGGCATGTCTGGGGAAGGTAACTGGTCATTGTGGGTGGTGTAGCAGCTCAGGGGCTACACCCAGTACCCTCTCACCCAGTAAGGCACCCTGAGTGGAGCACTGCATAAGGTTTTAAAAATGTTATAAGTTAGTCAGCCCAACCCCTTAGCCTATGTTGGGGAGTAGGCAGGGTATAACACTGGGGTGGTGCCGCCAAGGGTTACACTAGTACTTAGTCTAAGATGATCAGGACCTCCCTTCAATCTCATACCTCCTAAACACCACTCCCTCTTCTTCCACCAGCTGTACACTCCTGCCTCCTCCCTCACCCTGCCCCAACTGCTTTCCTCCAGTCCCTTGCAGACCCCCAACAAATGACCAGCAAATGTATATCTCTGGTGCTCCCATTCCTCTCCTAGTTCCACACTAATCCTCAAGGGACGAAGGTACCCAGCTACCCTCTATCTCCTTCTGCTTACCTCTCCTCATAGCAGGAAACATTGAGCTAAATCCAGGACCCCCACAAGACCTCTCAACCAACCAGTTCCCTTAAGGAACTAAAAATCTTTTACATGAATGTCCGAAACCTCCTGCCAAAACTAGACCTTGTTCTATGCTGAGTAAAGCAACATTCTCCAGACGTACTATATATTTCAGAAGCATGATTGTCATCCAAGACCCCGTATCCTCCCTAATGATCCCAAGATACTCCATTTACCACCAGAACTGTGGCAATTGGGCAGGAGGTGTCGCATTCTACATCTGCCACTCACTCTCATGTTTCATGAACATGTGTGATTCCCATCCAGCTTCCTATGAACTAATCCTCACCCAACTGTCCCTCCCATCTACTGTACCCGTGTATTTTGGAGTCATTTATGGCTCCTCTCATCTACGACCAGACTTGTTAGTCTCGTACCTGTCAATTGTACTACCCCAAGCTGCCAACAGCAAGTTACTCCTATTAGGGGACTATAACTTGGATTGGATCTTCCCTTTTTAGAAGACCTCCCTGACCAAAATTGAAGCTTTCAACCTAACCCAGATGTTCAGGGAACGTGCATATTTGTGTGAATAAGCTCGAACAACCTCCATTCCCAGAACCACTCACTCATAGACTGGATTCTTTTTCCCACCCCATAGAATTTCCTCTGCAGGGGTTCTGCCCAGTGCCCTGAGTGATCATTATGTTACATATTGTATCAGGAGACTCCATCTCCATCACTCAGCCTCCCAAATACCTAAACATCCTCCCCTTATACTCGATAAACTCTGAAGCCCTCCTACACAACCTAAGAACAGCAGACTGGACCCCCCTGTTGCTTTGCACCTGATGTGGACTCTGACCTCACCGGCTTCCTGTTCACACTAACCCAGATCTGGGACTACCAAGCCCCACTGGTCAAAACCATACTTAGGAAAAGACACCACCCTTGGATCTCTGCTGCACTGATCAACTAATGCATGGCCCAAGATAAGGCCTGGTCACTCAATAAATCCCCCCTTTCCCCACAAGCATGGCAACATTACAAATTACTCAGGAACAGTTGTACAAAGGCAATCCGTCACGTCAAGGCTGAATATTTCAAAAATCGCCTTCAGACCTCAAACACTGCTTCCTTCTGGAAGATAATTCATGTCCTCATCATCCCCCCCCCCAAGAAACAGTCCCAGTCTTAAATCAAAATGGTCACTCATCTCGGACCCTCAAAGTGTTACAGACATCCTAAATAAATTCTTTACAACATGTGCCCCCGACCACCCATCCCTTTTCCCACCATTCCACCTCCTTCTTATTTCCTCTTATCACCGGTTTCATCTCATGAAACACTGTTCACTCTCTTAAACCTAAACACTAACATATCCAGCCCAGACAGAATTCACCCCAAACTCTTGCACATGTCTGCCCCAGAAATAGTTGCTCAGTTAACTCGCATACTGAATTTCTCATTCTCTTTAGTAACAGTCCTCTAGGACTGGAAATCTGCTGCAGTGATTCCTCTGCAAAAAGGTGGAGATCCTACAATCCTCGGAAATTACCGCCCAATCTCCCTCCTCCCAGCCCTTGTCAAATTGTAAGAATCACTCACTAGTGACTAGTGCACTTCAGGCTGTCAGAGTATTTTCCACTACCAGCTTCCTATCTTGGTTCCAATCAGGCTTTCATAAGCACCATTTGACTATCTCGTCTCTACTGTGAATCACAGAACAAGTCCACTCTGCAACAGACCATGGCCACCTGACTGCTGCCATCTTCCTGAACCTGGCCTAGGCATTCAACTCAGTCTCTCACCCCCTTCTCCTTACTAAACTAAGATAAGCTGGATTAGCCCCCCTCTCAGCATCTTGGTTCACTTCCTACCTCAAAAACAGGCAACAGTCTGTCAGGGTGGGTAATTACTCCTTCTCCACTCCCTCCCGTTCTTGCAGGGGCACCTCAGGGGTTGATCCTTGGCCCCATACTGTTCTCAGCCTTCACAAATGACCCCCTTTAATGTGCTCCAGGTCACAGATACAGTACATATGTATGTAGATGACACCATTCTCTTCATCTCAGGGAAAACCATCTTGGGCCTCCATACCCCATTACAACTAGACCTACTAACAATGCATTCCTGGTTCCTCAAAAACAATTAAAAACACCTCAATGATCTTCGACTCATCCAAAAAGCTGGCAAGGTTACCCCCGCTTTCAAAACCCTTGATGGTTTCTCTAGTCTATGTCACAGCTACAAATACCTAGGGTTTGGCTTGATCCCACCTAAATTTCTCTAATCATATTGACACTATCATCTCTAAGCTATGACCTAAACTCGTATTCTGTACCACTATAAGATTCCTTCCTTCCCTCTCCACCCACAGCGAGTTAGTCTCCAAGACAATTATCCCAATCTTTGACTATGCTGATGTCATTTACAGAGTGACTCAGCCTCCATGCTCTCTGGTCTTAACACTCTGCTAAATTCCTTCTTCTGTTTCATTTCTAACTACCCACCCCCCCCCAGACCGCTCACTGCCACCTCTACTCCTCCCTCGGTCTTGCACCACTGTCACATACTGTAGGCATACTTTTCACTCCCTCTCTATTGTAGCCAAATACTTGCTCGGCCTTCTTCCACCCTACCTATCAGAAATACTGTCTCCAGTAGCTAACTCACCTTACAATCTATGCAACAGGGATGCACTTACTTTTTTCCTTCCCATCCCCTCATCTGCAGCTGATAAAGCCACCTTCTCCTACAGGCTCCCAGATTTATGGAACCTACAGCCAACCCATCTTCAGAACCATCCTTCCAACCCTCCATCAAGCAGAACTTATGCCTCCCCATTACACATGCGCCTAAACATTCCATGCACCAACAAATATATACTCAGGTTATGGCAGTAAGCCATCGTGATACCAATGACAAGTCATCTTTACGCCAATGCACATTTTGATTTCTACTAGTTCTATGATGACCCTGTACGATGCTTATAACCAACCAAGTCTGTCAGCTGTTGAGATTGTATTTTTGTTTATACTATACCATGTGTTCTCATTTGTAATTCCATCTCAAGACTATAAATGAGCCTTGGCTAGTGTTCTTTTACTGGTACCCAATTTTAAATAAAATAAATAAATATTGGTGTAAATAATTCAGCACTTTGGCAGCATAGAAAAGAAATCAGAAGCTTCTACTGACTCTGAGTCAACTTGTGTGCAGGGATATTTGTGATATGGCATTATGGATGGGGGTGTAGGCCAGGCAGTGTCTATGAGACAAGTCCCACAGTGATAAGGATTTGGGTTTAGTGGGTCACGCCAGCAAAAATTGGCCCAGGCTAAGGTATGTGCTGCTGTACCCTTTTTAATGCCTTTAGATATAATTTTTGTTTACTTTTGGTAGTTCTTTGTGCTTATGCACTAACACTTTTGGACCACACTGACCGCAACTTTGAATATAGCATTGGATGATTAACTAACTGTCAAAGATGTAATGCACAGTCAGCAAGGTGCAAAACCTATTAGCACAGTGCTAGGTGCTCCAATATGTTGCAAGCTGCCTTACATTTATTGCAAGATATCTGTTGGAATTTGTGTTTTCTATTTGTTACTTTTCATTATAAAAGGAAGAAATTATTGCCTTCTCTGTGACAAGTGTTAGAAATTGTTATGAAGAAAAGTATTACAAGTTAAATATATTCAGACAATATGAAGAATGTTTTCATTCTATCTGGATGATGATGATGAGTAATACTATAAAAAAGATTTTATCAGGCTGTATGGGGAGATTTGTCATTGTGCTGAGAATGTGTCATAGTATTTACTTGTTACCTACTATGCATGTGTTTTTGGTAAATAACTTGCTAGTTGAAAAGTGCTTGTTGATTATTTGAAACTTAACCCAGATAAGGTAATGTTAGTCCTAACTGAGCTACCTTCAGTGACAAAGGAAACTAATAACAATCATCTTAGATCCAAATAGGTACTGTTCTTGATATTGTTCCCTTTTATCCTTATGTAAAATGTGGACCTTTAGCCATTTATGTACAGAGTAGTGTATAATTATTCTTTACATTGAGGGTATTTCATGGAATGGCTGTGTCTCATTTGCTGATTTGCTTGCTAGCTATAGATTGCTGTAAAGTGAGAGAAGGAGCAGGGCCAGGGATGGAGGGACAAATAATGATTGACCACAGGGTATTTCTATTTCACCTACCCCAGAAATAAATAACAGCGGTGTTTGTTGGAACAGTCCATAGAGTTTATTGCTCACAGGGTTTTGCTTCTACTCCCAAAATAAATAACAACAGTGTTTGCTGGTGGTGTCTGTCACAAAGTCCACAGCGCTTTTTATTTGTGTGAAGTTGCTTGGGTATGAGGACTTGACTAAAACACTGAGGCAATAAGGCAGTCCTAGAATAAGTACTACTGTATGTTTCCTTATTCCCTGGTTGACAGTCCTGCTGTATTTCATGGTTTCAGCTAGTAAATTCCTATGCTTGCTTGCAGGAGATTTCCTAGAATTTGCTTCTAAAATGCACCATTCCCTCCAAATTTTTCAAACTTTTATCCATGAGCAAATCCCCCCAGACCTCCTTTTCTAGAAAAAGTCACATATGGGGGCATGTGCCACCCCACTTTTAGAATCCTGCTGATGCCCCTGGGTGGGGGTATATACCCCCATTTGAGCCATGTGATGAATGGCAGGTGGAGAAAGTAGACAACCTCTTCATTTTCCAGTCATGACAATTTCACTATTACAACTTTCATTATTAATTGGTTCACTTTTTTCCTATGTGGAATATGTACCAAACAACTACACAGCAAATGCAACCAAGCAAACATTTGGTATTGACACATGGTTGTTGTCTTCTGCTAGCATGTTAGTTTATGTCCCTAAAACTCATCTGGAAAGATTTTAACTTGCTCAGCTGTGTAGACTAAAGAATGCTTGTTGACATAAACCACCATCCACTGATGACCCTACAGTGGAACTATTTCTAAACCTCTTGCCAAATCAAGTCTTATAACAACAAACAATTTATACAAGGATGACCCTCCTCCACCTCTCACTGACTGAACCACTGACACTAACAATGGGTCCAGCCACTTGGTTTGTGTACTGCACTTGCTACAATATGGGTTTCTAACTTTCCATACTGTGGTGTATTTGACTTGCTGAAGTTCACAGGATCAACCAGATATAAATGTGTATTACACAAAAGTATGTTGCAGAAAAATTATTTACAATGGTGACTTTCTTAATTGGGCCCTCCAAAGCCTTGCACATACATTTAGGTACCTGAAAATTCCTCTTTAGCAAGAATAGATGCATTAGCAAACCCTTTACTAGTTGTAGACTGCATCACTGAAAAGTACTAGTAATTAACAAGTATTTATTTATTTATTATAACCAGGATAGACACACTATGCTGACTCTTGTTTACAGGTGCAACCTGGGAGCACGAGGAACTTAAGTGACTTGCTTAGAGTCACCCAGTATACATGTGGAGGCTGTGGGATTCAAATGCAGGTCTCCAGGTTTGAAGCTCAGAGCCTTAAACCACTGCACTGTACTGCTCCAGTGGACAAGATGTGCTCCTGTAATGGATACGACATATTTCAGAAATGCAATGAAAACTACAAGAGATACTCTTACATCAAACCTGCTCATAAGGTAGTGTTCTCCCCCACTGTTAGTACAGTGCCCAGTTGCACACTTCTACTTTTACCTTACAATAATTTAAAGAGGAAGACAGGCCAAAAGTGCTACATTGCATAATTAGAATCAGCATACCCCCCAAAAATGTCATACCAAAATTAGGTTTCTATGATACATGTACTTTATTTTAAAGTTCTGAGCAATTTTATAACACTCCCGTTCCAAAAACAGTTTCAGTGAAGAGCCACTGATGATGTCATAACCAGAACTCAAACAATAGATTTCACTGTCAACAACCTTATAGGATCTATTTCTCCTATGTTTAAGAAACTGTAGCTGAAGTAATAAAAAAAGAAAAACACTGACATACAATAGGGTTGGCTGTAGTGTATCCATTTTCAGAATGTTCAGGCGCATGGTACTGTAATTTAGAATGTGTCAGAACGTGGTATAAGAATGCAGTGCTGAACCAAGATAATGAATCTCAAGGTGTTACACAATTTTAAAATGTTGGGGGGAGACATGTAATCTCGGAATGTGGCAGGGATGTTCCATATCAAAATGTTGTGGGACACAATCACAGAACGTGACAGGAACACACATCAAGGAATTTGGCAGGGACTGGCAATTTCGGAATATACAGTAATAAAGATGCACGTGGTCTGAATGTGACAGGACACAGCATTTTTTTCTGAAATTGCCTGTCCCTGCCTCATTCCAGAATTGCACACACCCACAACATTTTAAAACTAGGCATCACATCCCCACCGCATTCTGACATTGTGTGTCTTGGCCACATTCTAAAACTATGCATCCTGACACATTCCAAACTTGTGCATCCCAGCCACATTCTAAAACTGTGTATCACTGCCACATTCTGAAATTGTGCATCACTGCCACATTCAAGAATTGTGCATCACCATCCCATTCCATATTTGTACATCACTGCCACATTCTGGAATTGTGCTTCACTATTATATTCTGGAACTGGGCATCACCACCACATTTCAAAGTTGTATGTCACTGCCACATTCCGAAATTATGCATCACAGCCGTATTCCAAAATTGTACATCACTGTCACATTCTGAAACTGTGTCATCATCACATTCTGAAATTGTGTGCTACTGCCACATTCCAAAATTGTCCGTCATTGCCACATTCTGAAATTTTTGTCTCCGCCACATTCTAAAAATATTGTATGTAACTGCCATATTTTGAAACTGTGTCATCATCACATTCTGAAATTGTGCGTCACTGCCACATTCCAAATGTGTGCATCATGGTCACATTCTGAAAATGTGCATCACTGCCACATTCTGAATTTGTGCATCACAACAACATTCTGAAATAGTGCTTCACCCTCACATTCCAAAATAGCCTTTTCTCCACCACATTCTAAAATTGTACCTTCCTGCAACATTCCAAAGTTGCATGTAAACTTCCACATTCTGAAATTGTCTGTAATTGTCACATTCTGAAAATATGCATCCCACCATATTCCAAAATTGCATGTCTCTACCACATTCTGAAAAGAGTGTCACTGCCACATTCTAAAATAGCATGTCCAAGCCACATTCTAAAATCACACATCTCTGCTTCATTCAGAAATTGGATGTGACTACTACATTCTGAAACTGTGTCATGACCACACTCTGAAATTCCATGTCCATGCCATATTTAAGCAATAAGGCATGACATGGTGTGCATTATTATAGAATGAAGGTGCACCTTGGGAAGTGAAGCATGAGGCAAAGCAAAGGGCTTTACGTACCTGAGGTGTGCCATTATTCCTCAATTACACGCACCATGGAATGCCTTATTGCCATTATAAAATGGCTTCTGTTATTTTTTTTTTATTTTAGGACCAAGCAATGAGGTTCAGAATGTTAAGCATTTCTGACCTGTGCTGTTGTGCTGGGATAACAGCACAGTAATGTAATTGGATTCCACCAATCACAGTACAGTATTTCTCTTACCCATTTTATAATATGAAATTGCATGTTGCCACCACAATCTGAAATAAAGCATCCCAACCACATTTTGAAATTGTGCATCACTACCAAATGCCAAATTTATGTATCCATGACACATTATGAAATTACATATCCCTGTGTCTCCCACATTTTGAAATTTTGCATCTCTGCCACATTCTAAAAATATATGACACTGCCACATTATGAATTTTAGCATCCTTTATACATTCAAAAATTGTGTGTCCCAGCTACTTTCTGAGATTGTGTCATTACTGCATTCTACAACTGCAACCTGGCAACATTTTGAAAGCTCATACCTGCAGTACTTTAAAATTGTACACAACTTTGTCATTCTAAACTCATAAGTTCATACTGCAATTCTGAAGTACTGTACCTTGAATCTGCACATTATGAAAATGCATGCGCTGACCTGCCCAGTGTCAGCATTTCTTTTTCAGATGATTACTATTTCTGCAGTTTTAAGTAAGGGGGGTCCTGTAATGTAGCTTAAATGGTGAATGAGGCTGTGAGTTCTGGTTATGACATTATCAGTAGCTCTTCACTGAATCTGTTTATTTTTTTTTTTTTTGGAGAAGGCAGTGAAGTAGTGCTACAAAATGACATGTAACTTTTAAACAAAGTACCTTAGAGATCTCATTTTTGGCATGAGGTTGACTGAGAATATGCTGATCTGAATCCTGAATTTATTGATACCAACAATTTTAGCTGGACTCCCCCTCTAAATAAGCTTGTAAGTACTCTGTTGGCACTTCTGTTTACCAGGCTGCCCATAATCATGACACAGGCTGCTGTTCATTCCATTGTCCACTATATGCCAATGTACTCTGCTGACTCAGGTATTGCTTGGTAGGACACATTACCATATAACTGGTAAGGGAGTAAGTGACTGCCTGTGAAATTGTGGTGGGCTGACTTTTAAACAAGAGCAGTGATGTATTTATAAGATAAATAAACTACTGTAAGGTAAATGAAAAACATATTTTTCTTAAAAATACAAATCAGGCACTTAAGCGGGGAGAGCAGTACCTGATGCATAGCTTTCCTTTAATAAGTAGCCATTTGAGACTAAGACAATCACATGCTGTAAAACATTCAATAGTTGAGAGAATCAGGATGGCAGGGCTTATTTTTCATGTTTTTTTCAAGAGCCAAAATAATGACATACAATAGCAATTTTTTTTAATATATACATTCTAGATGCCAATACAATAATGTGGGCTAAATAGTATCTGCAGTGCTTAGCTGACTACTAATATTAATTGCATATGTTTTGCTTCTGGCAATGCAAGTAGTTATCTGTTAAATATTTGCAGAAAAGCACAGCTGTGCAGCAGTTTAGCAGCCTCTCATTTACAGTGGGATCTTCAATTTTTGGTCGTTGGCACTTAAATGCTGAAGAAGGTTGGAAGAAGACAGAATAGGGACTTGCCAAAAGTCAGTAAACCAATGACAGCTTACAGTCAGTTGAATAACTAGCAAAAGGTAATTATATGCTAGCCCTTCCAATATTTTTACCTTTCACCTTACTTAAAATACCAATGCACACTAGTTACAGTAGGCTAGAAGAATCTATTGCTCGGCAGCCCAACTATGCTGCCCAAAGTACAACCACAAAACGCAGGCAGAATTAAGCAGCCTGCAAGTGCTGGTTTTCTTCAGCCTGAGAAGACTGGCACATGTGCAACTGCTTAATTGGTCTTTTCTTTTGGGAGGGGATTACCTTTTTTGCCAAAATCTGACCCTTCTAGCACTGCTGATTTGGGGGGGACAATCAGGGACAAGGCTGCTGCTGCTGCACAACCCAGTGATGCTTGCCACTAGACTGCCCAGACATGAGTGGTAGTCCCCTCCTACAACATTTGACACTGATGGGCTGATCTTTTGAGCCAGGTAGACAGGAGGAAGAGGGCAGAGTGAAGTGATTGATTCTTTTGGATACCAATGGTTAGTGTCTGTCACTTCTCCCTACCACTGTCCCACTGCCTCCTGTAGCACCCCACATTTGCCAGTGTTTGAGAATAGAGGACAGATTGTGGAAGCATGGCGTGCTAATAGTGAACGTGCCCTGTCTGTGTGCTGAACTGAACAGCAAAGCAATAAATAATGTAAAAGCTCTTGTAAGAGATATTGTAACAGCTTTTAAAAAAAAGCTGCCTAGCGAGCAGAGGCTGGATAGACTCATCACTTAGCATGAGAGTTGAAGGGGCAGGGCCAGTTGAGTATCGCTGGGGCTGAAATACAGAGAAAAGAATTACATCAACATATGAGAGCTCTTTAGGAGCTATATAAATTTAGAAAAGTACTGCTGCTGATAGCAGTACTTATGATGGAGGAGTGAGACTAGAAGACAGCACTGCACATGCACAACTCTTCAGCTAGTGTGAGTGATAATAGGCAAGGGAGAGAGGGTCTAGTGTTGCATCTGCAGCTGGAAACCAACATTTATTAAAAACAACACTAAATGCTCTTTTCTGAGTGACTGAGAGAAATTAAATTAAAAAAAATCTTTAAGAGAAAGAGACATCAGGCCAGACTCTACTGGAAGGAGGGAAAATAGTGAGCTTCAGGCACTTGTAAGAGTTGCCTGTGCTGCATTAAAAAAACACTCTGCTGTCTCAAATAACAAGTGAGGTAAGGAGACAATAGGTGTGTGAGAAGGGACTGAAGACTGGGACAGAATCATAGAGCATGAGAAGTGGGAGGGGAGTGGAAGTGAGCAAGTCAGTCTTGCACAGCTTCAACTAGAAAATAAATAAAAGACACTTAATATCTAAAAGCACTCTTTTAAGAGATATCAGACAACTAGTCTGCAAGAGAGGAGACTTAGAGAAGGAGGTAGTGAGGGGGAGTGAGTCCACAATTGTGCTGTTTGAAATTCAAGTCAGACCCATGATTTAAATTAAATATTTCCCATTCAAGAATCAAAACACTGTTTTAAGAGCTATCTTAAAAAAGGCTCTGTGTGTGCTGATTAATAGAGAGTAGTAGAACAGAGAGGAGATAGACTTATAATGAGAGAGGTGGGAGAGAGAATCCAGTGTTGTGATGCTGGAACATGGAAAACAAAATACAGAAAAAAAAAATCAAAAAGCTCTTTTAAGTGCTATCATAAAAAGACTGTGTGCTGATTATGAGAGAACAGCCTACGGTGGAAACTGACTTAGTGTTAGAAGTGGAAGAGAGAGAGAGATGGAAAGAGAGAGAGAGAGAGAGAGAGAGAGAGAGAGAGAGAAAGACAGACATTATCCAGCATTGTGCTGGTGGAACTTGGAAAATAAAATACAGAACTTATAATTAAAGGGCAAAAACTCTCTTTTAAGAGGCATCTTAATTAAAAAGGATGTGTGCTGATGAAGATAGTACCCCACAACCAAGACTGTTTTACAGTGTGAGAGAAGGGACACAGAAAAATCCAGAGTTGTGCTGCTGCTGGAACTTGGAAAAAAAATACAGAACTTATAAAAACAAACTCTGATGCTGGCCCAGTGGTGCTGAGGGTTGAGGTGCTAGGCACCACACCTCACACCACACTGACAACCTGGGCTCAGGAATGAGCTCAGGCCACCAGGGGTTGGCAGTGGGGAGAGAGGATCGAGCATCCAGAGGACTGCTGTCTTCTTTCAGTGGAGGGTACTGTGTCATCCCACTCACCAACTGCTCTCTGGCAATGGCCAGAGGTTAGCATGAGTCAAGAGGCATATTTCTGATTGCTTGCATCAGTGGAGTGGGGAATGAGAGGAACTGGAAAAGGAAGAGAGCCATGGCTGGCTCTTAATGATGGCCATGACACCTGAGGCCCAGCCCCATGTTCTGTATTGGGTCTCCAGGGGAAGGTGTAGAGCACCGACTCCTTCCTGGCCCCTTCATGGGGGTCAGTCTGTGAGGGAATTCCTGGGTTGGCAGGTGCGGGTGCGGGTATGTCTGGAGAGAATGTCCCTCTGGTAGGAGGGTCAAAACCACCAGTCGTGAAGTCTCCCTGGAGGAGGAGGATAAAATACAAGTATAAAAATAAACTCTGGTCACAGCCAGCACAGCTGCTATGCTGCTTTAAGAGCACTGGAAGTGAGCTTAACTGCATTTACAAACGAATGGAACCCAACTAATTGCCCAGCTTGTTCAGGTCCTGAACAAGGGGATTATGAAAAGGAATCAAAATTCATAATTACTTGCTCCCTGCTCTCTTTCTTTATTTCTATGTCATCCTTTTTGCCTCCCATGTTGTTAAACCTGCTGAGTATGCACCCATCATTGCTCCACTATGTGTTCTCCAACCAGTGATAATATTGGTTACAGTTGGTCAGTGGTTCAAAACATTTATAAGGGTACCTGTGTAATTATGGTGAATAATGACATTGTCATAAGACTGAAGTTTACTAGGGCAAACACCGGATATGGACAAATGACAGTTCAATATAATGCATCTAAGGTATGGAATATACAAACACTGTAAATAAGAAATCCAGTGCATCTAATGTATGGAATATATAAATGCCACAAATTAGAAATCCAGCTACACTGGCAAAATTGCAATAAGCAATATAAAATGAAATGTTTGAAATATGCAACTGTGTCTATTTTGAAGTTGTTAATGTCTATTTTTAATATTTTCTTCAATGTACACTTGTCTAACATTGAAAATATTTTCTTTTTTTTCAGGTCATCTGTGTGATTTGTGCAACATCTGTAAGCTGGTCAACTTTGAAAATAGGTCCTCCCCAAGACCTAGCAGTTTTAGCATATGAAAACAAACTCTGGTCAGAGCCAACAAGGCTACATAATGATATTTTAGGGGGATTAGGAGCCATCCACAGGGATATTACTTTTCTATGAAACCTCAAGCAGCTCAATATTTCTTTTGAACTGCATGCCAATAACAATATTCGCCTGTGATTGCTGGCCCTGTTAAAGTTAACACATTGTCTGGTGTCCCAGGTACATCCCACCCTCTGACTGCCAGGCCTGTTAACAAAAATCATTCAATGGTGCACAGTGGCTCCATTGTTGTCCATTGTCTGTCATGTTAATAACAAATAATTCCCTTACTGCAGTGTAAGGTTGGTCTGGTCCAGTGATATGGAGGGATGAGGCACTGTGTGCCTTGACTCATGCTATATCAGAGACCCGAGTTCAGGAACATGTTCAGGTTGCCAAGGGTCGGAGAGAAGACTGAGAATTCATCAGATAGCTGCCCTGTCCCTGGGTGGGAAGGCATGCTGACTCAACATTTGTTTCCAGGTGAAAGCAGTAATCCAAGGGGTGGTGGAATGCAGAAATGGCTAGCACAGGCCACCCATCTACCTCAGTCACACATTACCACTCAGATGGCTGGCCCAGTTCTAGATGTGAGGACTGGTTGAGGAGGCCTGGGAGGATGAATCTCCTTCCTGTCCCTATCATGGGGGAGGACAATCCATGGGGAACTTTGGACCAGTGATCTGGGACAGGGAAGTGGCACAGAGGAGGAGGTGGGGAGAGGGATGAGAGCCTGCCTGAGACAACTAGCAAGGCAAAATGTTTATGGAGGGGGAAATGTTGTAATATGTATGACCCTAACACATATACACAACCCTCCGACAACTTGGGTTACAGTAAACCAACCAAGTATAGGTAATATGTACAGGATCTCCTACCAGGGTACTATGGAGCCAGAGGAGGAGTCTAAAGGATGAGGTTCTTAGAACTGTAGAATAAGGATCCAGAGTTCATAGATAGTTACTACGAAAGGATAAGAAAGGTTAGACATATTGTCATACTTGTCTGATGGGGAAGGAGTTCACATCCTGTGAGTTCTGTAAAAGTAAAGAGAAAAGGTTAATATGCGTAAATACAATAGTGGGAACACTAGAAAGGATAGAAATAGAAAGGGTATAGTATAGTGTAAAAGTTAAAAATATATATTACTTTAGATAGAAAAAGTTACAGAATTAAATGAAGTAGCAGATACAGAGACATGTTTAATTTAAGTAGTATACTAATATCATTAACTGTTTACCATGAGCGTCAAAAACAAAACACAAAAAGCAGAGTAATGAAATGATTGTAACCAAGTTACTCATGTGTTTTCAGCTTGACTTGCACATTGTTTTTAGTGTGTGGTGTATATCACTTTAAGAGATCTGTATAAATGAGATGCACATTTGTTTTCCTCAGACCCACCCCCTGAGGAAGACCCTTTGAAGAGTTGAAGCACTTGAGCTAGTTTATGCACACCAGCATATTGCCAGAAACTAAATCTTGCACTGCGCTGTCTTTCTTTTCTTATTACAAGCTGGCTACTTTTCTCATGCACTGCCTTTTCCAGTGCACACCACTCAACACTACTTACAATATAGCCACAGCACTGACCACTGA
Source organism: Neoceratodus forsteri (assembly GCA_016271365.2). Classification (NCBI taxonomy): domain Eukaryota; kingdom Metazoa; phylum Chordata; order Ceratodontiformes; family Ceratodontidae; genus Neoceratodus; species Neoceratodus forsteri. The sequence continues at coordinate 37,492,504 of CM057450.1, forward strand.
CCATCACAGGACTGACCCTTCCACTCCCTACAGTTACAGGACTGTACACCCCTCTGAGAGTCATATGACTGAAGCCCTCCACTGTCAGTCACAGCACTGGGCACCCACCCCTGACAGTCACAGAACTGATCCCTATTCCCAATGGTCACAATACTACACCCTACCAGCATGACAGCACTGCCCCATGCCCCTAAAGTCACATGGATGACATTCTCCACAGGCAGTTACAGCAGTAATTCCCACCCATAACAGTGATAAAACTGTACCTAAGTCACAGCACTGAAGCCCACCCCACAGAGTCGGACTGACCCCCGTAAATTCACTTAGTTTGGCACCTTATACAACTTTCCTGCTGCATGTACAACTTTCTGTAAATACTCAGTCCCTCAAAGGTGTAGAATTATGCAGAAGCAGACCTCCCAAAAGTCACTGAATGACCTCACTCTGACAGTCACATAAATGACACCTATCCCTGACAGTTAAATATCTGACCTCTTCCAATAATCATAACATTGTACCACCAATTTGACAGTCACAGTACTAACACCGCCCACCATCAGTCACAGCAATGACCACCCTCAACAGTCATATGACTGTACCAATCCCTCCCCCACAGTCAGAGGACTACACCAGCCAGCCCCAGTCATGGGAATGTACCACCACCCCACCCCTACAGTCACAGGACTATGCCAACACCCCCAAGTCACAAGACTGTAACACACCCTCCTTCACAGTCACAGAATTGTACCGCCCCCACAGTCACAGGACTGTTCCACCTCCCCCCCACACTTAAGGACTGTACCATCCCACTGACAGTCACAGGACTGACATCATCCAGTGACAGTCATAACAATGACCACCCACCTCTGGCAATTGCAGCACTGTTCCACACCCCTGAGAGACAAAACACTTTCTTACTATTTCCAAAAGTCACAGAACTGCCACCACCAAACCTTGTAGTTACAGCAATTACCATACACCCCTGGGAGTCAAAGCACTGATTCCCATCCCCCCATAGTAACAGCGTTGGTCAAAGCACTACACCCCACCCCATCATACAGCACTAATTATCTATCCCCAACAGTCACAGCACAGCCACCTCACTGCCAAAAGTCACAGGACTGACACCCTCTACCATCAATCACAGCAGTAATTTCCATCCCCTGACAATAACAGCACTGAGCTACAACTCCTAATGGTCAATGCACTGACCACCCATCATCATCAACAGCCACAGCACTGGTCCCTCACCCACAACAGTCACGGGACTGACCGCCACCCCTTCAATAGTCACAGAACTAACACCTTACACTGTCAGTCACAGTGACCACCTACCCAACAGTCACAGTGCTGATCCTCATCCCCCAACAGTGACAGCACTTACCTCTACCCACAACGGTCACAGTGCTTACCACCACCACTGTCAAAGCACTGTCCTCCTACATCTGCAACAGTCACAAGGCTATTACCCTCCGCAGACAGTCACATCAGTTGTCCACCCCCTCAACAGTTGCTACACTCCCCCCCCACTCCCAAAACAAACAGCCCTGTCCCCTACATAGCAGTCACAGTACTGGTCACCCACCCTTGACAATAACCACACTGGCCCCCACACTCAATCATTACAGCACAGCACTGACACCCCCAACACAAAAGCACAGTACTGACCCCAGCCATTAACATAGCACTGCCTCTGAACCTCCCTCAAGAGTCATAGGACTTACCCTCCGCCTTACAGCAAGGCACCTGACAGTCACAGCACTGACCACCAACCACTGGCAGTCCCAGCACTGACCACACCTCAGTCATAAAATCTTCTAAAAAATTATTTAAGTACTGGCAAACCATTGCAGAGAATGCAGGGGCAAACTGGCACTGGCCTGCTTGTCAGATTCTGGTAGATATTGTGTTAGGCTAGTAAGATTTTCCTTTAATGAGCCCTGCAGACTTGTACTGGAGAGTGTCCCCAATAAGTACATCAGCTGGACTAGTGGAAGTGTCTGTGGGGTTAGTGAATTTCCTCAGTCAGTAGTCCTACTGGCTAGTGGCTATAAAACTTTACTTAGACCCCTGGAGTGGAATATGCTATCCACAAGATGGCCCTCTAGACATTATTGCCCACTGACCAGCCCTAAAGCTGAGCATCCTGCTAGAGTCAGAAAACCCACATTCCAGCCCCCCCCCACAACTGGAACACTGTTTCAGTACCAGTTCCTTGGGTTCTTATACTTCTACCTGGACACCCAAAATGACAGCAACATAGATGGGTAGAAGGGACCTTGGTTTAATCCCTCATGCAAGGGACAACACACCATGACAGTACAGGATTTAGACATGTGTACAGCATGATGCTGGCATCACAGGGAAAAGCCTGGCTTTCTTAGTCCCAGGCCGGAATATCTCCTAGCATGTCCTGCAGCCACATTTGTAACACAGAGGCATAGTCATTCTCTGATCATACTGAACAGCAGGACAAGCAATAGCTACTTCTATCTGTAAATGGCTTTGCTTACTTATATTTGTGGATTCTGCAGTTCTGTTTACTCCTTGCTACACTGCATGCCATCACTTACAAAGAGTTCTTTGGAATACCATTGTAATACCTGTTCTTTGTCATTGTACTATCACAGTGATTTCCAGTGTATTACCACTGTGGGTTTTATAAATGATATCACAAGGATTTGTTCCAATTCCATTGTGATATCACTGTAACCATTATGATACCATGTAGACAGTAGTAGTTCACTGTGGTACTTTTCTGCACTGCTGATCACCAGGGAACATCTAGAATTTTTTAAGGGGCAACTCTTTCCCAAATGTTTAATATTACCATTTAAAGCTAAGACTAGGTTTAAACAGATTTTGCTGGACTAATGAGGCTGTGGGTGCTACTTGGATACATAACTGGATCCACTGATACTGACCACCCCTATATATTTGCTTTCAGTACCTGCACCTCATTTTGCAGCCTATTCCCTCAAGGTCTGTCCCAGACTACAGACCACTGCTGGAACCCTCAGTCTTTTTTCATTCTAATCTCAGCAACGCATCTTCTCCCCTCAGCATTCCCTGAAAAATATATCATTCCTGAATCACCATTGCCAACCCCAGCACTGTCCTACTACTATTTAAACAATTATTACTTCAAACTGTATTGGAAGGTATTTGTTTTATGCAATTCTGTACTGTGAAAAGTTTTGCAAATTACAGCAGAGACCATTCTAGTATTCTTGGGCAAGAAAACAGGGGATTACAGTACTAAACATTTGAAAGACAAACTTGTTTTGAATCATGAAAGAAAACTATGTCAATATATAGAAACAGTAATCTACTATATGTGAATTTACCTGGAGCTCTATAAAGATGCAAGCAGTTTATTTTTGAGTCTGCAGCAGTTCACTTTAATGTAACACTGCATGACCAGAAATTCAATCAACATCTGCCTTTAACATAGATTTGCCCAGGGTCTAGTGTCAGTCACACCATCAATTGATAGCAGACTAAACTTAGAAACTGGTGATCATATCCTGTGTTCTTAAAAACTATACAGTACTATTTCTTCAGTGCCCCTGCAGGAGGGGGAGGGAGAGGGAGAGGGAGTTGTGAGATCCACGGAGGGGAAGGCAGTGGAAAACCAATGCTATGGATATGACTGCAGCACTGTGCAAATACACACAATAGCTGCCCTACAAGTCCCTCTTCTAATCTACTTATAGCAAGAAGACTGCATGGCTTTACCATGCAGCCTTAAAAAGAAAGCTTTTTGTGACTACTATTTGTTTCAGCAATTTGATGGTTTTATTCACACTCTGTATAATATAAATTACATTAGTGTAGTCTGGAACTCAGATTTCTCTGTGGCATTATCTGGAGTTTATTTCCAATTGTGAAGTGTTATGATTTAGACAAGTATTTGGTTTTATCTGGGAGGTGATCTTGCACTGTACTGATGTAACCCATGCTTTCTTCATCATTTTGGGTTATTATGTGTGAATATACTGCAATATAATTGTTGCATTACAGAACTATTACAAATATGCACGTTTTTTTCAGGCACTGTTTAATGTGATAATATTCAAGTTACAAGGAACATATAGTGTAGAGCACATGTGCTATAATGTCTGTTAAAGATAACCTTGAAATAATGGAAGCATCCTTTCAGAGAATTAATTGTCAGCAATTTATGTAGCATACATACTGTGTTTGACTTTAAAGGTAAACAGAACTGTAGAAATCAAAATTCATAGTTGTTTGCTCCTTGCACTCCGTCTTTATTTCTATGTCTCTCTCTTTATGCCTCCCATGTTGTTAAATCTGCACCCACCATTGCTCCACTATGTGTGCTCCAACCAGTGATGTTATTGGTTACAGCTGGTCAATGATTCTTGATCCTGATAGCATTAGTTGAATGCCATGCTACTTTGATGAAAATGGAGCATGTCATCAATGTGCTTACTTTGTACTGTAGCACATTATACAAGTATAGTAGTGGTATCTGCATCTGGAGCCAGGGACTCATCTCAGAAGATGATACCACTGTAGAATGTATTCTACAGTAGAATGGCCAATGTGGGGGGGAAGTGATGTGACGCTCATGGAGTAGGCAGCAGCTTGAGGGTCTCCCGCGCCCTGCCACTACAAATATCATTTTTGTACCAAAAAACAGGGTGAGCAAGCATTGGGACATTCATCTGAGCCTGTAGGAACGGGTCCCATAGCTTTTGGTGAGATCGCTCGTTTTTCCAAATTAAGCAGCCGAATTTAAACTCGGAGGTTGAGCGCCCGCGATCAGATAGCAGCTTCTGGGTCCCCTGCCTCCTCCCAGTACAAATCTGATTTCTGTGCAATAAAACATAGTGAGCTGACTCTGGGACACTGAAAGGAGGCTGCATAAATAGGTTTTGGGGCATTTGGCGACAACGCTCGTTCCTGAAAAATTTAAGCAGCCTAAGCATAAACCGGAAACCTCACGCCTGTAGTAAGGCAGCAACCTGTGGGCCTTTCTCTCTCTGCTAGCAAGAATTGCATCTGTGCACAGAAAAACCAGCTGAACTGGCACTGGGATACTATTGGGTGCCTGCAGGTGTGGGTTTTGTGGCAACTAGAGATAACGCCCCTTTTGGAAGATGCTGGCAGCTGATACAGAATCGGAAGCTAAACGTCCGCGAAGGGGCTCATCGCCATCGCTCCAGGATCAAGAGATAAAACCTGAAAAGATCTATAATGATCTTTCTACTATAAAGGATGCCTTATTCAAGCTCATAGAGGAAGTAGCAGAGATAAAACCAGCCCTGACACAGTTAGCGAGAAGGGTGACCGATGCTGAGGCCAGAATCTCATCCTTGGAGAGAGCTATGGATAAAACAGGCCCTAATATAGTGGAGTGCAAAAGAAATATTGCTAAATTGGAGGATCGTCTAGATGACCTGGAGGGCCGCAACAGACGTAATAATCTGGTTCTGTTGGGTCTCCCAGAAGGAGAGGAAGGGTCGAACACTATCCAGTTTCTACAGAGGCTTATCAATAAATCGGTGGGCCCTTCACCTAATGGGCCGGAATATATTATAGAGAGGGGTCATAGGGCCCTTAGAGCCAAACCTTCTCCCTCGGAGCCACCGAGGCCAGTTATTTTCAAATTATTGAACTATCTGGACAGGGAACATATTTTAAATGGAGTGAGGAAGCTGGCAGTTTTCCAATGGGAGGGTAAAAAACTGCATTTGGTGCCTGACTTAACCTGGAAGATGAGGCAAGCTCGAGCTAGCTTCAGGCCGATTACTTCGAAGCTTTGGGCGGCAGGGATCCGACACCGCCTACTTTATCCTCAGAGGCTGGAGGTTACATCTAAGGAAGGCCTAAGAGGTTCAACTCGCAGAAGAAGCACTCGAGTCCTTGAGATCTCTGCTACCTGACCTGTTTCCCAAGGGATGACAGCTAAGTTCAACTATTTGGACAGTATTTAGGAACTTTCTGATTGTGGCAAGATTGTGACTAAGTTTCTTGGTTTGCTGTTTACAATTATTATCTGGATTTGAACGGGGGTATCGGGGTAATTAATAATTCTAGTGTGCCTTAAAACCAGTGACAAGCAGGGTTAGGTACTATGTATGTTGTTGTCTGAGATATTTAACCCCTATAAAGATGGGCAAGGGAGCTTTACAAACTATATAATTGTCATATTGTGGTTAGAAGTATTATAGTTTTTTGAATTTCAAAGAGAGTACGGGGAGGGTTTATTGTTCGTCCCTGCACTTATAAACTTAAGGTTAATATTCTAATGAGGAGGCAGGCTATAATGGCCGCATTTAAGCCTGAGAGTATACTTTTGCTCTTTCTTTCGGTAATAGCAATGGCTTTTTTAATAGTAAATCATAGATGGGGGATTTAACTAGTTAAAAGGTCAACTTAATACCGAATAGCCAAGGGATATAATGCAAGACAAGACTTCATGGTAGGCCGGACAGCCTTGCTTTGCTATCGTAATAGTTTCTGTTAGGGGCAGTTTGGCTTGCCCTCAATTTTGTAGACCTAGACAAAGCCCTTTACAGGGACTAATGTTTGGAGTGCCATGGAACGGCCTATAATTTCGTTTGCTAATGTCTGGAACACTGGAGGTATTTAATGGCCTAATGCATGCTCTTTTAGTTCAATGGATGCATTATACCCCATAACTTTTAACTCTTATTGGATAATTCTTGTTTGTTTGTGTTTTACTATGTGACTTAATTGACGGTCTAAAGAAAGAAGTAATTGTTCTTTCTGTAGCCTGGCTCATAGACAGGGTCTGATACGACTATATTTAATTACAATAAGAATTGAAGCAGGGTGGGTATGCCCGTCTCTATGTAGCTTCATGTTCCAGAGGACGGGAGTTGGCTTTTGAAATAGGAGGAAAGTTATAGGTTATTTATGGGTGGGTTATTATTTTGTTCAGGGGTTGGAGGGTAACTGGAAATTAAAATTTTGTTTTGAGGGAATTTGCATGGGGGAGGGGGCAGCTATCCCAAGACCTCTATAGTTTGAGCAATAAATGGAAGATAGGTTGAATATAATTTCTTGGAATATCAAAGGAGGTAAGGACAACTGTAAAAAATTTGTCATTTTGAATCACCTTGCCCGCTTGAAACCAGCGATAGTATTTTTACAAGAAACTCATGTTCTTGCTGACCGACTAGCCCATTTCAAGAAGAAGTGGGTGAATCAGGTCTTTGGGGCGGGATTCTCTTCCAATAGTCGGAAGTTGCTATTTTAATTGCCCGTGGGATTCCATTTATGCATTCTCAAATAATACCCGACCCACAAGGCCGATTTATATTTGTTTTAGGTAGTATTGGAGGGATTAATTTAGTCCTGGGTTCAGTATATGGGCCTAACCTAGATTCACCGGATTTTTTACACAGTTAGGATTGACTTTGGCTTCTTTTGGGAACACCCCAATAATCATAGGTGGGGACTGGAATTTAGTCCAGGCCAACCGACTAGACAGATCTCACTGCAAAGGCTCTTACCTCTCCCCAGCACAGAAGACCTTATGGGAGTTTATGCTATCAATAGGCCTAATAGATCCCTGGCGTACCCTGAACCCCAATCTCCGTGAGTATACATTTTCTTCTGCAGTGCATAAATCACACTCGAGACTAGATTTTTTTCTGGTCAGCCAGTATAGTTTGTCTTGGGTGATGGAGGCTGAAACTTTGCCCTGTGTAATCTCCGACCATTCACCTATAAGTATTATATGTTCTCTACCACTTCAACTAAGTAGGTCATACTCATAGGCTTTAAATAACAGTATTTTAAAAGAACCCATGACATTAACCAGATTTAAATCGTCTTTAGAAAGTTCTATCACCAGTAATTGGGGGTCTATTAACGCCATTGACCAAACTTGGGTGGCTCTTAAGTCTATGTGACGAGGTGAATTAATACGCTTGGCAACAGTCCTCAAGGCTAAGTCAAGGAAACTACTGGATGAATGCTTAAGGGAGATAAAGGAATTAGAAAAGGTAAATGACAACCAGAGAACGGAAGAACAAGAAAATAAATTAATCTCCTTGAGAAATTGGTATGCGGGTAAACAGAGAGAGAAAGTCACTAGTTTAGCTTCCAGAGTTAAGGCTTTATATCTGGGACAAGGTAGTAGGGCAGGAGGCTGTTGGCTTGGCAGTTGAAGCAAAAATCTTCGGCAAGGTGGGTGACTGCTCTTAACCACCCAGAATCAGGGCAATTGATCACGGATCCGGCTGAAATACTAGGAATTTTTAAGTCTTTTTATCAGAAGCTTTACACAAGCCAGCAGCCCCCCACCCAGGTATCAGATGAGACCCAAGAGTTCTTGGAAACTATTCCTTTACCGAGACTGTCAAATGAAGTTGGCCCTCAATTGATAGCTCCCATTTCTGTGGAAGAAATAAGCAATGTTATTGACTCATTTTGCCGGATAAAGCGCCTGGCCCAGATGGTTTCACAGCTTTTTTCAGCAATTTAAAAAGAATCTTGTACCCCTATTGCAGGAGTTATTTCTCTGGTGTGACTAAGGGATCAGGGACCAGACGCCATTCGAGGCCAAGATTATCTTGTTGCCAAAACCAGATAAGCCCATCGATGAGGTGAGTAGCTGCAGGCTGATTTCTTTGTTAAATCTGGATGTGAAAATGTTTGCTAAAATACTGGCCAACAGATTAAAACAAGTATGGCGGACTTTATTGAGCCCAGAGCAAGCCGGCTTTGTTGAGGGTTGCTCCTCAGCTGATCATTTTCATAAATTGTTCTACCTGATTTGTGACTCTGCGGATCCTGCATTGGATGCGTCATTAGTTTCATTAGATGCAGAGAAAGCTTTTGACAGGGTGGAATGGACCTTCATGTTCACTACCCTGTCAAAGCTAGGCATTCCAGATAGATTTATTCACATGGTTCGTATTTTATACTCTTGCCCTGTAGCTAGAATCCAATGTAACAACTTAACTCGAAGCCTTCCTCTCTCTAGAGGTACACGCAGGTTGCCTTGTCGCCATTCCTTTTCAATCTATACATTGAACCGTTAATTAGATCCATAAAGTCTAATAGAGAGGTGAAGGGTTGAGGATTGAGACACTGAATTTAAGCTATCTGCATTTGCAGATGACCTACTGTTACATATTTCGGACACTACTTCTTCCCTTCCTAAAGCTCTTGATTTAATCGATAAATTTAGTAGGTTTTCAGGGTATAATCTGAATAAGGCCAAAACGTCAGTCTATTCTTTGTCCCCATTTCTTCAGAGAAGTTGGTGCCTTTCCCTGGGACTTCGTTGGCAAACCAAATCACTAACCTATTTGGGGATTCAAATATCAAAGAATTTAGAGAATTTAACAGATTTAAATCTTAAGCCGTTAATTAAAACCATCAAGGAAGATTTGGTCAGGTCAAAGCTTCCATTGACTTTTTCCGAAGAGCCAATACGATAAAAATGGTGGTTATGCCCAAACTTTTTATACATTATCTAATTTAAATGTTTACTTGCTAAAGTCTTTTTCAAGCCACTATTTCAGCAATGTGTGGCCTTTTGTGGAATGGGAAACCCCTAGAAGGAGTTACCTCAAACTTACCCACCAACGCGACTTAGAGGCTTCAATTACTGGATTTCTATATTTACTACCTTGCTATCCATCTGGCAAGGTTGGGGCTAGGTTGTGAGCGAGGCCTAGCATACCCTGGTCTTCACTTAGATCGACTATTTGTTAAAGGCCTTAAGTTGGATTTAGAATCATTACTTTATGCCCCATGGGCTAAGGTTCCTAAGAGGGTGAGGGATACGCCGCTAGGATGGGATATTAAAGCTTTGCAACAGTTTTATGTGAAGTTTCAAATCTCGCAATGATACGATTTATCCCAACCTATAGTAGGAAATCCGAATTTGATTATTGGGAAACAACCAATATCTAGACAGGGAATTGAAGGGGAATCGAAGTTGCGGGTCAAGGATCTCTATCAGAATAATAGGCTACTTTCACCTCAAATACTGGCGGAGAAAGTGGGAGGTAAACCTCAATCTTACCTAAAATTAAGTCAAATTTTAAACTGCGTAAATCATATTTGGTATAAGGCTGGGGCAAGACATTCTGGGACCTATGTTTATGGAGTTGAAAGAGTTTGTGCAGGCGGGCAAGGTGATATCAAAAATTTACAAATATATAATAGTCAAAGGGAATTCGAAAGTGTCACCAGTCCCGGTATATTGGGAATTAAATTTGTCTTTGGGTAAATCAGCAGAAACATGGGAAAAGGCTTGGGTCGATATCTACAAATTTACCAAGCAGGATAGATTGAGAGAAGTTCAATTTAAGTTACTTCATAACTTATATCTTTCACCAGCTAAGCTTTCCAGAATGGGTAATCGCTTTACAGCGAATTGTACTGAGTGTAATGATTCTCTAGCTACCAGTTACCATAAATTTTGGACTTGCCCCAAGGTGGTGGGATTGTGGCATTTGGTGAAGCAAAAGATTGGTCAATTTTACAATTTGGATAGGTTCTTCACTCCAGAGGCTTGTATATTCAGTGTGTTTGATAAATTACCAGGCAAGTTAACTAAATGTCGATTAGCTATGGTAGCATTGGTAACTAAATTAATAATTTTGCACCACTGGAGAGGTGATTGGACTCCGTCGTGCGCGGAGTGGTGGGAGGAGTTTATGAATGCATTGAATGCAGAAAGATCGGTTTTCTCTTTTTATAATGCCATCAATATTTCAACAGTGTTGGGGAAGCTATTCCAATGTTTGAAGGACAGGTACGGGTATTAGAGATAAAGTCTCTTATCCTCGCTTCTAACTATTGGAATGATATCGACCTGCTTGGTACATTAATTTTGTGTATCCTTTCCTCCTTGGTGTCTCTTATTGTGGACTCAGCTAAACTATATATTCTTGGGTTATACTTTGTCTGTTTTTCTGTGGTTACATTATGACTACATATATTAATCATGTGAGTCAACCACAGGGATAGCTGCCAGGGTGGACGGGGGTGGGGGTAGATGGTCACCTTTTTCCTTTTATTTTGAGGGGTTTTGAGGGTCTTGTTTCGCTTTGTTACTTTTTTTTATTTGTCTTTTTTTTTGGTTTCTACGTACAATGCACTTGTTTGGTATATATTCTATGTTAAATATGTTTCAATAAAACTTGGTGACTTGCAAAAAAAAAAAAGAATGGCCAATGTGGGGGGACGTAGAGAGCTGGTTTTAAAGTGCGTGTGTGGGGGAGAGACCTTAAAGCAGAGATCTGTATAACAGAACAGGAGGAGAGCTACTATGGACTATAACTGCTGCATAGCATTCCTTCCCCTTAAAAAGTATGAAAATCCAACTGACAGCTACAGATCTGTGTGAAAAGCTTAATTTGAGAATTCTATTAAATATCAAGTCTTTGCTTTAAAAGTGTGCCCTTTACTGTTAGAGTAGGTGGGGTATAACATTATGCAATGCTCAACTCCTCAGAATTCTTTAATGTTTTAAGACAATTAAGAATGTTTGCTAAATCCATATATACTGTGAAACTTCAGCACATTCCAAAACAGCATCAACACACAGGTATGAATTCTAATGTAAACGTGGATAACCTACATACAGTATCTGATCCAGATGAGTACGGGTGTAATATACAGTCTTATAAAACCATCATTCCCACTTGAGCTGGGATATCATTCACTAAGATTTGAAGATGCGCCACAAACTATATTCCATGTTTGCAGCTGTAGGAAAGACCGAGACTGCACTCGGTTGTGGTAGTCCAGAATTGCACTCATATCCCTAGGGGAGATGTAGCACTTGCCTCTGTTTCTAGAAATATCAAAAAAGCTTGGAGACCTCAGGGAGTCAACAAGACTGGTGCAGAGAGCAAGGATTTGGCTTCATTTGTCACTGGGGGCCCAGCTGGGGGAATGCAAGATAGTACAGTGGTGACAGTCTGCATCCTTCTGGGAGGGGGACCATTGTCCTCAGTGAATGGTTTAAATGCTTTACGAACATATGAACACACAAAAAATGCCAGTAGAATAGGCCAAATGGTCTATCACATCTGCTTGTGTGCTGCTCACAATACAGTAGCTTTATCTCCTCCCCAACCATTATGCACCTCAAATTCTTAAGCATCCCCCTCAATTTCCATACCTCTTTCCCTTCCCTCAATCTGTTCTTTGCCCATGTACCTGTCCCATCCTTTTCTGAAGCTTCCCACTGATTCAAAGGAAATCAGATCCTCTGGTAACTCATTCTGGGGAGACACCACCCTTTCTTTAAAGTATTGTCTTCTCAATTCCCTTTTGTACCTTCTTCCTACTAATCCTACTGCTTTCTTGGCAAGCATTTAAACTAGCCAAGGGGGCATGGAGGAAGGAAGCAGGGGAAGCTAAATACCCACCCCACAGGATAATATAGCTAACAGGGAAGACAATAAGGACACCAAATTGCCACTTAACACTGCAGTCGGCTGAAGTAGGGGGGCAGGAGAGGCAAACGAAATAGGGGGAAGGTCTGAAGGAGTGTTTGCAGTAAATGAAGGACCATGTGCATAAATGCCCACGGCCTGGGTAACGAAATCCCAGATCTGATAGCCATGGTATCAGAGGCTGACCTGGATATTATTGCTGTTACAGAGAAATGGTACAATGGGAACCATGACTGGGATATAGCTATACCAGTGTATACTTTATTCAGTAGGAACAGGGAGGGTAAACAGGGAGGAGGGGTGTCTCTATATGTCAAGGAGGTTATAAAGGTGACATTGGTGCAAGGAATGCAGGAGGAGGCACAGGCACTGTGTGTCAATCTGGAGGCAGGCAATTTCATAGCCATTGACACCGGAGTAATATAGAGACCTCCAGCATGAAGGGAGGAAATGGATAGCGATCTACTAGAAGTCATCTATGTGATGGCAGCCAAAGGAGAGGTGTTACTGATGGGTGGCTTCAACTTGCCAGAAGTTTATTGGGGAACCCAAGTGACTGCAACAGCCAGGGGTAGAGACATCCTAGACTTCCTGCAAGGGGCATGCCTCAAGCAGCTGGTGCTTCAGCCAACCCAGGAGGAAGCAGTTTTGGACCTGGTACTAACCAACTGGGACAGAATTATGGATGTCAAAGTAGGTGAACACTGCAGCACTGCAGGTCCAGTGATCACTGCACAGTGTGGTCTAATGTGAGAACTACAACGGGGACATGCTACACAAAGCAGAGGATTCTAGATTTCAGGAGGGCAGACTTCCTTATGATGGAAGTATGTCTCAAGGAGACCCTAGATGGGGGAGAGAAATGGAGGAGGGTCAAAGAACAATGGGCTCATCTAAAAGGAGCCATACTGGAGGAAACAAACCTTCGTATTTGACAAATAGACAAAGGCAAAAGGAAAAGAAAGCCACTATGGTTCTCGCAGGAGGTGGCAGGAAAAGTAAGGGCAAAAAAGTTAGCCTTCATGAAATATAAGGGGGCTCAAAAGGAGGAGGACAGGGCAGTGTATCTAGAAAAACAGAAGGAGGCAGGTAAGGTAGTCAGGGGCACCAAGGTAAGGACAGAGGAAAATATAGCAAAGGATGTTAAAAAAGAGAACAAGACCTTCTATAGATACATTAGCAAGAAGAGAAGGACCGGGGGTGGGGGGGTTGTAAGGCTGAAAGGGGAGCAAGAAATGGGAGTGAAAGGGGACCATGATAAAGCATAAGTCCTGAACAAATATTTATGTTCAGTTTTCATGGAGGAAGAGAAAAGGGAGGTACTGCAGCTAAGAATCAGGATGGGAGGGAAGGTGGACAACTGTCCATTCAAAGAGGAGCGAGTCCTAGAAGAAGTTACTTAACTGAGGGTAGATAAGGCAATGGGACCAGATAGGAAACACCCTAAAATAATAAAGGAGTTGGGGGAGGTACTGGTGGCACCACTGGCAGCCCTTTTTAACAAGACACTGGAAATGGGGGAGATTCCTAAGGACTGGAGAAGGGCTGTTGTGGTCCCTCTCCACAAATGCTGGAGCAGGAAGGAGACTGGAAACTATAGACCTGTCAGCCTGACCTTGATAGTGGGTAAAATTATGGAATCTCTGCTAAAGGAAAGGATAGATAAGCACATTGAATCAAGTGGAGCACAAGATCTGAGGCAGCACGGATTGACGGTAGGAAAGTCATGTCAAACTAATCTGATTGATTTCTTTGACTGGGTCACTAGGGAGGTGGATCAGGGGGAGTGGTGGATGTGGCCTATCTTGATTTCAGCAAGGTGTTCAACACTGTTCCAAAAATGGTGCAGGGCTTGCACCACAGGTCATATGAGGAGAGACTGGAGGAACTCTATACACTCTGGAGGACAGGTGAGAGAAGGGAGACATGATAGAGACCTTAAAGTATCTCAAGGGGATTAATAAGGTACAGGAGGGAAGCATTTTTCAGAAGAGAAGCTGCTCTAAAACAATAAGAGGGCATGACATGAGACTGATAAGGGGTAGACTAAGGAGCCACGTGAGGAAGTAATTTTTCACAGAAAGGGTGGTAGATGCTTGGAATGGCCTGCCCTAGGAGGTAGTGGGGCAAGTACAGTGGGGAGATTTAAACATGCATGGGATAAACATAAGGGAACCCTAGAGGGAAGAAGGAGAGGCTGCAGCCAGTGACCAAATTGGGTCAGTGGCAGCTAATTAAATGTAGGGTATATGGGCAGACTGGATGGGCCTGGCGGTCCATATCTGCTGTCAGTTTCTCTGTTTATATGTTTCTATGGCATTAGTGTACAGGTCTGCTAGGTCCACAGCATTGGGCAGCAGGAAGGAGCTCAATTTCTGTATGATTCAGAAGAGCAGACCAGTCAAGCAGAGGTGGAGGTGCAACAGAGTCATTGTTTCTCTTGGTCCACACTTTCAGACCTTTAGTTTTCCAACAACAATATGTACACTGAAGAAATCTGACTGAATCCATGAGATAGCTTTAATCCCACCCTCCACCTCTGAATTTAAATCTCAATGCACCTTGGAAAGATTACACCCTCCCCCACTCCATGTATGCAAGAAATCATTTTCACAATGCAACATGATGTTAATATACAGCAAGTGAACTACTGGCACCTTCAGTCAAATACATCTCATATCCAAGTGAAGTACTGAACTTAAATAATATCATTTGTTATCACAGTCAGAACATACAAAAACTGTTTTGCCAATTATGAAAAAATAAATCAAAATCAAAAAAATTGCAAAGAATAAAACAGTTCATAGTGCTGTGATATATACTGTATTGCAACAATTCATTCAGTTTTATTTATTTATTACAGTCTTGGAATTTGGCATATCTTTGAGTCACAGACTCATTTACAAAGGTTCCATGTCCAAAAGAAATCATAAAAATTAGCTAAATACAGCAATGTAACTAAAACATGACATGAATATAACAAGAAAAACAAAACAAAAAAAAAAAAACAGAGCAGTTATTATATTAGACTTTGTCAAAGCTGGCAAAGAAGAACCAAAAATAAACTCACCCAGAGGAGCTGAGGGTTGAGACGCTGGATGCCACACCTCACGGCACACCGGGGACCCAGGTTCAGGGACAGACTCGAGTCACTAGGGGTCAGCAGTGGAGGGAAGAGATTGAGCATCTGGAGGACTGCTCTCCCTTCCCTGGAGAGGGACCTGGGGTTGTGCCACTCCATCACGGCTCCTGGCAGTGGCCTGGGGGAGCAATGGAACAAGCGGCACACATGTATGCTGGGGGTGGAGTGTTGGCAGGCATCAGTGTGATTGCACTACAGATGCCATTGCACGTCCACACTCCACAGAGAACACAAAGAGAGAAAAAACCTCTGGAGCACTGCAGAGGTGAAGGAGGCTCCTGGGGCAGGCTCACAGCCCACCACTGGCCCGCTGCACCACAGGACTCCCACGGCCCACCCTACAGCCAAGTAGTTTCCCCTCTATTCTCAGACAGGCCACCATGGGATAGTGGGCCCTCCCTGGAGGGTAATCCCTCTCCAGGAGGGTGATTCAGGGGGCTGGACCAACCTGGGTGTTTGGGGTGAGGAAGCTCATGACAGGGTTCAGTTAGGGAGTAGAGGTCTAGCCAAGTGAGTACCCTGGAAGGATGCCCAGGCTGCAGGGTTGCAATAAATAGAATTAAAAAAAAAAAAGAACCAAAAGTAGATACCAGAGTAAATGTTAAGATAAAATACAATAATGTATCGGTATGTGATAACAGGTGGTCAAGAATAACTTTGTTGAATTCAATAGGTTAACATGGGGCAGCCAAAACAAATAAAAGGAGCAGTGAAAAAAGGGAAAGGGGGAGGAGGGGGAATAGGTGGAAATCAGGATTCAGGAGCTACAGAGTGAGGTGAAGTAAAGAGAAAACATGTCAAGAGAAAGGTACCTATGGGGGACTGCAGGGGGAGAGAGGCAGCTGTTTAGCCAGGAAATTAGGGGATACATGAGGGTGAAGTAGCTTAAGTTGGGGAGTTGAAGAGGTTGAGAGAAAGAAGATGCTATCTGAGGTTACGTTTAAACTGCCCTAACTTGGAGGCTGTTTATACATCAAGAGGGAGATCAGACAGCCAGGTGGAAACTCTGTAGAGAAAGGCCCGCTGCGCTTGATTAGTCTGACAGAATGGGGCCTGATAGGTAAGTCTAGTTGTGCTTCTCATCCTTCGAGGATTGGTTACTGGGGTAAGGAGGTGTTAGGTTGTTGGAGGGGTTAGACCCAGACAGATCTTCTTACCTAGTAGGCAGGTCTGGTATATGATCCTGCCACTAGGATTCAGCCAGCAAGTTTGGGTATACAGATCACAGGTGTGGGTGTACTGGTGAGCTCTAGAAACTAATCGGCAAGCCTTATTGGGGGCAACCTTAATACATTTAAGTGAAGTGTCAGTAGCTGCTCCATAAATGACTGCAGTTCCTCACACCCAACATCTGAAAAGAAAGAAATTTGGAGGCAGACTTTTTAAGCTGGAAGGAAAAACTTATTAGTATGTACAACCCCTTTCTAATGAACTCTGATCATCCAGAACTTACTATCTAATGAACTCGTCTCCTGTCACTCATTTTTTTACCCCATTATACAAATTTGCTGTATTGTACTGTATATAGGGAGTTCAGAATGATCAGGTTCTTATGCATGTGATTGTGTTCTTTATACAGTAACATTTATGTATCAGTATTCTTAGTCTCATGGTCTTCTTTACTACTGGAGAGTTCTCTTTGCAAATGATATGGTTGTGCTGTTTTATTTACTTTAATATATTTCCTAGACAAATTAAAATGGGAGATAGTGAGCCTATGCAAAAGCCACCATAAAGTCATGAATGACCAACTATTGCATTTTTGGGTAAATGCCAAAGGTTTATGTGTTGTTTATTTTCTTCATTTTCACAGTTCTGTTTTTATGTTATTGTTATTTACAGTTAGCACAGAAAGAGATGCAAACTTTTTTTTGGGGTAGCTATCTATCCGGCCCAATAACTTAAATAACATTTTAACTTAATGCAATGTTAGAAAAACATATTTATGTGCAGATAAGGCTTGCTTCTTGGAATATAAATACTGTAAATAAAACTTTCAAATCAAAATAGATAAAATGTTAGCATATTATAAGAAATTTCATATTGATATATTATTACAAGAAATTCATCTCATAGAATCAGAAAATTGAAAAAGGCCTACGTGGAGGAAGTGCTCTATGCTGTAGTGACAAAAATAGGGTACTAGAAATTATATTAAGGAAGAGACTGAGTACAAAAATACCTTAAATGTAAAACTATGTAGAAGAAAGAATGGTAAAAATGAATATTCAGAATTATGAATTTATTTTTGTATCCTTATACTGTAATGTCAATTCTAAGTTTAATCTGGTTCAAGGTCAGTTGGCATTCATCTGTATCCCCCTCCACCGGGTCATGCCTGAAAATAGGCAGGATTTGTCTAGTGCACTTATCCGGTCAACAAAAATGAAATAAATAATAATAAAGTTTGTATCAAGGTTGATACACAAGGAGGAGTGAAAAGATGAGAAGGTATTTGGCAAGGTTGGAGCAATGGTCAAGAGTATGGCAGCTTAGTTTCAATGCAAAGAAGTGCAGAGTAATGCACCTGGGAAACAAAAACGCAAGGAAAGAGTACACAATGGGGGTGGGTACTAACAACAACAAAAATGGAAAGAGACCAGGGGGTACTCATATTAGATGACCTTAAGGTAGGCAAGAACTGTGAGAAGGCAATAAGGAGGGCTGGGGGGATTCTGGGATGCTGGGATGCATAGGGAGAGGCATCAACAGTAGAAAAAAAGGAAATTGTTATCCCTCTGTACAGACAGTTGGTAAGACCCCATCTGGAGTACTGCATGCAGTTCTGGAGACCCCATCTCCACAAGGACATAGACAGGATGGAGGCAGTCCAGAGAAGGGTAACCAAAATGGAGCAGAGTCTGCATCAGAAACCATACAAAGAGAAACTAAAAAAGCTTACTATGTATACCCTTGAGGAAAGGAGGGAGAGGTGGGATATGATAGAAACTTTCACGTACCTCAAGGGAATCAACAAAGGTATAACAGGGTAGCATATTTCAGAAAAAGAAATGCGCAAGAACAAGGGGGCACAATTTGAAGACAGAGGGGGATGGCTCAGGGGCCATGTGAGAAATTATTTTTTCATGGATAGGGTGGTGGATGCATGGAACAACCTTCATGAGGATGTCATGGGGTTAAAAACAGTGGGGGAATTCAAGAATGCATGGGACTGACATAAGGCAATTTTAGTGGGGGGTAGGAGGAAGTAGGCTGCTGGTTAACTAGGATCTGCAGCTTATCTAATAGGTAGGGAAATGAGCAGAGTAGGTGGGCCAAGCGGTCCTTATCTGCTGTCAAAGTCTATGTTTCTATTTTTCTGTGTTTCTATATGGATTTTTTTATAGCAGATCAACCAAGGATTAATAAACTAAGGATCTGGCCTCATTATTATGGGCAGCAATTCTAACACTCTGTTATATCTATTGTTAGACAAAACCTCAACCACCGCCAAAGGATCTATTGTTAGAAAAACAAGTCACTACCAATGAAAATAAAAGAGTATAGTTGAGCTGCATTAATGACCCACCAAGCTGAAAACTCTGCCTGCTGAAAACATCAAGATGGCAAAAGGAAATGTAGCCAGCATAACATACAAGGGGCACAAGGCAGGGCACAGAGTTCACATAAGTACAGTGGATTTAGTGTAAGACAGAAATCCCACGTACTTTCACCTGCTGAGCCCCATTATAGTTTCTGTATGCCTCCTCTGCCACCATCAGTGTCAGGATTGTCATATGCATGTAGCTGATTGCCCCAAGTACATTGGGTATGACATGCATGGAGTAGAATGCCACCTTCGTGAACTGTATGTCAGCCTTAGCTGTGGGGAAATGTTAGATGTTTATGCACATGCAGTAGCAGGGCATCTGTTACCTGCTTTAGTGTCCTGGGTACAGAAGACCTGACTGATGCCCATGACATCCCTGTAACACTCCAGAAGGAGCCAGTGGCATTGTAGGACAGAGCATTGAGCATTTGTGTCTGCACAGACATCGCACAGGAACAATGGGTACATGGTGCTACAGTGGGCCATACAAGGTTGCACAGCTGTGCAATGGTGTGAAGGTCAAAACAGAATCTCGTGAGGCACTCTGTGTCCCACAGGGGAATAGATCTCCAGATACAGCCTGAATGCATGTGGTTGTGGCCCAGCCACTCCTGCTACTCATGTTCCTCCTTGGCATACAGCAGTAGGACATTCATTAACATATCTGGATACATCCTTAGTCTCCTAGAGGTCAATCTGATAGCAGGGACACCGACAATGTGGCTAGATACAGCACACAGCCTCTTCTTTGGAAATATTCCCCTTTAAAAGGGCATGTGCAAAATATGCCTGTGCGGTGACGTGACGTGCACCAGCATCACAGGGCCTCACTTTTTTTTGATACAGGTAGTGCAATGGCAGCAGCAGAGTCACCCACCTATAACTTCAAACCACAGGTTGGCAAGGTTGCCAGGAACCATTGGCATATGTCCAAAAGGACATACATGGGCAACTGGGAGAGAGGCCCTTTGAAGGATTTGAAAGGGTTGGGTAAGGTGTGTATGCTACAGGCCTGGTGTGTATGCTGTGCATTACATGTGTTGTGTGTGCTGTAATGGTCATCTCTGTGCTCTGTTTATGTTTCCCACAGGACTTTAGGGGCCGTCCATATGAACTGGTTCTTATCCACAATGAGCAGCTGGATGGGGCATTGATGGTGGCAGTGGCACAATGGGAAAGCTGGCCAAAGCAGGCATCTCATTTCCTCTCATGGAGAGTGGGCAGTGCAGATATTTATTATAAGGATGATCTCAGGGATTTATGAAGGCTGGCTAAGCCATGAAAGGCACAATAAATGCTGTTGAAGGTAGGGTACCTGTTTGTGGCACTTATTTAGGGACCTGCATGTGGATCCCACTCATGCCTGTAAACCCTCTGTGTTCTTTTTGTTGTAGGGCTATGGGGTATGCTGAGGAGGCTGGCACTGATGGCATAAGCCTACTCAGATTCCACACTGCTAGGGTCCAACGAGGATTTCATGGAGGAGGACTGAGTGCAGTATGACTGACCCCATGTCCTTGGCTGCTGTGCTGCTGTTCTACACAATCCCTAGCAGCTCCAAATTTGACTTTGCAGCTATATGTTGCATTCTAGTGTTACAAGCACATTTCACATATATTTATCCACCTTGTCCTTGGACAATATTTTGAATGAGGCATTTGGTACTGTGCACAACTGAGTGGTTTTGCAGTAAAGTGTGCTACACACATTGCCTGTTTCTGGGTCATTCTTTTGGAAAGTTCTGATCTGCTGCTGTCCAGAGGTGGAGTCTGGTTCACAAGGCAGAACTGTGGACTTCACGGGTGGCTGTGGTCCATATACTTTGGGGATCTTTGTTCACTGTTGGGGGTGAAGGGGCCATGTGAGGAATGTTTGGCATTGCTGCCAACACCCTGTGCTGTTCAGTTGTCTTCCTGTATGTCACAGTGATGAGCAGTGGTGGGTGGCAGCAGGGCTGATGCTCATCTGGTATCTGGCCTCTGGTGCACACAAGGTCTGTCACAGTGTTGCTCCAACTCAGCCTGTGCTCATGGCACCTACACTCCATGTGGTGCATCCTTCAGACATGGGGCCCAATTCTCAAAGCTCCTGGGGCAGTGCAGGGGGCTTGCATCTCAATGAATGGTACAAGGTGCCCCTTGTGCCAAATGATGCCCCGGGATCAAATCACAAAGGCAGCCTGTGTCCACCACAGGCTGTCTGCACCAAACGGGGCTTGCACCACCTCTGTGCCATGAAGTGAGATGTGGCACTAGGGGCTTGTGTCAGACACAGAATGCCAAAGCACCTCAAATGGTATTCTCAAACTCACCCAGGAGGCAAAATTCTAAGTACTGTACCCTCTGGGTGAGAGTTTCACATTGTGGCAATGTGCCATGGTCTATCGCCCCAATCCAATTTCCTAATGTAAAAATTAAAATCTTTTTGTTTGTCTAGTGCCCCCCAAGCTCTGATCTCCAGTTTAAATATATATTTGTTCCCTGGTAGTCTAGCGGCCCACAACCCCGATCCCCATTAAAATAAATATATTTTCCCTGGTAGTCTAGTGGCTTCAGCCCTGATCATCATTAAAATAAATATATTTTCCCTTATAGTCTAGTGCCCCCCCAGTCCCGATCTCTGGAAATAAGAATAACAAGAACTCTAGTGGTCTAATGGGCAGCCCGAGCCCTGATGCCCTCCTTTAGCACCTTTATCTATTCCTGGTGGTCTAGTGGACCCTCCACTCCGAAGTGCTCTACCACCTCACTCTCCCAAGTGATAACAGAGCCGATGACTGGCACAGCCCACCACTCACCTCCAAGGCCAGGTGTTAACTTGGTCTCTGAATGAGCGCATACTGTGTATAGCATGCACTCAGTGATTGACACTTGTTGTCCTGATCGCACAATGCAGACCGCGATTGCGGTTTACATTGTGTGCATTGCTGTAAAGTCGATCAACAGGTTTTCAGTCCAACCAGCTTGATGGAACCACTGGTACAATAGTCCCTAAGCAGCCACCATGCTTGCACAAATTCAGTGTGCTTTCTTTCACATTTCAGTGAAGTACAATAACAGCATGAGGGGGGAAATGCCATTATAACCCTCTATCAAGTTATTATGGAATTCAGTGGGTTATTATATGGAATACTGTACAGAGTGGTGTGTTTAGCGAGATTTTACATACACCCCAAAGTTTTAGATGCTACATAAACCCCGAGAGCGAAGCTTGAGGGGTTTATTTAACCATCCAACACTGAGGCGTGTGTGTAAAATCTGGAGTTAAATATACTACTACATGTTTTATATTATATAATTGCTGGGAAGCATTTTTTTCACCCCAGCAGTTATATAAAATAAAACAACCACCGTTCCAGTCACCATGAAGCATGTCTGTGGTCAGCGGCAAAGCAACTGCAAAACTTTTCTTTTTCGGTGTTTCTCCCTCCCCCCTCCCACCAACCCTTTTAAACTGAGGATTACCTGTTTACTGAGGAGGAAAAAAAGGAAACTGCTGTGAGGCAAGGTTTTTATTTTTAATGCACTTACCACCAACGCCGATTGATGGTGGCAGAGGTATGAGAGCGGAGAGCAAAGAGAGGCACATGCGTAGAGTGGGGGAACTCCAGCACATATTTGCCATTATAACCCGTGGGTTATAATGGCAAATTATAACTGGGGTTCCCTAGGGGAGAAAATGTTCCCCATTTATTATAGCATTTTGTCAGGAATGCATATCCAGTCATTACAGGGGAGTCACCTCTTATTATCATATGATATAACATCAAAAAAAAATGGACAAGGACATATGTAACAAGTTCTCACTAACAGGAATAAGACCTATTGTAATGCAGTCTATGGAATATAAAACAGATAATAAGAAATTATATATACTGTAATGTGAACATGACTTCTGACATTTAAACAGCACTAAATGATATGTTAATATGTCCCGGGAGCCACTCGTTGCTGTTTCAGAGTGGTTTCACTCGGCGTTGGCTTTAGCAAGAACAGGGAAGCAAAGCTGAGCTGTTCTGGCTCAAGCTGATTCTGGATCAACCTGAAGGCAAGTGAAACTACTCTCATACAGGAATGAGTGGCGATAGCGGACGTATTAATATATTATTGATTGAGAGCAATCAATAACATATTTTAAAAAAAACTGATAATTTCTAGGGCATCTGCACACGAGACACACTCTTCAGAATAAGAGTGTCTCACGGGCAGGGGAAAGGAGTGCTCCAACTGGTCAGGAGCACTCTCTCGATCTATAATACAGAATCCACAGTTCTTTTAGGATAAGCCCATCCAGTCCAGTTCTTCTTGCCTCAAAACTTTCAAGTCCAATAGCCTTCTCTCTAAAATAGTTTTTTTTTTCTCACTGTCCTCTCCCCTTTTAGTGTGGGAACATGTTCCAGACCTAAAAATGCAGACTAGTGACAAGGTGCCTCTGGACTCAAAATGTCTGGCCATGAATCTAGCTAGACAGAGCAAGGTGGCAAAAAGCAGTGTGACAGGGCAGCATGAAATATTAGCTAGACAGTATACAGAACATTCAGACAGAAGGTACACTAGATCAGAATAATAGTTCAAACCATAAAAGTCTTCATTCAGACCAGTCACTTTTAAATATTTCTTCAGGAATACAACTTCATGAGATTACAACAAAAAATACATTGTAATCACAATGCAAACAAGCATTTATCAATGGCGTATGTTGATTACGTTGGTGTGTTGAGCTCGCTCAGTGGCCCTCTGTCAGTCGCTCATTGTGTTTCTCCTGGTGCTGCAGGCTGCTGTTTTGTACTGGGCTCCTGCCTGCTTTGGCACCCTTTTCTGTCCACAAAGAAATCAGCAGCTGTTCCAACAGAGCTCCGTTGAGGTGGGTCACTGCCCCTCTCTGACTCACTCATTCTTTTTCTCCTGGCGCTGCAGGATGGCCTTTTATACTAGGCTCCTGCCTCTGTTGGTGGCTTTTTTTGCCCACAAAGAAATCTGCAGTAGTCCTGACACAGGTCCGTTGAGCTTGCTCACACCCCCTCTGTCATTCACTGGTTCCTTGACTGCCAGAACTGCAGGCTGACCTTTTGTACTAGGCTCCTTCCTGCGTTGCTGCCTTTTTCTGCCCATAAAGAAATCCGCAGCAGTCATGATAGAGCTCTGTTGAGCTAACTCACTCATTCTGTTTCTCCCACCGCTGCAGGCTGCCCTTTAGTACTAGGCCCCCTGGGTGCATTTCTGCCTTTTTCTGCCCACAAAGAAATCTGCAGCTGTCCCAAAAGAGCTCCACTGAGTTCACTCACTCCCCTTCCCTTCCTCACTCACTCGTTCTGTGTGTCCCGCTGCTGCGGGCTGCCCTTTTGTACTGGGCTCCTGCCTGCATTGGCAGCTTTTTCTACCCACAAAGAAATCTGCAGCAGTCCTGAGACAGTTCCATTCAGCTCGCTCACTCCCACTCTCTCACTCACTCATTCCATTTCTACCTGCACTGCTGGCTGGCCTTTTGTACTGGGTTGCTGCCTTCTTCTGCCCACAAAGAAATCTGCAGAAGACACAACACAGCTCAGTTGAGCTCGCTCACTCACGCCCCTTCTCTCACTCGTTCATTCTGTTTCTTCTGCTGCTGCAGGCTACCCTTTTGTACTGGGATTCTGCCTGCATTAGCACCTTTTTTTTTAATTAAATATGCTTTATTTGAGTTTCAGACAGGCAACATAACATATAATCAGGTTAACAGACACAGACACAATTGCTTCCTGTTAAAATGTTTTACAGTAGAGGGTAATACATAAGAAGAAACACAAACAACTAAGAAGTATTCTATCCTACCATCCCCCAATCAACTCCCCCCCTTTCCCCAGCCAAGTGTCTAATGGCAAGGGTTATTGATAGGTCTATATTCTATATCAGGAAAGTATGAGACAAGTGTTAGGGTTTCCATAATGTCAATAATACATCCAATGGGCCCCAGAGACTTTGATAAGCTTGAATTCTATGCCACATAGAGGCAATATGCTTTTCTAATTGGAGCGCTAAAAGCATCTCTCTGTACCATTCCATAACCGAGGGTAAATGGTCATCTTTCCAATGTCACATAATGACTAGTTTAGCATTTGCTGCCACTAGGGTAAGATGGGCTTTTCTGATCTTTGCAGTCCTGTGGGGAAACAAGTGCACCAAATAGGCCTTTGGAGTAAACAGTGAGTCCAGCTCCAAGAGGGGGTCCAATGCTCCCTTCACAGCCTGACAGAAAGTTAGAGCCTTTGGGCAGATCCATGGCATGTGGAACAATGTACTCTCTGTCTCATGACATCTTGCACAAGCAGGAGAAGCTATTATACCATATCTAAATAATTTCACTGGTGTATAATACAAATTGTGCATGATGTTAAACTGAATTAAAGACTGTCCTGTTTTACAAATCTGTAACAGTCTTGCCAGTTTTTCTTCCAGGTATTTGCTTCCACCATGAGATGAAGTTCCTGGGTCCAGTAATGTCAGACTAGGCTAGAGCCTGTGTGGCTGGCTGTTTGTGTTTGTCTCTTGTCAGTAGTTTAGTTTTTGTGGATTTTCATGTGTTTCTGCTTGGAGGAACTAGACCATTCTTGGACATAACATCAATGAACATTTCCCGGACTAAGAAACTGCAAAACATTAACACCATGTATTGGCATTCTCATCATAAATCAACTTATTTGGAAGCCATCAAAGTCAAAAGTAAGGTCAGTAAATCTGTTATACAAGCACTGAGTTGTGGAGTGCTGCACTGAATCCACATTTCCGTCTGACTTGTTCTTAAAAGATGTGTACTAGTCTTTGAGGTCTATTCAAAACCATTTTGGAGAACAAAGGGAAGAGACTAACAAAGGATTTTTTACATCCTGCATATGCCCCAGGCCAATGTTCATCACCTTCAGGAATTTAACCCCTTCAGGAATTTATCACACTCTGGGTCTTTGAGCTACAATAACAGTTTTCTGGTCACAAGTATTTCACCATTTCTTGTGGATTTGATTACTTTTCATCAATCACGTGGCACCTCTGAGAACGTGGCTTTATATATTGTGCTCTGCAATATCACGGGGCAAACGCAGACCAGCAAGGCCAAGACGACTAGATGCCCTACAACAAAACTGGTCTGCAAAATGATTAAAGCGTACCTTCTTAGGATACTACTTATGCTACTTCTGATATCTGGAAATGTTCATCTTAATCCGGGGCCTACCAGCCTAGCACCCCATGCCACAAAAAGGCGGGAGGGGTTCCTCACATTAGCCTCAATCAATGTCTTCAGCCTCCTTAACAAACTTGACATCTTGTAAACCTGGGTCCAGCAACATAGCCCTGATGTACTCTCTGTTGTCAAAACATGGCTTAACCCCAAGATACCAGATGCTGCAGTCACCATCCCTGGGTACTCTATATTCAAGCAGGACAGGGTTTCCAAACGAGGTTGGGGCTGTGCCATCTACCTGAGGAATTCCTATCTGGGTCAAGTCTTCCCGTTCTCAAACCCTAAACCACCCTCGCAGGTTCTCGCTATTAAAGTTCTACTCGGGGTGCACAACAAGGAGCTCACCATTGCCTCTGTGTACCTACCCCCTAAAGATCAGCACAATGGATTTATGAGCATATTGGAACGTCTACAGGGATTACATCATAACTCTGAACTCATAGTACTAGGTGACTTCAACATAAATTGGCTATCGCTGGAGGCCAGTAACCACAAGGATGCTGTCACATCACAGAACCTCACCCAGCTTGTTACCACCCCCACCAGATGCAACTATAGGACAGGGTCATGAACACTTCTGGACTGGATCCTTACTAATCATCCTGAATGAATCTCAAAAGTCTCTGTGCTCCCTGATGGGATCAGTGACCACTCACCGGTCACATGTACCTGGACAAACAAATTAATTAAGCCCCCTCCTAAAATAATCCACATCAGAGTGTTAAAGCAGGGGTACCTTGAGCTACTAAAGACACACCTAAGTCACCTGGACTGGACACCAATCAACTCTGCCATTGATGTAAACCAAGCCTTAGACCTTTTCATCAGCCACTTCACTGCGGCCTGCAATATCTTTGCACCTCTCAAAAAGCTGAAGGTCAGGGGCAGAGCTAACCCTTGGATAACCTCCGATCTAATCACTTTACTCAAACATAGGGATCATCTCTGGCACTGTGCCCATGCAACATCCAAACCTGGGGATATTCATAAATATAAAGCTGCCAGAAATGAGTGCACACGGGCAGTTAGGACAGCCAAAAGCAAATACTTCAAGGAAACTCTCTCCAACTCCTGGGGTGATGGAAAAAAAATTTTGGAGTAACCTGAAAGACCTTACAGGCAAGGACCCTAAGTCACCACCCACCATGCTAAACATAAATGGAACACCAACAACTGACCTGTACACCATCATCAACACCTTAACAATGCGTTCTCCAACTTGAATAGTGTCCTCCCTTCTAATTTCTTTGATACCCCCTCTGGTAGTAACCCTCCTGCAACTACTCCGCTCCTACACCCTGCCCCACAATTCTACTTCAAGGAGATCCCAGTGCATGAAGCCAGAACCTATATTCGGAGGCCATTCACAATGCAGGCTACAGCAGTGACTCCCTTGACCTGAAGTTGTTAGCACTTGTCCTTGAAGAAGTCCTTGAACCCTTGACAAAGGTCCTCAATCTATCACTAAGGATGTCCCAGTTCCCATCTCGCTGGAAACAGGTGACCATCACACCGGTACACAAAAGTGGAGACAAATCACTGTACTCCAGCTACAGACCTATCTCCATCCTCCCTCCATTGTCTAAGGCCCTGGAGCACATCGCCTCAGACCAATTAGTCAAGTACCTGGAAAAATTCGACATCCAGTGTCCTGAGCAATCTGGTTTCCGAAAAGGGCACAGTACCACCACTGCACTATTAGAATTCACAGGCTTCATCCATACCACACTTGATCAAGGAAACTGTGTAGGGGCAGTATTCATCACCTTGGGGAGAGGGTCCAGCGGGTTAGGATTGCCAGTGTTACCTCGGAAGAAAAGCCAGTCCTTTCAGGGGTCCCACAGGGGTCCATCCTGGAGTCACTACTCTTCAGCCTCTTCCTCAATGACCTTCCCAGTGTCTGCCACCAGAAATTACTGCTCTACGCCGATGACGCAGTCATGTTCACCAACCACCAAAACGCTGAGCTCCTTGAGAAACAATTACAGCTTGAATTCATGTGCATCGAAGAATGGTTCAAGTCACAAAAACTGGTCATGAACTACAGCAAAACAAAGGTTATGACCTTCTACAACGTCAGGAGCAAGTACAAATCCCGTGACCTCACCATCCTAAACCAAACAGGGACCTTACTTGAACACGTTCCTGATTCTAAATACCTAGGTGTCACATTGGACAGCTCACTGTCCTACCATCGGCACATAGATTCTGTCGCCAAAGCCACCAACATCTGTATAGGCCTGCTCTACAGGCACAAACGCTGCATGACTCCTGACACTCTCCGGTTGGCTATCAACAGCTCTGTCACCTCCGTCATCGATTATGGGCTAGCAATTTATGGCTCTGCCTCTGCCTCTGCCCTCTGCAGAATTACTGTTGCACTCAACAAAGCATGCAGGCTGCTAACTGGGGCTGATCGACTTACACACACTTGTGACCTGTACACTCGGGCAGGATGGCTACCTCTCATCAGCCGGCTACAGTATTAAACCTGCCTTTTAGCCAAAAAAGTCCTCCTTGGAGTCATGCCCCCGGGCATTGAAAAGAAAAGCTACTTATTGACCACCACAGCACCCAGAGAACTAGAAGTTCACAACAACTAACCTTACTTGTCCCCAGATGCCGGACTACCATGGGCCAGAGGACCTTTGTCCACAGAGCACCACAGTGGTACAATACTATCAACAAAGAAACTCTTACTGCTGCTGTGCTTGGCCCTTTTAAGAGACAGCTCCGACTTCATCTAATTTCAACTAGTCGTTGTGACTGCCTCACCTAATCAGGGGCCCACAGTTCACTGCCCTCCATTTCAGTCTTGAAAGCTATCTCTCCCCTCCTTGCCTCCTTCTACCTGCCTACCCCCTTGCCCCCTTTCCCTTTCCTCCCCCAGGGCATTTCCTGACTTCTATCCCTCCCTCCCTCCCCTTTAGAGCTCTTACCTTCACCCTCTACTCTCTGACAATGGCCTTCCTGCCTGCATACCCCCTTCCCTCTCACCTGCAGTGCTTATTTCCAAGATTGCCCTTGGCTGGTTATGTCATGCTACCTAACATTTGGCACATTTTGAATTACTGTAATTTCCTAAGCCTCAGTCTCTTACTTCTTGTTATTGTGTAACTATGTATTATTATGTTGACCTTTGTATGTATGTATACCCCCCATTCCTTCAACGTGGAACCTTTGTAAACGAGCAGTTCCTGCTCAAAGGTATTTGTAAGCCTAGATTTCAATAAAATAAAAAAATAAAATAAAAAATAGCAAATACCTGTGGGTAAATGAGGGTCTAATGTTTGCAATTTTTTATATACCAATGAGACAGAGTGGGGTTTGGCACCTTTTTTGCCCATAAAGAAATCTGCAGCTGTCCCGGCAGAGCTCCGTTGAGGTTGATCACTCCACCTGTCTCACTGGCTCATTCTGTTTCTCCTGGCACTGCAGGCCTCCGTTCTGTACTTGGCTCCTGCCTCTGTTGGCGCCTTTTTCTGCCCACAAAAAAATCTGCAGCAGTCCTAATGGAGCTCCATTGAGCTTGCTCACTCCCCCTCTTTCACTCGCTTGTTCTGTTTCTGCCGGTGCCGCACGCTGCCCTTTTGTACTGGGCTCCTGCCTGCATTGTTGCCTTCTTCTGCCCACAAAGAAATCTGTAACAGTCACGGTAGAGCTCCATTGAGTTCGCTCACTCACTCCCCCTTTCTCATGTGTTCGTTCTGTTTCTCTCGCCACTGCAGGCTGCCCATTTGCACTGGGCTCCTGCATGCATTGCTGCCTTTTTCTGCCCACAAAGAAATCCGCAGCAGTCCTGACACAGCTCTGTTGAGCTCATTCACTCCCCCTCTCTCATTTGCTCATTACATTTCTGCTGGCACTACAGGCTGGCCTTTTGTATTGGGCTCCTGCCTGCATTGCCACCTTTTCCAGCAAACAAACAAACAAATCAGCAGCAGTCTCGATAGAGCTTCATTGAGCTTGCTCACTCCCCCTCTCTCACTCGCTCGTTGTTTTTTTCCCGGCGCTGCAGGCTGCCATTTTGTACTGGGCTCCTGCCTGCATCGGCACCTTTTTCTGCCCATGGATAAATCCACTGCTGTAACAAGAGAGCTCCATTGAGGTCGCCCACTCCCCCTGTCTTACGTGTTCATTCTGTTTCTCCCGGCACTGCAGGCTTCCCTTTAGTACTGGGCTCCTGCCTCTGTTGGCACATTTTTCTGCCCTCAAAGAAATCTGCCACAGTCCCGACAGAGCTCCATCGACCTCACTCACTCCTCCTGTCTCACTCGCTCATTCCGTTTCTGCCGGTGCTGCTGGCTACCCTTTTATACAGGGCCCCTGCATGCATTGTTGCCTTTTTCTGACCACAAAGAAATCTGCATCAGTCATTACAGAGCTTCATTGAGCTCGCTTACTCTCCCTCTCTCAGTCACTCATTCTGTTTCTTCCGTCGCTACAGGCTGCCCTTTCATACTGGGCCCCTGTGTGCATTGCTGCCCTTTTTCTGCCCACAACGAAATCTGCAGCAGTCCCAACAGATCTCTATTGAGCTCACTCACTCCCCATCCCTCACTCGCTCATTCTGTGTCTCCCAGTGCTGCAGGCTGCCTTTTTGTACTGGGATCCTGCCTACATTGGCACCTTTTCCTGCCCACAAAGAAATCCACAGCAGTCCTGACAGAGCTCAGTTCAGCTCTGTCACTCCCCCCCACTCACTCAATCCTAATCTGTCCCAAACATTGATTTCTGACAGCCACTGTAGTATTCTGTGCCAAAAGCGTGAAAACACATTTCAGCCAGGATTTAAAAAATGACAGCTGTACTGTTCATAAGAAGGTGTAGAAAATTACCAGTGTTGAAAATGTAGCATGAAAATATTACTAATTTGCAAAGTTACAAGGGTGCATGGAAACTGCACAATGAACACTCATAACACAATCATGTGATGGAGTTTCATCACAAAATTTTCATCATAGGCATTTTAGGACCTCTGCTCATGAACAGTGTCAGTGTAATTTTCTTAATGTGTCCCAAACACTGATTTACTACAGCAACCATGCTATTGTGCATCGGAAGAGTGAAAACACATTTTGGGCAGGATGTGAAAAATGACAGCTGCACTGTTCATAAGGAGGTGTGGAAAATGGCAATGTTGAAAATCTGGAGTGAAAATATTGCAAAGTTGAGAAGGCACAAGAGTGCATGGAAACTGTGCAATGCACACTCGTAGCACACTCATTTTATGGACTTTCATCACCAAATTCTCAACACAGGCATTTTAGGACCTCTGCTAATGAAGAGTGTTACTGTCATTTTAATAATGTGTCTGAAACATGGATTTCCCCCAGCGACCACGCTATTCTGTGCTGGAAGTGCAAAAACACATTTCGGCCAAGATCTAAAAAATGACAGCTGTACTGTTCAAAAGGAGATGCAGAACAATGGCAATGTTGAAAATCTGGAGTGAAAATATTTTAAATTCGTGAACTTATGAGCATGCGTGCAAACTGCACAATGCACACTCATAACACAGTCATTTTATGGAGTATGGGCACCAGATTTTCAACATAGACATTTTAGGACCTCTGCTCATGAACAGTGTCACTGTCATTTTCATAATTTGTTACAAACACTGATTTCCCACAGTGACTGTGTTATTCTGCTCTGAAAGTGAGAAAACACATTTCAGCTAGGATGTGAAAAATGACAGCTGTACTGTTCATAAGGAGGTGCGGAAAAATGCCAATGTTGGAAATGTGTGAAAATATTGCAAATTTGCTAAGTTACAAGCATGCATAGCAACTGCGCAATGCACACTTGTAAAACAGTCATTTTGAGGATTTTTCCTATCAAATTTGCAACATAGGCTTTTTGAGAGCCCACCTCATGAACACTGGAACTGTCGTTTCGTTAATTAGTCCCGAAAGGTGATTTGACACAATGACCGCGAAATCACCTTTCAGGGCTGATTAATGCCATGACAGTCCCAAAAACTCCATGTTGAAAATTTGGTGCCAAAATTCCAAAAAATTACTGAGATAGTCATCAAAGTTGAAAAAAACCCTATTTAGTCCATTATACAGCTTACTGGCATTTTCTCAGTTCGCGGTTGGCTTTGAAGAGTGCAGACATGTTACCAGTCCACCAAAGATCATTGTGCTGGACCCGAAGGTAAGTATGGGGTTGAGAGGGTGTGGGGAGGTAGGGTGTGCAGTAGGGGGGTGTGGGTTATGGGAGGGAGGCAGGGAGACAGTGAGGGACTGTTTTTTTTTTTTACAGGGTACAAGAATAAAAATCATCATGGGATGTTTTTTTTTCTTTCAGGACCATTTGGCACGCTGGTGTGGGCTCCCAGCATGTGAACAAAGTTTTTTTTGGGGGGGCAGCTGTAGCCGACAGGGGATTGGGCAGCCCCGTCGGCACAAAATGGGGGGCACAAGAGCCAAGGGGGATTGGGCACCCCCTTGGCACAAGTCTACTGAGCGTTTGGAGGAAATTATGCCAAAGGGGAGTGGGCTCCCTTGTCGGCAAATTAACCTTTTGGGGGGAATTATGCCAACAGAGAGTGGGCTCCCCTGTCGGCAAATACTTTGGCCAGGGCATAATGCCGACGGGGAGTGGGGTCCCCCATCGGCAAATGAAACTTTTTTGGGGGGGACATAATGCCGAGGAGGATTGGCCACCCCCCCTTCAGCACAGAAAGAAATGGGGGGGACATGCCGATGGGGACTGGGCTCCCCATTGGCAAGCTGAATGGGGAAGTTCAAAGACAGCTCTGCAATGAGGGGTCACTTCCTCATTGCAGCAGATGATGCTGCAATGATGAGGCCGCACCTGATTGGAGTGACACAAACTTTAGAAGGTTGTGGCACGCTGGCTGAACTAGTGTCAGCAGCAGCATGCCACACCATTGGGGACAGCAGGCCAAGCCTTTAAAGGCTGTGGGGCATTGGCCACAACAGTGCCATGCCTCCACAACCTGCTTCTTGCAAAAGCTGCGGGAATATGTTTCTTGTGCTTGCACACAATCAACATACAAAGGGTAAAAGAATAAAATAAACCAACCGGTTTCAACAGTCTGTATTCTCTGGATTCTGAATTGTCAGTTCTCAGCATAGACTGCCAGTATGTGTCTCTGATGGTAGAACGTTAGCACAGTGACTTAATTAGGACAGCACAACAAGGGTGACAGTGACAGGGGTGATCTTGATTTTAGATGTTCTCACTCATGCTGTCCTTTGTGCCCATATAATTTCTATCCCCTTCAGGGCATGCCTGCCCTGAAGGAGGTTATCTTTAGTTTTGGGTGGTGCTGGAGTGAAGTTCCCTGCAAAACAAGACTGTTTACTGGGACAGTGCTTTGGCACTATATGTCCTGGGAACTGCAATGCCTGGCACTGTAATGCCAAGCAGCATATTGTCTTCTCCCATATCGGCGTCAACAAAATGATTGTCACACTGATATGGGTGAACCATCTCTGACTCTTTTTTTTCTCTTGTGGTTGAGGTAAAGGTTCCTAAAATAGGGTCTGAATACCTCAAGTGCATTCTAGCTCAGTAATCATCACCTGAGTAATCATCCTCCCATGCACCTAAGACCTCCCAGGCTGCATTGCTTTGAAAGGACTCAATCCTAGCCAGACTGGGTTATGCAGATTCAAGTCCCTCCTGAGACGTTGGTTACAGCCCTGCCAAGACACTGGTACAGTGTGTGGGTGTTATGGTTATGGGATCTAAAGCAAAGTCAGCAAGGATACAATGCAGTGCTTTGCAGTAAATAACATGTCACAAAATACTGCATGACAAAAGAACTGAATTGCTGTTGAGTTACACTGTTCCTTGCAGCATACTACAGCACACTGCAGTAATACTGCAAGGTACTGTGTTGTATCTTGGCTGGTACTGCTCATCACAAGCAGCAAGTTATTCTACAGAATCAGGCACAGAAAGGAACTATAAATTCACAATTGGAAGCATTTCATACATTTCGCCTACTTGTGCTGCTGGCAATCCCTGTTCAGGAATGAGCTCAAGACATATAGTAGAGCACCAGCCAAAGGGAAGAGGATCAAATATCCAAGGGACTGTTCTTGTCTTCTGAGTAGGGGGTGGCATGGCACCCAAAGTCTGACTGTCCCCTAGTGAAGGTTTGGGGATAGTTCACCAGGAAGTGGAGGCGTGGCAGGTGTTCAGCATGACACCCATGGGACTGAGGCTGGAGTCGCCATTAACGCCATTGCACAAACACCCTTCCATTCCAGAATGGGAGGGGGGAGGACAAGAAAAGAGGAAAATCATCCTGAATGGCAGGATGATCACCACCCCTCACAGGCCTCACACTTGGCAACTCAGGTACGACCCCACTGGATCATTGACCAGGTGTGTGTTCCCCATCACCGAGCCACAGGAGGGGGTGCCATGAGATTTTAGGGTCTGGGTAAGTCCTGGGGGAATCTGGGATGACAGGGCTGGTGTGGGGTTGGGAGCCATACCAGGTGTAGTAGTGGCATAGGTCAGGAAGCATAGGCAGTCCAGGAGAAGTTATAAAATTTACAAGCAGCATTGTATTATTATCATGAACAATAAAATAGAAAAAAATAAAACTGTACTGGATGGCTCTTCTGGAACCTAGACATTTATCTATTAAAAGTGCCTATTGCCCTAAGCACTTTTTATAATGACTCTGAGACATCTGGTCAGTGTACATGTCAACACTTATAGTGCCACATGCTTGTAACTGCTACCACATACTGTATGTCATATATGTTTTTCATTGGTGGAATATATATTTTGTAATAGTGGCACACATAGTTCAAAATTATGCATATCTGGCTTGTTTGGATCGGCTGACAACGAATCAAAGATTGCACGGTAAATGTGAAAAAATTGAGCTTCTATGGTTTGATCCACCTGACTTCTGCATGTTTTTTTTACATGTCCAATTACCTTCCATTGGTGGTTGACCTAGGTGGTAGCTTTTACATGGTTTGTTACATTCTCATGTTTGTCTTAGAATTTTGCGCTGTTTTTGCACCATTTTGTGACTATATACAGTATATTATTTATTGTGTTGTGAGCTCTATCAAGTTCAGATTTTGCATCCATATCACCAAACATCTTTATGAGAAACATTCAATAACCAATGCTGAAAGAAAACTTATTACCTGATCTTCGATTACATGTATGACAGTTTGGTGAAATACATTGTTTGCAGGGGAAAGGGTCACAGAAACGATTGCGGCGTACAGTTTTTAAGTGAACCTACTGCAGTTTTATTGTTACGAATCATGAGCATCTTGTCCATATTTTCTAAAACTTTTATGCAAGGTGATGTTCATTTTCCATAACAGCACCTGATACATCTTCAATCATGTAGCACATCGGTATGTCAGATATTGCGTCTGATGGCAATAATGACTGAAACATCACAATTGACACCTACTGTTTGCATCACGGGGATGCTACCAACCTCACTTTGGGCCCCTCATCACCCATGACACAAAATGATGCACATACCGACCCTTATTTTTTAAAGCTTATTAGTAGCCCTTTCTAACAATGTATGGTAGTTGGTGAAAGTATGTCAACAGCTCATGAAAAGGGGTACCGGAAACCATTATGGTGAATGTCCCACTTTTTCCAATTGGTTCATCATTTTTATGTTTGGGTCCCCTATCTACTATACTGTTTATTTTTTTGTTTTGGTGACTCCTATTTAAAGTAGCTCTACATGATACCCTTCAAG
Organism: Neoceratodus forsteri; assembly: GCA_016271365.2. Classification (NCBI taxonomy): domain Eukaryota; kingdom Metazoa; phylum Chordata; order Ceratodontiformes; family Ceratodontidae; genus Neoceratodus; species Neoceratodus forsteri. The sequence continues at coordinate 37,528,566 of CM057450.1, forward strand.
GCATGTATTGCATTGGTAGGTCAGACATTGCGTCTGATGGCAATAATGACTGAAACATTGCAATCGATACCTACCGTATGCCTCAAGGGATGATACCAACCTCACTTTGGGCACCTCATCACCCATGACACTAAACAATTCACATACCAACCCCTGTATTTATTAAAGCTTATTAGCAAGGCCCCTAGAATTCTGCGGCCGCAGAATTTTGCACAGAACTTGCAATCTACCACAGAACTTCTGCGGTGCCACAGAATTCACTCTTCTTGTTGATTTTTTATTGATATTTCTGTTTTTCCATAGAATCTGGTTCCTTTCCCCTCTTTTTATATTCTTAACCCCCTATATGCTCAGAATGTGATGTTATCATTGCTATAACATCATACATTAGCTAATGAAATGGCTGCAATCTGCAACAGAAATGAACAGTCACTTATCTACCACAGCTCCCACTGCCAGAGATGGTGGCACAGCACATCAGGCATGGTGATATTTGCTCAATCTGCACTACAGCCTAATACAATTTTCAGTCTTACATTACTACACTAGGGCCAACTTAAACAAAACTTTGTCAATAGCACAGACCTGTTAAGTCCATACCTCACTTTGTACAAACTTATTTGTACCTTTAAGGTATAGAGATGCCATCTGAAATGAATAACTGGTAAAATGAATTGAACTGTCATTTTTAAGAAAAATAAAGTAATTATGCCCAGAAAAGTGGAATATAATAATGTGTAGACCTGATGAAAGAATAGACCTGTTAAATAAATAATTGCACTGTACGCATTTTTGGCAGGGTTATTGATTACATATTGTCATTGGTTGACAGAATCACCTAAAAGTTATGGAGAAATGTGTGCAGGGACAGCTGTTGGGCCAGAGGGTAGCATGCTGTGTTTCCATGCTGGCAACTCAGGTTCAGAGATTAGCTCTGAGAGCTGGTTGGACAGCACAAGGATTGGTGGAACACATCATTGCTCAGAGCCTGGGAAGGTGTGGTGCAGTGTTCTGTCACATGGTGGACACATTTTGCTGGTCTGGATAGCTCTATCTCACAATCGGTTCACATGCATGTCATGGCCTGATAGTGTTATGCAGTGTGTCAGAGAAAGCAGGTTGACATCAAAAATGCATTTTGCAATAACTCCTCTATTCCATTTCTTTTTTTTTTTTTGCAATTAACTTTATTTTTCAGCTCAACACAAGCAAAATCAAAACAAAACCAACATTGTCCAGAGTAATGGTACACAGTATTCGTACAAAACAATACATACATAAAATCTCAAATAAGATAATAAACCCTACCAACCTAAAAAAAAACCAAAACAAACACCCACACTCACAGCAGATACATAGAAACCATATATAAAATAGCCCTCTTTATGGCCCTGATAATTTATATCAGTAAAATGGAGTACAGTTTGAAAAGGAAGGACAGAAACATGACAAGATCCTATTTAGTACCAAATAAAAAACAATACTATGGAAAGGAAGGGAAGGGAGACAACCAAGGAAATATTGCCAAGAAAATGTTAAACATGTGAAAGGAAAGACAGACCAATGAAAAAAGGGGTCAAAAATCGCAGCCTATTCTGGAGGGGGGTTGATCAATCGATGAGATAAATATGCCCCAAGGCCTTTTAGTAAGAAGACCTATGGAGTCGAAAAAATTAAAAGTTAATTTTTCTTTAGTACCCACCCCAGCAGTTATGAAACTTTTCACTAGTTTGGAAAAAATGGGCTACACATCTCTCCACGTTTAGAGCATTTAAAAACTCATCCCACCATTCTTTAAATGAAGGTTCCCAATTATTCTGCCAGTGTCTAAGTATTAGCAATTTAGTAACCATGGCAACCATGGCTACATGCGCCTTTTGTGACAGGGTAGGAATCTGGGCGTACATCCCTAATGGACACATATTTTCATTAAAAAAAGCCAAGATGTTGAAATACGGAGCCACCCACTGCTTGACCGAGTTCCATAACTTAGCGATTTTGGGGGAGGCCCAAAGTTTATGATATAAAGTAGTAAGTTTTCACCCACAATCCCCACACTCATGTGATGGTGTTTTATAGATCTGAAATAGTTTAGCAGGAGTGAAATAAAGATTGTGTAGAACATTAAATTGAATATTCCTAAGCCGGTCCTGTTTGGTAAGGGAATTAATGTCAATCCAAATCCTTTCCCAGGTTTTTGCTGGCCAGCCTTTATTGAAGTTATTTTCCCAGTGGTAGGCTATGGGGGACATCACACCTGACAAAATTGACTTATACAACTTAGCTATTGTAGTCCGACCCTCCGCTATTCCCCTCAATTTTTCTAACATGACTCCAGCTCCTTCTGACCATGGCAACTTCCCCAAAAAGGAATGTACACATTGGCGAATCTGGTACAACCGAAATAGATCTTTATGAGCCACCCCAAATTTAGTAGCCAAAGCAGGGATCGACATAAGAGAACCGCCCAAAACAAAACTCACTAGACAAAGTTTAGAAAAGTACTTGCCTGGAAAAGTACAAATTTGACGACTGTCTATTTGCAAGTTTGGGTTATTGAGAAGAGGTTGCCTAAGGTCTCTTAAGTTAGATTTTTGGAGTAAGGAACAGAGTTGCTGTAGAGCCCTCATATTCCAGCCTAACAGGGAGTTTCTTATCTCCAATGGGACCTTAGACCAGGGAGTATATAACAGGGTCTCTAGGTCTAACTTGTAGAGATTTGTCAGCAATCGGTCCAAAGCTAACCAGGAGGAAGATCCCGAAACCGCTTCTGCAGTAGATAGCCAGTACAAAAATCTCTTAGTATGAATAGCCAAATAGTAAATACAAAAACCATGTAATTGGAGACCCTCCAACTTCTTAGAACGGGTAAGTTTTGCATATGCTCGACGTGGGGCTTTACCCTTCCAAAGAAAATCAGATCAGATCCTACAGAGGGGCCTAAAAAAAGACCTGGACAAATAGATATTAAGATTGAATAAAGGATAAAAAACTCTGGGTAAAATTACCATTTTAAGAATGTTAGCCCAGCCCCAGAAGGACAGTGGTAATTTATTCCATCTCTCCAGGTCTTCTTTAATAGTTTTGAATAAGGGGATTAAATTAAGGTCTGCGAGATTAGCAAGGTCTCTAGATATTCTAATGCCAGGATATACTAGATAGTCATTTTCCCATTGTAGGCCCAAAGAGGATCACCAGTCCCTTGACAAGAGAGAAGATAACAAATACACTATAGTTTTTCTCCTGTTTAGCTTGTAACCTGAAAAAGGCTAAAGTAAGAAATAATGTGTAATACACGGGGTAGAGATTCCCTACTATTCTCTATATGAATAAGCAAATCGTCAGCAAAAAGAGATAATTTGTGTTCGAGACGACCCACATGGATACCCCGTATTACCTTGTCTAAACTTAGAACTCTAGCTAGGGGCTTTATATACAAGTTGAAAAGAAATGGAGAGAGGGGGCAACCTTGACGGGTGCCACGACATAAGGGAAAAATGTCCTAAATAAGATTGTTACACTGAATTCTGGCAGATGGGCAAGAATAAAGGACACGAATCTGGTTAATGAATTGCTGTGAAAAAACAAATTTCTGTAAAACTGCAAACATATAGTACCATTCCACTCTATTGAAGGCTTTTTCTGCATCCAGGGATATGAGAGCCGCCTCTAGCTCAGGAGCCCTGGAAGCAGAAATTAGATAAAATAATTTCCTAAAATGGTCCGCTGAGGATTGTCCAGCTATGAACCCTGCTTGCTCAGGACTTAATAGCCCCTCCCTCTATTCCATTTCTAATGGGACCTGTATGAATGAGGATGTAAGTTCATGGAAATTTATATATATATATATATATATATATATATATATATATATACAATATATAGATAAATATATATATATATATATATATATATATATATATAGATTATATATATATATATCTGTGTATATATATATATATATATATATATAATACACACGCACACACACACACACACATTTGTATGTATGTTACAGATTGCATATAAATATATAAGTGATACACAGTGGGAACCTCATGAGTGGTGTAGAAAGCACATACAAATATATAAGTTATAGACAGTGGAAACCTCATTAGTGGGATAGATAGCATGCATATAGAAAAACCTTATTTATCACATAAGATCCCATCTGCATATGTCATTTATTTAACAGGCTAGGACCTTAAGGGAGAGACATTTGTTTTGCTTTCTTAGGCAAAAAATTATTTGTATAATTCTGTTATTTTTTGAACTAGTGTTACTGTACTTTCCACCATCCTGATTGCTATACAAACTGCCATGCAAGTGAAGTCAGGATGATAAGCTGTCACTGTGATGTGGTAGTTTGTTAGTGCCACAGAACTTCCGCAGAAATTACAAACCACTGCCGCAGAAGTTCTGCAGCAAATTGTAGTCTTGCCATAGAAATTGGTCCCACTGTGCTGCAGAAAGGTAGGAGCCCTGCTTATTAGTAGCACTTTCTAACAATATATGGTAGTTGGTGAAAGTTTGTCAGTGGCCCATAAAAAGGGGGTTTATGGCAAATGTCCCACTTTTTCCCAATGGGTCATTATTTCTATGTTTGGGTTCCACTATCCACCATACTGTTTTTTTTTTTCTGTGTTTTGGTGACTCCTATTTAAAGTAGCCCTACATGATACCCTTCAAGGCAAGTATCACAATGGTAGGTCAGACGTTGTATCTGATGGCAATAATGACTGAAACTTTGCAATTGACACCTACCATATGTGTCACGCGATGCTACCAACCTCACTTTGGGCCCCTCATCACCCATGACACTAAACTATGTAAATCTTATTAGTAGCCATTTATAATAATGCATGGTATTTGTATGAATGACAGTGACCTATTTTTTATTTTTGCAGGTCTTCACTGTGCATATTTCAAGATGCCGGCTATCAGTATACTACCATGCTGTGTTGAAGATTGCAGGGATTGTATACAGCTCATGTATAGGACATGCACAAATAGTTAACGGAGTGCTGAGATGAAGAAAATGAGGAAGTAATTCAATTCCAGAACACTATATCATTTGATCTCTTTGTGCCAGAGGAGGAGACATGTTACTTGTTGCTATATTCATTTTACTTTTTTGGGTTGTAAAGAAATTAATTTCTGTTTAGTTACTACATATAAATTCCTGCAAATGTATTGTCATTGCTGAAAATTTTGTGTAAGTGTACTGTGTCTCACTTCTACCTGTTCCCACGATGTTTTCCTGTATCTACTATTGTCTACATACCCTTTGTTGTAATCTCCCGGGTCGTACCTGAAAATAGGCAGTTATGCTGTCTAGTGTATCCACCCGGTTAACAAAAACTAAATAAATAAATAAAATAGAAATAAAATGACATAGCAGTTGTATGTGTCCATAAATAGAAAGCAACAGATAGTGTATGGCCTTCCACCTATTTTTTTTTTTTTTTTGCCATTTTTCACTCATTTTATAAAAGTAAGACCTAACAGTCATGAAAATGGGGAACTGAAAATTGCAAGAATGTGTCAAACAGGGCACCTCAATATGGCAACAAGGTAGTTTATAGCCATGTGATGTATGAGAGGATACAACAGCTTTACAATCAATGTCCACCAAGGTGGTAACAATGCATTTTATGACTCTGCACTGCTAGAGGAGAAAACAATATCCCTTAGACATGAATGTGCTGTACTGGAGGGTACAACAACTTTACAGTCATGGTCCACCAAGGAGGTAGCAAGGCATTTTACACCCCTGCACTGCAAGAGCAGAAAAAAATTATGCCTAACAGACATGAACATGCAGTACGAGATGTGTGAAATACTGTGCTGAACAGGGTGTCACTAGAGTGTCATAAGAGGCTTTTGGTGCAGCCATCCAGTCTCAGTTCACATCTTAGTACTTTTGTGTAATTGTTCCTTTTCCAAGTTTGATGGGTCATTATACACATAGCCTTGCATGTATTGAAATTTCATAGATCAAGGTTGAGGGCACATATGTACATTGCAGGCACTGTATGCAAACTTTGTGTCACAACACTGATAATAGACCTTGCATAGAGCAGACATCTCGAGATGTATAGGTCCATGCTGGAAATGGTGGTTAAAATGAGGAGCATCATCTGTGTACTTCGGCACCATTGGTTTACAGAATGTGTTTCCATCCACTAACTGTTTTGACAATGTCTGCTGGAAATAATGGAGTGTGGAGACTGGGCATAAAAGAACTGACCACACGAATGTCCAGAAGATACCACAGAACCTTATGCGGCCAATGAATACCTTTCATATACCTATGATAGAAGCCAAATGTTGGCCAGCCAAGTCCACCCGAACCATAAACTTGTTGTACTGGGATACTATAGTGGGCCAGTTAACCTGAATGCCCACCCTCCACACTCTGAGCTCCTTCACTTTCTGTTTTGTGGGACTCATGCAGGTATCACAAGGAAGTGTAGACATGACGCACAGAGTTAGTGTCGCTCCAAAAACATGCAACTACACCTTCCTATTGGAGGAACACGCAGTCGCCATGCCATAGGGATTGTGAATCCTTGCTGTGCTTGTCTGTGAAATTAGCTGGTGCTCCATGGTTGTCCCATACTGTTCCACAACACTATCAAGATTTCGCCTAGAGGAGTTTGAAAAGTGCAAATGACATGTTCCAATTATCCATGTATACCATATTTTTTCTATTAAAAGTCACCCTCTTATAGTAGCTGCCCTCAAACAATAGCTGCAGTTAAATTAAGATGTTTGTAATAAAGACTGCCCTCGAACAAAAGCTGCTATAACATTTTTTGATAAAAAATGGTGCGGGCAGCTTCAATCTGTAGCCACACCTTGTACTCATTTCAAAACTGTCATGTAATTTAAATGAGCTACTAGCACCGAACTGTATGCTAAACCACAAAGTTCAGTTCTGTGTGTTTCACTGAAGTCAGAATCCAAGTCTGTGGATGCTGATTTGACCAAAGCCACATTTTTGATCAACTTCCGAAAGACATCGTATACGATTCCTCCCTCTATATGCATCCCACACTAGCATGAGCTTGTTGGACAAAATAGTGCCCCATACTTAGATTCAATGCAAAGAAGTGCAAGGTAATGCACCTGGGAAACAAAAACCCAGGGGAAGAGTACACAGTGGGGGGTGAGATACTATCAACAACAAAAATGGAAAGGGACCTGAGGGTAGTCATATCAGATGACTTAAAGGTGGGCAAGTAATGTGAGAGGGCAGTAAGGAGGGCTGGGGGAATACTGGGATGCATAGGGAGAGGCATCACCAGTAGAAAACAGGAAGCCGTTATCCCTCTGTACAGGCAGCTGGTGAGACCCCATCTGGAGTACTGTGTGCAGTTCTGGAGACCCAATCTCTGCAAGGACATAGACAAGATGGAAGCTGTCCAGAGGAGGGCAACTAAAATGGTGCACAGTCTGCACCAGAAGACATATGGAGAGAGACTAAAGGAGCTTAATATGCATAGTCTCAAGGAAAGAAGGGAGAGAGGGGACATGATAGAAACTTTCAAGTACCTCAAGGGAATCAACAAAGTCCAAGAGTGTAGCATCTTTCAAAAAAAGAGGTGTGCAGGAACAAGGAAGCATTATTTGAAGATGGGGGGGTGGCTCAGAGGTAATGTAAGGAAGTATTTTTCACAGAGAGGGTTGTGGATGCATGGAACAGCCTTCCGGAGGAGGCTGTGGAGTCAAAAACAGTGGTTGAATTCAAGAATACATGGGACAGTCATAAGGCAATTCTAGGGGGTGGGAGTAGAAAGAAGTAGGCTGCTAGTGAATTAGATCTGCAGCTTATCCATTAGGTAGGGTAATGGGCAGACTGGGTGGGCCAAGCGTCCTTCCCTGCCATCAAATTCTATGTTTCTGTTTCTTTAGTGCAGTTGATAAGATCGGGGTCAGTACTTGTGATGGCACAGACACCCCCCCCCCCAAAAAAAAGGATGTTGTAAATTTCTTTTTTCAGTAGGACATTTTTGTTTTGTGCAGCAATACCAGTATTTACCATACCTCGAAGGATTTTAATGATGGCATCTTTGGTAAATTAGTTCCAGGCTTGTTTGATCTACTGAATAATTTTGTCTTTTCCTGGTGCTTTTGGATTGCCCACTGCAGTCTCCTCCTACTCCTCAGTTGCCAGCCAAGAATCGCAATAGTCTCGATACACAGATTTGAAAGGGGTATTCCAACTGACATCCGCTGGCTGCAATATTTTGGTACAACCACCCGGTATCACAGAAATTACAGTGTTCTTTCTCTTCGCAGCCTTTTTATATATTTGGAGCCAAGTGACAGGCATCCCACACTAGCATGCGCTTGTTGAACAAAATAGTGCCCCATACTTTATCAACCCACATTTGGGTCAGGTCCTCATTCATTCACCCATTTGCTGACATGGCAACAACACCACTAACTCCAGCTACCTCCTTCAGCATTCTCTTTCCTTTTAAAACTACAAAGGGGGGCTTCCTTCCCTCTGCCATTGCTGCTAAGCATACTGTAACCCTTTGCTTCTCATGGCCTGTAGTTAGGAGAGGTACTGATTTAATACCAACAGAATCTATAGTGTTTTTACCTGGCATGTCCACCCATATTGCAGTTTCATCCATATTACCAATTAAATTGGGTGTGATGTTGTGTACTTTGATTTACTTTGCACAAAAACATGTGAAACTTACAATTTTGAGAGCAAAGTCCTTGGGGAGACATTGACCAACAGTGTTTTGTGGCAAATAGTAAAGCCTCAGAACCACAGAAACGTGTCCACCCACCCACGGCTTGCATGAAAATTAGGGTCTTGAGCTAGGGTTGTCGCTTTCAGTGAAACAGCTTTTCTTGTGACTCTGCAGTGCTGCTCACACTGCAGACTTATCCAGGATGCCAGATCTGTCTCTGCCTCAGGATACTGTGCTCTGCATCCACCTCTGCCCGACCTTCTTCTTTTTCAATGTGCACCCAAGTAGCCCAGTATAGCGACCTTCTCCTCAAGATTCAGCAGCTTATTTCTCCATTCTCTAAGTTTATTTCTCATCAATATGTAGGGCTGCAGCCATAGGGTTCTTGCCTTCCTTTTCTGCATGCTTTGCTGCAGCAATTTTAAATTCCAAATCAAAGGCTTTACTTTTAGGTATTTTTTACTTGAATACACCTCTCACTCACTACTGCACCAACTACTCCCCCTCACAGTATTAACTAAATGATGTGCTCTTATAGCTAAGCAAACAGGTGCTCATAATCACAAATTTATCACTGTATTGGATGACTTAATAATACAATCCACCCTCCATTACAGGCAGTCCTCGATCATAAGCTGTGGCAAACACATCGCGTATGTGAATATAAACTGTGGCTTTTAATCGAAGAAATACGGTAAGTTATGACCAAGGTCATGAAAAGGTGACCACAAAGACATCACAACTGAATTAGTTTTTTGTCCTTTTTCAGCCTTTTCACCTCCAGCAAGCTGTAAATTTAGAACTTATCCAGATTTTGCCTCACAGAGGCTATTCGCCTTTAGTCCAAACTGAATCGGCTTATTATGCATATGCAGTCTGTGCGGTATTTTACCCTTGGACTTGATCATCGGCTCATCAATAGACAACTCGTGCCTGTTATTGTACATTTTCCTGAAACATGGTGCAATTTTGTCCATCAGATACTGCACTTTGTTGAAACAATCTGGATCTGAATCATTTCTATTTGGAGCATCACGTTCATCCACAAAATGCAGGTGTGATGAACACTGACTTACATATGACTACCATACTGTTATTCTACCTACTGCCTGCATTGTAAACCCTTGTTGTTACTTGTATTGACCCTGTGTGCTAATGCTCTTTAATGTAATCCTTCACTGTTCTTGCCTGATGTTCATGTATGTACCTTGTAATCTCCTGGGTCACACCTGAAAATAGGCACTTGGCTGTCTAGTGTGCTTACCCAGTTAACAAAAGCAAATAAATAAATAAATATTAAAAAATCGATCATGAGGGAACACTTCAGAAAACCCGAGTCAATCGGCACTTTGTGGACCAATAGGCCTTAAATGGTCCCCTTATCTGCATTATTTCAGCTGCCAGCATGAGTCCCATAAAATCCTAAAATTCAACAATAGTTAGTGGATGGAATTCAACTTTGCATGTTCCTGGATTACTAGTTTTTACTTTTACTACTTAAGATTAGTTAATCTTATAATTTTGCCCACAATGTCATCACTGAAAAAAATTATAAAAAATTTTGCATGCTGTTTACTCACCAGATCCTGCGATGGCCCTTGCTAAGGACCCCGAAAACATTTTTCAGAAGGGACATTTAGTTCAGGTTCCCAGCCATCTGACCATTTACTGTAGATTGCTGCTATTCACATCCAAAGTGGTGGATTGCCTACATTATGAGATATGTCAGTCTCCACCTCAGATACAATTTGCACTGTGTTGATTATATAATGTCCATACATAATATCATCACTAGTACATGGCTTAGCATTATGTAGTGCAATGTTTGGATCAGGAATATCAGGTACTTCCATTTCTGGTTGTACATTATCCAAGTTTATGTACTCCATATCATTTTCTCATGTCTGCTGAACAAAATCAGATAGAGGTACATCATCCCACTCTGAATCAAATTATGTACCAACATAATCTTCAACTTGTGGCACTGTAGTGCACAAAGAAGTAGACAACGGCAGGTTATGACTTTCATAACTGTCAAATGTATTTGAAGAAGTGTTAGATTCAGACAGGAATGAAATGACCAGTTTGACTTGAACAAAGTCAGAAACTGCTAGGCCCAGACACAGAACTTATTACCATACCTCTCAACTGCACCACATTACGAGGAACGTTCCTCATTTTACTTCAGAAAAGGTCCCTGTTCCAGATTATGAGGACTTGTTCCACATTCAAAGTCAACATTTTAAAGCAAAACTCCATAGTAAATGATGGAAAAATTACCTTATTCAATTAATAACAGACATTCTGAACATAAATGCAACATTTAACAATGTTTTGAGCTCCTTAGGTAAAGATTTGATTAAGTGTTCCACATTTTGCCCATTTGTTCCACATTTTGACAGGCAATGTTCCACATTTGGGAGACAAAAGGTTGAGAGGTATGCTTATTACACACTAGGGGTATGATGGCGGAGTCAGTATCAGGATGTGCAACAATTATTTGTGTTTTTGTACAGCAACAACCAACATCAGTTGGTGACTAATCCACTAAGTGTGAAACCTCCAGATAACACCTGGCAGAGTGTTTTTTCTTTTGTGTGTATACTGAACCTGACTTTCCTACTGTGTGGTGATTGTGGTCAGGTCAGGAGCAGAACAAGCACCAATGTAGTGTATTTATGTACAGCAACAAACAATGTCACTAGGATGACTGGCAGACTAAGTGTGAAGCATGTAAAAAACACGACTCACTTTTTTTATCTTCCTTTGACTGAACCTGGCTTTTCTAATTCTTTCCCAAACCAGTTTGTTATACATTGTCTAAAGAAAGACAGAAATTGCAAGGTCCATACACAAGACTTACAGCATACTAACGGTCAGGTCAGTACCAGGAATTGCAACAATCACTTGATTTTTTTTTGTCCAGCAACAATCAGCGACACTATGTGACACTTCAGAACAGCAACAGATGTAGTTACACTATGTATTTTTTTGGTGGGTGGGCTGACCCTAACTTTTCTCTAACTGTTGCAAAGCTACTTCATACATGTAGTTACATAAATAGGGACAGCACAGGGACTGTGTGGTGTTCACTCAGATATTAACACTGTTAGTGAATAGCTAAACAAATTAGACCAGTTCCAAGTCACAATCAACAAGCAGGGATTGTGTGAAAAGGGAAAAAAAATGAAGCTGTTCACTGTAACTCTCAAGTGTCCCTGATTTTCAGGGACATTGCTGATTTTGCCTCAAAATTTGACTTGTCTCTCCTAAAAATTGTGTTTCCATGACTAAACAGTGAGGGTGTAAGTACAAAATAATGTCAAACATTAAAGTCAGAGACTTGTTCTTCCTTAGAAAATGCATTTTACACTAAGTCCCATATTCTATCAGCTTCCTGAGTGGATATCACCAATTCTGAAGATTTGTCCCTGATTTTGTCCCTTTGTCTCTGATTATTTTAAGCCTTGTCCCTGATTTATGCGGCAGGAGGTTGAGAGGTATGCTGTTCACCAGAAAAACATTTTTTTATTCAGAATATTATTGTGGTAAACAATGACCAGGAGAATAGTAATGGAACACTTTATCTCGGTGCTGTATTGCAACTACAGTACAATCCCAAACTGTATACTAAAAACTTCATAATTTTCATGGCTGAAAGCAAAAAGAATAGAATGCAGACAGCAAGTAATATCTCTTTAATACAGCTGGGATTGCACTACACCACGTGGATAGTGGGCCACAAACTTTGACCAATCAGTACTGCAATCACTATCAAACGTCCCAAAACCCTCAATATTCAGTAAAAAAGGACCAGATAATATCTGAATATGTTACTTGCGGTTTATGTGTTACAGAATCACGATCCTTTACATGCAAAAAGTGGTGTGCTACACATGACATAATGGCATAGTCAGCTAACTGAATTTATAACTATTTGTTTGTTTTTAGACTGAGGCACAATCAAAAGGATTCTTTTATAACCAGCAGGTTTTACATAAAAAAATAATTAGAGATCCTGTTTGGATAACTTACAAGTCAGCTCCCCTAATCAGCAACTGATGCATGCTGTGACTCAATGACAGCTAACATGCTTCTTCAGCTCAGCTACAGAAAGCATAACTAAAATCAACTTTTAGAGGTGTACAGTTTATTTACTAATTGGGAACTCTGTAAAACAGATACATAAAGTGTATTATGACATAAAAAGAGTTTCTGTTTCAGATGCTGACTCTTTTACATCGGTCAGAACAGCACTTGACTTTGGCTGAGATAAAATATATTTAGACCTCCATATTTCAGTAAAAAAAAAAAAAAACAGAACCATCAGGTAGAAAACAACAAAAAATAAGGTTGTGGCAAACTTTTTATCAGTTTACTTTGCCTGTAGAGCATTTTAAATAGATTTCTCAGAATGGCATTATGACAGAGCTCAGCTCACATAGACATGCTTTAGCATGTTGACAGAAGCAGACAATGAGGTCCAGAATACTGTCTCAGAAAGAAGCAGTGCATTATGAACTTTTTATGACAGGCACATCATTTAACTTCTAAAAACAAGAACAGTCACTAACTTCCACATACTTAACTACATCAAGCTTAATCACTGGACGTATCAGCAGGCTTCAGACAGTAAATCATATGGTCACACTCACTGCAGCACCTGTTACATCTCAGTAAATAGCAGCAATGGATAAATCCATTGTCAGGCTTCTCAGCCTTAAAGGGAAACAACTGATTTATGCATTGTCAGGGTCCATAGGGTTAAGGTAGTAGAAACAAAAAATCCTTGATCTGAGTCTCTCCCTGGAAAAGCATTGATCTGTTTATATCAAATATTTTGGCCTGGAAGTTCAAACTCTGCATCCTGTTGTTGTAAGTTACATCTCCTGTTTTTCTCAAAATGTATCAAAACCTTGCCATTTTGCTTCCTGAGGCCAGCCTGAGGATCACAGCAAGTACTAACTGGTGCAACAAAATGATACATTTTGTGTCAGAGCTGGTTTCCAGTTCACACTTCTGTAAACTAATTTGTGGAGTTCAACATGCATCTCAAGAATAACCCAGTGTTTCTGATTATATTTTCTAATGAAGCCAAATAGCATTTGCAATCATTTCAACAACATAATTTTATATATTTGTAAACTAAGAAATCCCAGTTTCACAAAAAGTTTTACATAGTGTATTATTAATTACAGAGAAGCAAGGGAAGGAAGGAGTAGAAACAGCAAATGAAGGAAGGGAGATAACACAGGAAAACTGTTGGACAATCAGAGTGGCCAATTCCTTGGTGCCACAAGAAAACTTTGATTGTGCAATCAGGCAGGCAAGAAACAGACAAGTGGCAGAATATGAGAGGACAAAATCGATTTTTGCTTTTAACTCTTTTTGCATAACAAATGGAAAGGGGTCTTACCTGATCTTATTACACACACACCCCTCTTTAAGAGGGAACCTGTGATTTTCATAAAAAAGATTTCCAAAACATTCTTGTATTTCTCTTTTAACATTACCTTATGATATTTACACTTATTTGAATATGAAGTAACCCTTTCTTCATAACACCTTCTAAAGCAATTATTATAAGGGTCTCAAGAATTCTGAAATATAATTGGCTGTCAGCATTCTGAGAGCCTTATGTTAATCTCCTTGTTAATGTGCTTGTCCAGCCTAATTACCAGAGTATAGGTTCCATTGTTAGCATGTACAGCCACCATTATGTCCCCTATAGATGTGCTGGGCAGTGTAAATGGTAACATGAAATAAAGCACACGCAACCGATAGTGAAATAGTAGAATTAAAATGAAAGAACCCGTACCTAGTTATGCGTGTCCCAACAGTGCTGCAGTACAAATTGCAAAAGAGTGAAATAAAATTTTCTGTTTGATGTGTCAAGCACAGTCCACAGCAACCCCCCAACCCCAGGGCAGCAGTGAGACCCATGATTGTGTACAACTTTGGAACCACAGTAGGACTCCTTTGAGACACAGCCCCTAAAAGCACAATGAGAATGTCAGTGTACTAATTTATGTGAGTGGGATAGTCAGGTCTGTATGGCCAGAAAACTGAGGTACCACTGGGGGGTTGACCTGTTGTCCCTAATACTCATGGTTGTAGTCAATGAGATACACCAGATTTGAGTTGGGCGATAGGTAGGGTCAGTGTTGGGACATTTTTTTAAAGAAATTATCATACCATCACTGCCTTAGCTACTGCTCTTCATTTCTCTTCACAGTTGAGAGATTCTGTTGTAACAAACACCCAACACCCTTCAAATACACATTTTAGTTAGCAGTCAGCAGCACTGGTAAAATTGTAAATGACACTATGTATCTTATCAGAGCTCCTGACACCTTTTGTCTCCCCACTGCTGCTATCTTTTCTGTGCTCCTGTTCGCCACTCCACTGTTCAAGAAATGTTCAGCTGTTGGCTGCTGCCTAAAGCAGTCCAATGATGGTGTTCAAGTCAAAAGTACACACTGACAACTCCCTAGTCTCAGGACTACTGTTCTTTTTTCTATGTGCCTGAAGCAACATGGCAACATGTACTCAGACATCGGCCATGGGATCCAAAGATGGGTGGGTGGTCTTAACTTTATGTTGGCATGTCAGTGTGCTAAAATGTATGTGAGTGGGATAGTCTTGAATCATTAAGGCCAGAGGATGGAGGGACCACTGGGAGATTGAGCTGTTGTCCCTCACATAATTGGTGAGATATCATTCATAGTAACTGCCCGCTCATTCTCACAGGCTGGAATCAAAAGAATCAACAGCATGTAGACAGAAATTCAATGAGGTGATGAGGGGAGTCAGGAACTGGGGTAGACTTGAACTGAGCTGAGTAACTAAATAATGTAATGACTTACAGGAGCAAACAGGGCAGCAGAGGGTTTTGTTTGCTTGTTTGTTTTATAAATATTGTTCTCTAGCAGCTCAGGAATTTCAAACAGCCCGCAATATCAAAAGAGCGAGCACTGATGATTGTCAGGGAAAATGTGCAGAGGGCTGTTTTGTGTCTTAGTGTGTGTTTGTGGGAGGAGGGGCATGCAACTGTTTGATGCTGATGGTTATCAAAGAAAATGTCTGTGCCCAGCAGAGAAAGTGTTTAACAACCACACCGCGAGAGACACAGGGTCCCATTTCTACAGTTTTCCTATCACATGTAAGACAATCACCATGGCAACCAATTCATCTCAACCACACTTGAGCTCACAAACTGCTGCAGAAGGACTATTTTTGTCATAAAATCAGCAAAAATTTAAACAAAATTGTTCTATAAAACAGAAACTTACATTTTTTATTACATCCTCTTATAATAATAGCAATGAGGTACTCCCAGGGGTTATGTTAATATTCAAGTTAATTGCCCCCTGGGGTGATATGGCACTCAGCTGAGCCTCGTGCCACATTACACCACCAGGGGTTGATTATCTAGAACATTAATATAACCCCTAGTCATAACTTATTGCTTAAATATTTCAGTTAAGCACACACATTTTTTCAACCTTCTGAATTCTCAAATTCTGAACTATATCTAGACAGAAAGCTTTGAATTTAAATGGCTCTATTGCCATTTAGCACATTGTGATTTTAGGATTTTTATACTTCATTTAGTTATGCCAACAGAGAGGATTGTGATCTGTTTTAAGTACAAAGTCAGCTCCTAACTGATTAAACTTAAGGGACTCCAATGCCCATTTCACTGAAAGGTATTATTTTTCAAAAGTGGAGTTTTTTTCTCTCTTTGTCGTGCAGTTTCCTACTGAAATATAGAAGGGATGATCCTTCCCATGCATTCTGACTCAGGACTGCACCTAGGCCTACCTCTGATGCATCTGTCTGTAACAAAAAGTGTTTCTCAAAATCTGGACTTCTTAAAACAAAATCTGAACACAATGCAGCCTTGATGGCCCAAAAAGGCTCATCACACACTGGAGACCTTTTCAAATTATTTTTTTTCTGTAAATTCAGTGAGGGGAATAGCTAACTAAGAAAAGGTGGGAATAAATCTCTGGTAGCAACCAGCTAGACTTAAAAATTACCTGACATATTTCTTTATTTTAGGAACAGGACTGTTAGCTGCAGCTTCTGTTATGGAGATCTTTGGTTTTACCTCTCAATTTCCCAAAATGTAAACCAAATATCTGGTGTCCTGCATGCCTAATGTGTACTTGGTAGGATTAATGGTCAGACCTGCAATTTAATAGATTAGATAACTGTTCATAGTTGTTCCAGGTGGGTCTTCCAGTCTGGACTGTACACCATAACATAGTTCCGGTAAGCATCAACATAACCAGTATGAGGGGCTAGAATTACATCCATGTATTGCTAGAGTATAGCAGGTGCATTATATAAGCCAATTATAGTGGTGAACTGATAAAATCCAACTGGAGTGGAAAATATTGTTCTGTCTCTGGATTCTTTAGCTAGATGAATTTGCCAGTAACTCTTGCTGAGCTCAAGGGTACTAATATACTTGGTCTACCAAATCATCTATCCTGGGCATAGAATAGCTGTCAGATATGAACACTTGATTAAGGTTCCTAAAATCAAGGCAGAGTTTACACACCATTCCTTTTTATTTACAGTCACCAATGGTGATGATCAAGCACTTCTTCAGTGATACCTAACACTTTTTTTTTTGTATTTCCTTAAACACTTCTGTTCTTGACCACTCTGGTAATCTATATGTCTTTTGTCTGATAGGACAAGCATGCTGTCACTATTATTTGCCGAATCCCTTTTGCTCAGCCTGGAACTGTGGTAAAGTACTTTTAAATGTCTTTACTAAGTTACAAATTTCTGCAATTTGTTCTGTGGGTAAGAAAACATTCACCTTTGCAGCATCAGAAGTTACAGTTTGTTCTAGTCTTTTGTAAGTGCCGTCAATATTGTCTTTAGCAGTTTCTGATAACACTAACAAAGCAACCTTTGGTGTTTTTTTTCAACCAACTATTATGCCTGCTGTGGGTTGAGTCTGCAACCATCTTGCTGTAGTTTTGAAAATGGGATACCAAAGCACAAATATGGAGTTGCAGAAAATGCTTTTGGCGGTCCAAATCTGCTGTGGGTTGAGTTCTAGTTTAGCTAACACAAAGGGGAAAGAGCTGAACTCAGGCTATAAATGGACACATTCTGAAGAGATGTGAAATTGCTACATTCCTTTCTGTATACCAGACTATTAATTTGGTAATGTAATTATCAGATTAACTGATTAGTGCAGTGCCTTCTCAGATTACTTTCAATGTTTTTTGTGGATGTAGTAGCAGAGCCTGCAGCTATTTTGCAATAGCTCTAAAAATGAGCTATTGGATTCAGACCCTGGAATGCTTCCATTTTGGAGTTTCTTAATGATCCTTCCAACTCCAAAACAGTCCCTGCGGGTGCACTATTTCTTGATTTAAAAACTTCAGACTGCCCCCAACGTAATATCAAATTATTCCTAAAGCTACCACTGGGGGCCCTCAATGTCATGTTATGTTTGCATGAACACGTTTTTCAATGAAGAAGTTCATGCATAACATAGCTTTATTCTCAGGATTCACTGTAGAATTGACTGCTCTGCTGTACACCTAGCAAAAATCTACTCTTTTATGAGATCAGTAATCACTGTAGCATCACCACAATATTTGAATATACATTCAAGACAGGTCAGTTTTTCTCATAAGGGGAACAGCTACTAGTCATGAATGCTATTTTTATTATAAATTGTGTGTGTTCAAAGATAGCTGTGTAGCACAGGATTTACACTGACAGCTAAAGTTTATCAGGGTTAGTTGTAAAGGTCTGTGACCAAACAAGAAACATGTGAATAGCTTTGTGTGTAGTAGCCTGGCAATGTACTGAGCAAACTGCCACTGCATTTAAAAAAGAAAAAACTACAGGAACAGCTTTTCTAATCCATGCTAGCCTTCTGTTTATTCTAGCACTTGTCCCTTACCTTCATTCTTCCTGTTTCTGCATCTGCAGAACGCTGAAGGAGCCCACTCAGCTCGAACCAAATACTATTTTCTGCCTTCTCATTTCAGCACAGCAGGGAAGAGGATTGCAATGTTTTTGTTGTCAGCAATGTTTTGGTTACACAGTGAATTTTATTTATTACTTTAGTGAGTCATGTCAGGTCAGTAAATAAATAAAATCACAAGATGTAATTGATGTCTGAAGAATGGGAGTCTAAAAAGAGGAATGCTTTTTTCATTGTTCTTTCTTAATGTTTCTGCCTGCAAATTAGGTGACCTGTAAGAAGGAATCTCAATTTGTTGTTTTCAGAGCTTTATTTTCAGGTCAAGATAATAGGCTCAGTTGCAGTTCTAAACTAATGCCCCTTACAAATATTGCAATACTACTGTTAAAGGGAAACTGTTATCTACAGGATTTCTTAATGTCTGAAAGCCCATAAAAAGCTACCATATATGCTCGAATAAGCGCCTGATCCTGAATAAGCACCTGCCTGAATAAGCGCCTGTTCAAATGACGTCCTCCGAAATTATTAAGCGCTGGTGTGCAATTAATTTAAATTTAAATGAACCATTGTGTTTATCTGTGAGTCCTTGTAGTCCAGAGTTATTCATACATAAAGCAGTCTGCAATTAAGGACTGGTGGCAGCTATATGTTTTGGGCTTCTGATCAGAAATGATGTCACCGAGGGTCTAGGTCCTCCTTTGATTGTATTTAATCCAACAGATTAAATAGGAGATCATCTGTTTTATTAAGTGTGCTTTAAGATGTTATTGCGACACTTTCTACATTTATAATTGTTTTGTATGTGCATTGAAACTAGTGAGTTATCACCTTTACATGTTAAACTGTTAGTAAAAATAATCCATCTTGAGGATTGCTTTAACCTCTAAGCTATACTGCCAGCTGATCATCAAAAACTACACATCTCAAGACTTGCTCTGTGCTGCCAACTGGTACTGGGGCCCCATATCAAGATTTCTAAACTCTGGCTGTGTTCATGTCAATACAGATTTCTGGGACTGCCACAGCACCAACTTCTGTCTTTTTCTGTTTCCTCTCTTGCAGCCTTTTCTCTTACAATTTCAGGTATGAACTCAGGTCTACAAGATGCAAATGTGGCTACATACCTACTGGCCTGGCATCATGGAGCCAGCCTTGAAATGTGCAGCTTTTGATTATCAGCTGGCAGTACAGCCTAGAGGTTAAAGTAATGATCTGTGAACAAGCTTCTTTCATCCAGCAGAATTGGTTTTGAACATATGTCAAGATTCAAAAAATATTGTACTATTTCTATCCAGATTGTACTTGAAAAGAAAAAAACAAATAGGACACAATTACTTGTTTATTAATTACAAAAACCAAAAAAATGGATGGACGACATTGTTAAAACATGCATAACCTAAAATACATTATCAAAATATAGAATTATATATTGGTGGGTGCGTGTAGCCTGAAGTTTACACACACCTGAGGTGTCGGATGCTACATAAACCCCGAGGGCAAAGTCTGAGGGGTTTAAAAAAGCATCCCACACCAAGTGTGTGTGTAAAATTCTGTTTTTTACACACACACACACACACACACACACACACACACACACACACACACTATTTTATTTAATTAAAGGTGATAACTTTTTCCCTTTCAGCACAGTTCATTTAGTGCAGCACTCCTGTCAGAGATAGAGATACATACATACACCAACATGGTTCTACGTGATAATGGCTATCACAGAATAGCTATCCCTGTTTGGGCATGTGTACATTGCCAAAAATGAATTTCGGCAATGACACTCATGGTGAATGGCAAGAGGGCTCCTGTAAGCTACAGGATTTTTTTTAATGTGGGGGGCTTCACCCCCTGCACCCCCCTACTAAAAGATTCTTACCTCCAGGGTGGTGCATGTGGTGCATGTCAGGGTGGTGACATGCTTACAAAATAAAAAGCCACCTGCTGGCAAAAAACAAACCAAACTGAGCCAGACCTGAACCCTGCACCCTGCACCTCCTAGCCAACCACCCTCCCCACCATGATAGTGGACCAGATCAGCAGCTGCCTATCACACCCCCTTCCACATACCATCCTTCCTCTTCCTCTCCACCCCATGCATATGTGTACATGCGTAGCTTCCCATTACCCTACCTCGCCCACCCAGGTATCAGGTCTCTACCCTACCAGGTAGCCCTGAGCACAGGCATCATAACTGAGTCACCATTTTTGCAGGCACTCAGTTGTGGTCACTGTGTTCACATTCATACACACACACACACACATGCACACACTGCTTGTCTCTTCCTTTTGTTTTGTTTTTTTTGCTTTTCTTTTTTTTTTCCCTTGTTTTGTTTTACATTACAGTGGTAATGGCATTCTGGCAAGTCACAGTCTTGGCATAGCTGCAATGTGTAAGATGCACTAGAAGGGTATAAGCAGCAGGATCAACCAGGTTGATTTTTTTTTTCATTTTCAAGGTAGGATCAACTAGATAGATATTTAAAAATATTTTAAATCTTACTTGCCTTAACAGTGTATTGCAAAACTTGAGTGCCAGTACCGGTGCTCGGTAATGGAGCCGCCATGTTGGGCAGGATGTTCAGCCAGCCCACCATGAAACTATGCACCAGTTAACTTTCTGTGGTTATGCTTGATTAACAGGTGTTGATTACTACCTCCCAGCTGTAACCAAAAATATCAACTAGGAGGCTGTATCTGGAGGTAAAAGTGTCTTTATCTGCATGTAAAAAATGATCACCACTAATTAAAAAGTATTTCTTTTGATGAAGTTAAAAGCATAACAGTTTCTTACTGAAATACTTGGGATGGAATGGGATTTTCTACTGTAACAATGGCAGAATTCTATTGGATAATTTTTACTAACAGTTTGAAATATTAAGGTGGTAACTCATTGGTTTCAATGCATATAGATTACAAAACAATTATTATAAATGTAGAAAGTGTTGTAATTACAAAATCCCATTCCATCCAAAGTATTTCAGTAAGAAATGGTTATACTTTTAACTTCATCAAAAGAAGTAAAATACTCTTTTATTAATGCATTTCAAATTATGCATGTTTTAACAATGTTGTTCATTTATGTGTTTTGCAATTAATAAACAAGTAATTGTGTCATGTATTTTTCTTTTCAAGTCAAATCAGGATAGAAAGAGGCTAATATTTTTAGAATCATAACATATGCACATATTGTTTTTACTGTCTTTGTCCAGGAAAGGCACACTGAGCAACAGCTTGTTCCTGGGTGTGTTGTGGTAGCACAGGGAGGCCATGATGCCAGGCTAGTAGGTATGTAGCCACATGTGCATCTTGTAAACTAGAGTTCACACCCAAAATTGTAAGAGAGAAGGCTGTAAGAGAGGAAATGGAACAAGGAGTTGGTACTGTGGCAACCCCAGAAATCTGTACTAACATGTTCAGCTAGCAGTATATTCTAGAGGTTAAAGCAATCTTGAAGATGCATTACTTTTACTAACAGCTTTGAGATGTAAAGGTGATAACTCACTAGTTTCAATGCACATGCAAAACAATTATTATAGATGTGGAAAGTGTTTTAATAACACCTGAAAGCGCACTTAATTAAACAGTTGATTTCCTATTTAACCTGTTGAATTAAATACAGTCAAAGGAGAATCTTGGCCCTCGGTGACATCATTTCCTGTCAGGAGCCCAAAACACATGGCTGCCACCAGCCCTTAATTACAGGCTGATTTCCATGTGAATAACTCTGGACTGTAAAGACTCAAGATAAACACAATGGCTCACTCAAATTAGCGTTTTACAGGCTTTCAGACATTAAGAAATCCTGTAGATGACATTTCCCCTTTAAAGGGTTAAAAACTACTCCATTTTAGGTCAGGAATCTCTCTAGTGCTGTGCTTAAACCTTCCTCCATACAAGATTGTAGAAGTTTTTGTTTATTTTTTTTTTCACACATGCTTGCGTTTTCTCTCAAGCCCCTGACCTATAGTTCTGGCACTTTGCTTTCTGATGTGATTTTTTTTTCATTTCCTAAGCATGCCATATAGTAACCTGACTAACTTTTATTTTCTGCTCACTATATTCAAATATGTTCAAATAGCTCAGGACAGGCAACTGCTGGATTACCTGTTCAAAACGAAGCTTCATAAATCAGAATTCTTTTGTTTTTTGGGAGTTGTGAGTAGTGGGGAAATGAGCAGGATAATTATGTTACCTGAGTTTTGATTTGTTCCTTGAATGGCATATTTTCACTGTCATTGCCTACGGTAGCTAAGATATTTATTTGAAGCTATAATTCATATTGCAGATATTGAAGTCACATGTTCAGTTCACAGGTTATGATCATGGAGCCATGGCTAGCTGACATTGTGTTAGCATTGCTGGTGTGTGGGCATTCATGTGGTGATGGGTGTTGTGACCATGATGGAAAACTCTTTTTATGTCTCATTTTCAGTTGTTATGGTCTATTTTAATATTGCACTGTTCTCGTGTCTGGGGACATTCTGGTTGAGAGGGTCTGGTGCCAGGTTCTGTAGTATATACAGTATGTGACTGGGAGCTGGTCAATAGATTTGTTGAGTGGATTGTTGTATCTTGCCTGCCTGTATGGAGCTTGGGGCAGTTGTGTATGTGTTGTAGGAGGACTAAGGATGAGCCAGTACTGTAGTTACCCACACTGCATCTGTCCATGTGGCTAAACAGAATGTTTCAGTCCCTAACCTTTCACCAGGACTAAATCCATCACAGTGTGAGGATGCCAGTACTGTACTTGCCCACACTATATCTCTCCCTGTGAATAAACAGTGGGTTTCAGTCTCCAGTGCTGTCAGTCCATCACCTTTTACAAGCACTAAATACATCATAGTTTGGGGCAGCCAGTACTGTAATCACTTGGACTGTATATGTCCCAGTGGATAAACAGAGGGCTTCAGTCCCCACTGCTTTCAGTCCATTATCTTTCACCATCACTAAAAACCTTACGGTGAAAGGTGAAGTAGTGACAGTACTGGAGACTGAAGCCCTCTGTTTATCCACAAGGATGGATATTGTGTGGGCAAGTGCAGTACTGGCTTCCCCACACTGATGTATTTCCACATGGCATCTGTTCCTATGGATAAACAGAGGGCTTTGGTCTCCAGTGCTATCAGTCCCTCACCTTTTATCAGCACTAAATACATTACAGTGTTGGGAAGTCAGTACTGTACTTTCCATCACTGTTTCTGTCCCTGTGACCAAACAGAGGGCCTCAGTCTCCAGTACTGTTAGTCCTTCACCTTTCTCCAGTAATAAATACCTCAAGGTAAGAGATGAGGCAGTGACAGTACTGGAGACTGAAGCCCTCTGTTTATCCAGAGGGATAGATGTGGTGTTGGCAAGTATAGTGCTGGCTTTCCCATGCTGGGTTTAGAGCTGGTGAAAGGTGAGTGAGTGACTGACTGCAATGAGAACTAATGCTCTCTTTTTATCCACAGTTACAGATATGTGTGGCTGCTATTCTGTTCAGCAAATTAACTTTTGATTTACTTATGTATGCCTTTTACAAGAGAGTACTATATTTTCTACACATGTAAAGTCATGATAATTCCATTGGCACTAAAAATTAGGTCCCAAAAGGGTTAACAAACCAGCCAGGAGTCAGAGAGAGACACAGACAACTGTAATTTGAAACTCCTCTGGAGCTAGCAGGTTACATCAGTAAAGTATTTGCTCTCCAAAGACTAGCAAATCACGTTTCAATTATAAATATAATTAACAATCCGGTAAGTGACCAAATTAAATCCTGTGTTAAAACAGGTCAAAATCTTCAGATGTTTTCTTTTTTAAAAATGCCTGGTACAATGTTCACCCTAACCCTGGCCCTGCTGGACATGCATTCACACATGACCACCCTAAAAAAAGGAACTAAGTTAGGTAAACCTGGGATTTTATTGTGCCTTGTCTCACTCACACTGATATCCCCCACAGAGCCCCCGAGCTGCAAGCTGCCGCTGGCTGCCTTAACTCACCCCCAGGTAACTGTACTCAATGAATATGGCATGACTACTTCTCCAGACATCTGGACAATCTCACACTGTATGAAAGGGCACCCAATGTGTTGTCCACAGGACCACACCTAAATATCCCCTCCTTAGTCTGGGGCATCCATGGATTCCTTGCCCGCTACAGTTCCTCTAAAATGCTGATATCAGGGAAATAGCAACACTGAAGAAGCTACAAATGCCTTCTGAACCACATTACCTGCCTGCTACTGCTACTACTAATGCTATCGGGTAACGTACACCCCAACCCTGGCCCTCCTCATTCTCAAAATAGCCTACAACAAAAATCTTCAGGACTCACCCTTACCACCTTAAATATCTGCAGTCTGCTGCCCAAACTGGACAACCTAAAGGTATGGGTTACCAAACACAACCCTGATATCCTCTCAATCATGGAAACACGGCTATCACACAAGATACCGGACTCTGCCATTGTGCTGCCTGGATACACCCTTTTTAGGCAGGACCATACCTCGAAGAAAGGAGGGGGTTGTGTAGTCTACCTAAGGGACACACTTCAGGGGCATATCCTTCCCCTCCCCAACAGAAGCACCAATCTGCAAACCCTACCCATCAAAATCCTACTGTGTGCTCACAACAAGGCACTTACGATCCTCACAGTCTATATCCAATGCAAAACAACAATTCCCAGTGCTAGTGACCTCATAGACTTTATTGCCACCCTGTGCCTTAACTCCGAGATCATTCTTCTTAGAGATTTCAACATCAATTGGCCCTCTCCCACAGCTGCAACGGTAAGAGACCCTCTAGTGACTATCCGCTTTTCCCAGATGGTGGCAAGCCCAACAAGGGTCAGCTACAAAACTGGTACTAGCACTCTGCTGGACTGGCTCCTCTCAAATCAACCAGCCCACATCACCAACACCACTGTCCTCCCTGACTCACTGAGTGATCATTCACCCATTACCTGCACCTGTCAAAACAACTTCAGCAAGCCCCCACCCAGAACCATAACCAGTCATGTACTCTTCAAAGGGCAGCTACCACAACTCAAAGCAGACCTTCAAGGCCTAGACTGGTCTGACCTACATGAAACAAATAATGTAGACATTGCATTCAGATGCTTCATCACAAAATTGAATGCCACTTGCGATAAACGTGCCCCCCTGAAAACAAGAAAATCTAAAGCTCCGTGCAATATCTGGATAATGCCAGAACTCCTGCTACAACTCAATGCTCAGGACCAACTCTGGATAAAGGCATGTGAACATGGTACATCTGGCAATATCCAACTATGTAAAAAAGCTAGCAATGAGTGCACAAATGCTATCCTCCTAGCAAAATGATCTTTCTATAAGGAAGCTCTCTCCAACTCCTGGAACTGCAGCAAATCCTTCTGGGCCAACCTCAGTGATATTACTGGCAAGGATCCCAAAACAGCCCTCTCCATGCTCCTGGTCAACGATGTACCCACAGTGGATCCACTGCAAATAGCAAATGCCCTAAATACTGCCTTCACAGACCTAAGTGGAGTGCTCCCAGCAGACTACTTCGACCCTCCAGTCCAGATCCATCCAGTAGGTGATCAATCCCCTATGGGGAACCATCCACTTTTTGACTTTAAAGAAGTCAGCACTACCAAAGCTAGAAAGTATCTTGAGAATGTGCTGGGCAAATCAAGGCACAGTGGAGACACCCTGGACCTTAAGATCATCACTATGGCACTTGCAGAAGTACTAAGTCCCCTGACCACCATCATCAACCTATCCCTCTGCCACTCTCAGTTCCCCCAGCTGTGAAAGTTGGCTTTTGTAACACCAGTTCACAAAAGTGGAGACCTGGCATTACAGAACTACAGACAGATCTTCATACTCTTGCCACTCTCCAAAGCACTTGAATGGATAGCCGCATATCAGCTTGTGGAATACATGAACATGCACCAATTCCTATGCCAATCACAACATGATTTCCATGTGGGACACAGCACTAACATAGCCCTGTTGGAATTCACTGGTTATATCCACCAAGCCCTGGATCAAGGGCAGCTAGTGGAGGCTACCTTCATCGACCTATCAAAAAGCTTTTGATACAGTTCGCCACACACTCCTCCTTGAGGAGATAGCTGACACCGGTCTGTCTTCTGATACAATTCTCTGGTTTAACAGCTATCTCTGCAATTGCTCATAGTGGGTAAAGATTGGGGACATTGTCTCAGATAGCAAACCTGTCTGCTCAAGGATCCCCCAGGGATCAATACTGAGGCCCCTCCTCTTCAGTATCTTCTTAAATAAACTTCCAGGCTCTTGCAACAGTCACATGCTATTGTATGCTGATGATGCCGTCATTTTCACCTGCAACCCCAACCCTGAACTACTTCAAAATGACCTCCAACTATGATTTACTGCTGCTGAAACATGGTTTAAGGAACCTAGACTAATCCTTAACTACAAGAAAACTAAGACTATGATCTACTCCAGCACCCACAGTAAACACAAGACCTTCACAATATCCATCCAACAGTGGCAACATACTGGACCTCATGCAGCACTATAAGTACCTGGGTATCACCCTTGACTCCACCCTGTACTATGCACAGCATATAGCCAAGGCCATCAGTTCCAGAACTGGGATACTCAACCTCCACAAGCACAGCCTTACATATGAAGCATTTAACATGGCTGTCACAAGCTCAGTTGTTACTCTTGTTGACTATGGCCTGGCTGTTTATGGTTCTGCACCAGACTCAGCACTCCATCACATCTCCCTGGCCCTTAATAAGGCCTGTGAATTCCTCACAGGTGCTGCAAGGCATACACACACCAGTGAGCTCTACTCATGGGCAGGGTGGATCTAGCTGAAGAGCATAGTTAAGTACCATACCTGTCTACTAGCTAAAAAAAATCACACTAAATCTGATGCCACCAGGAGTCCAGAATCTGCTCATGCACCATGTAAGTGCCAGGCTGACCAGAAGCACCCACAGCCAAATTTTCAGTGAACCTAGATGCCACACTGCACAGGGTCAGTGTGCATTCTACTACCATGTACCACACTGGACCAACACCCTTCCTTCAGTCATCTCCGATACCACAACCATTGGTGCTTTCAAGCATAAGCTCAGGCAGCACCTTGCCACAGATGACAACTGTGACTGCATTGGCCATTCATGATGACCAAAACAACTTTCCTACATTTGGACCACTGTAAAGCAGGAGCACTTAGTGTTCCACCTAATGCTACGGAAACCTACCTTCACAGCACTTCAATGACACACCCCCATCTACCCCCTCCCCTTCCCTCCTCTCCCCACTGAGCACCCATTCCCCTTCCTGTCCCCACTCTCATGACTCTCTGTCTGCTACTCTCCTAGCCCCATTGTCTCCAACCTTCCTTAAGTCTGTTCTTAACCCCTTACTCAGGCATACACTTCACTATCTCACAGCTGTGCCTGTTCTCCACTCTGTTTCTCCCTCTATAAATATGCTTAATTCTCTGACGCAGACACCTTCTCACCAATGCCATAACACTGTCTAAATGTTATACCTTAAGCTAAATGCTAGCCCAGTCTTGTAATTCACACCAGTTTATTGTCTACCTAGCTTGTAATGTATTGTTTTGTACCAGTGCAATTTTGTACTTGCTTCTAATGTAATACTATGCACCTGTTCAATTTTTTCTTGTAACTGATGCAGAACCTACAAATGAGCATCCACTCACAGGTGTTCTCCAAGATATTATTAAAATAAAAAAAAAAATTACCTCTTCCAGTGTGAGCAGTTGAATCAGGAGAAGGAATCACTTAAGAGCTTTTGCATTGCGCTGAGGGGGGAATTGCATGGATTCAGAAAGTTTTACCACTTCAGAGAAGTCTAATTTGCCTTTCTGAATACTCTGGAGGCTCTAGCTGTCAGGTACCCGGAGAGACAAACAATCTAATAAGATAATGTGACTGCAAGACTAGTGGACACCAGAAAATGCTTTTTATTTGTGGTGGTGCCTGGTATTGAAGGGTACGGGGGGGAATCACTGGACACCAGGGAATCTATTGAAATGTTTCACAGAAAGGCATGCTGAGCAACAAGTTGCTCATCTCCCGTTGTGACTGGGGGGGTAAGGAACAATGAGATAGAATACAGAGAAATGGGTTCCATGTTAAAATCATAAAAATATAATCGCAATTGCTTTAATGCAAGTATAGCTCAGTGAATTCACAAATTGAGCATGCACACAACAGTGGATATAAATATAGCGACCTGAAATGGGACAGCAAGCCTGCATGCAATTCCACCATTCAACTCAAGTGGACGGCTGTAGACATTACCGTTTCACCCAGCCCCACATGCCTGACCTTTCAATTTGTTTCTACTTCCAGTTTGTTTCTACTTCCACATATGTCATAAAAAATAAAAGGACAGCTTACGCTGACAATGCTATCAAATCCACTCAGCAGATCAAACAAATATGCAGCTATAAACAGTAATATGAAAAAGTCACAGATCATGCACTCCTGATAGCAGTCTGCACAGTGATTTAAAGATCAATCCTCCTTAATCTGTAATAAAATAAAAGTACACGCTTATGCTGACAATGCTATCAGTTCTATAAATTCCACCCAGCAAATAAAGCAAACAGGTAGCTAACAATAATATGAATACTTCCACTATGCTTTTAAACCAATGCTCGGTTGTAGGCATGATCTGTGTGCTTGGTGATGCAGATAAACTCCTGACAGCAGTCTACAGAGGAAGCCTCCTCATCAGGCATCAAAATATAAACGTTCAGCTTATGCTTACCTGCACTGGTGATACAGATAAGCAAGTTAGCGAAAAGTTGCAGAACAACATAGCTAGACTAGCAACTTGCTCTCTAAGTTTGTATAGTCACTGTCAAAAGTAGTCAGCAAGCATCCCCAGTAAAGTTCCTTAGTTAATGAGAATATATTACTAGGCTTACTAGGTGCATACTAATGCCAGTAAGCATTTTGCTAGAAGCTTATTTGTATTGTCTACAGCTGCACATTTTCTTGATGATCTCATTAAGCAGTCAGATTTGTTCTGTTGCTATGTTAGCATTCGCTGTTTTTGGAAATCACTAATTGCTATTTTGGACTTGTGCTATTATGTTACAGTCACCATTAACAATTTTGCTATATTTTACTCGCTATTATGTATTCATTATTTTTGCATCACGAACGTTATGGGATACCAGAAAAATTTTACAATGTTGGAATACAATTTGCTTACTTGCATACAATGAGAGCAGGAGGGATTACAGGTGGATAACATAGGCTAAAAATGCAACAGTTAAGTATAGTAGATATGAAGACACATACAGAAAATTGGCAACAGTTGGTGACAGTTGGTAACACTGGAACACATATAATAACTTGGCAACAGTATGTCGCACTAGATGGTAAGGTGACCCAATAGTAATTGGTAGCCATTAGTGTAACATAGATATTCAAGATTTACAGTGATGGGAGTAAAGAGAGGAAAAATGGAAGGAGGGAACGGAGAATTACAGAGGGTAGAATGGAAGAAGGGAAACAAAATTTATGAAGAGAGACACAGACAGAACATGATTTTTGAGGCAACCAGAGATGACAGGGTGGACTAAAGTGCATATAAGAGGGGAATAGGGGTAGGTTATAAGTGCTTAATTGAGTATAGGAGTAGGCCAGTGTTAGGCTATGTTAACTGGAAGGAAGGTAGGAGGAGAGGAGAGGTAGAGTTTGGCAGGGTGATGACAGAGAGGTATTGTAGGTGGGGAGTATCCAAGGGGGGAAGTTGAAATTCAACAGTGTCCTGTTATCCCTGTCTGGGCAGGGCAGTGGACAGCCCTACTGGTAGGACACTGGTTATAGGCAATGAGAGTTATTTATATATAATGATGCAAGAGAAAGGGGGGTGTTGGGGGAGGGATGTTGTGGGAGGGGGTAGCAGAGGTCAACTATAGTATGGGGGTAGTACCACACCAGTGTGCTGGATGATCCTGCTGGCACAAGGCAGTGATCTAGCAGTGACCGAGGGGGTGCAGTAAAAGGAGAAATAGGGGAAAGGGGATAAAGTTGTTGCCCACCATGCACTATGGATCCTGCCTGCACAAGGCAGTGATCGAGCTCACAGGAGGGAGATGGGTTAAGGGTAGAGAAAGAAGGAGGAGGAACACTTTAGGAGGAGGGAGAATAGGGGACAAGGAGGAGCATGATCAAAGGGAAATAGGAGTGCTGAGGAGTAGGCATATGGTAATATTGGCTTAGGGGAGATGGCAGGGGGATTAGGGAGGGTCATGGCAGACACAGGAAGGGGCAAGGAAGTTCTTGATGGCAGAGATAATGGACTGGCAAGAGGATAAGTGGTGAATCTAAAGGGAAAGTGAATTCCAGATTTTTGGGAGGTGATAAGAATAACCTGATTGGCTAATAAGAGTGGAGCAGTGTGGGACCACCAGGGTATGTGAGTTGGTAGATCTAAGGGAGTGGGAAGGGGGGGTGGTTGTAAAGGCAGGTGAGAGAAAGGAGGGAAGTTCACTTAGCCAGTGCTTGGAGGTGAATTTTGTGCAGTGAGAGAGACGTTTGTTTGTCAGGGAAGGGAAGGATAGGGCATGGTAGAAATCACAATGATGAGTGCAGAGGGGGGCATCTAGGGCAAAATAGCAAAAGGAGTTGAAGAGGGTATCTAGTCTGGCCAGGGAAGATTTAGGAGCAGCACCGTAGACTACAGCACAGTAGTCGAAGATTGGTAGGATCATCTTCTGGACAATCCCACGTCTAGCTGTGGGTGGGATGCAGGCACAGTTCCTGAATAAGGCACCGAGCTTGGGATGCAGTTTTTTCTGAATGGCATCGATATGACCAGAGAACTTCAGGTGTTGGTCCAGCCAAACAGCTAAATATCTGAAGGAGGATGTGTCCTCAAGTAAAGTCCCATCAAGGATGTGGAAGGAGGGTAGAGAGGGAAACCTGGTAAGTCTTTGCCTGGTGCCAAAGGTCATGGAGACTGTTTTTTTGGCATTGAGAGATAGTTGGTGGTTTACAAACCCATGCTGAATTTTATCAAAGTCATGTTGCAAGTCAGATGCAACCTCAGTGGGGTAGGAGCCAGATACATACAAGACTGTATCATCAGCGTACATGTGAATTGCGGAGAATGGAGAGCAGGTAGACGGGAGATAATTTAGAAAAACAGAGAATAGTATGGGGCCAAACACTGATCCCTGGGGAACACCAGTTCTTATCAGGAGGAGTGAGGAAATTGTGTCAGAGAGCTTGATTGATTGGATTCTGCCGCTGAGGTATGTCTTGAACCAGTCTGTGGATAAAGGGGATAGTCCAGCTGTTGATAGGGTGTCAAGGAGCAGGGAGTGGGAGACTGTGTCAAAGGCTTTGGCCAGATCGACAAAAATGCCTAAGATGATTTGGCCATTGTCCATTCCCATGGGATAGAATCAGTGAGCCGAAAAAGGGAGGTGGTGGTGGTGGAGTGATTTTTCCTGAAGCAAGATTGATAAGGGGTGAAGAAGGAGGAGGAGTCATTGAGGTAAGCAGTGAGCTGGGAGAGGGCTAGGTGTTCCTGAAGTTTGGCAAGGGTAGGGAGAACAGAGATGGGGCAGTAGCTGCCAGGAGAGGTGGGGTCTCTGCCTTTCAGGAGTGGAAGGACCACTGCATGATTCCATGGGGAAGGTACTGAGGCAGTTGAGAAAGAGAGGTTTAGGATAATAGAGAGTAGGTAGGTGATGGCTGGGGCTGAGAGAGATAATAGTTTTGGGTCAAGGCCAACCAGGGAGGAGCCTTTTGAAGGGTTGATCACTAGCAGGGCATTTAGGGTGTAATTTGGGGAGACAGTAGTGAAGAAGAAGGGGGAATCAGGGGGCATTCATTGGCAATAGGAAGGGGAGTAGTTTGGGAGGGATTGGAGTAGCTCATCTGTGCAAGTGATGTAATAGGAGCTGAATTCAGTAGCTACTGCAACTGGATCAGAAACGAGAGTGGCGTTTATCTTGAGTATAGAGGTGGGTGGACAGGATGGGGGGTAAAGAGGGCATGTACCACTCTCCAGAACTTGGAGGGGGAGTCAATGTTTGTCGTGAAGGTAAATTTGAAGTACTCTGTTTTGGCTAGCCTGGTAGTCTGGGTGCAGGCACTATGGAGTTTTCAGTAAATAAAAAGGTCATTTGGAAGCTGGGCGACTTTGTGCCATTTCCAGGCCTGATCCCTGGCTCTGTGGCAGGCTAGTAATTCAGGGGTAATCCAGAGGAGGTGATGACCTCTAACCCTTGTTTGTTTTAGGGGTGCATAGGCATTCCAATTTGCTAGGAAGATGTCTTTAAAACAGGTTAGGGCTTTATCAACTAAGGAGGTGTTTGCTAGAGGGGACCCGTCTGAGAGGGCAAGGCTATGCAGGAGAGGTTCCAATTCTAGAGATTTATAGGTCTGTATTTGTAGGGTTTTATGTGGGAATTTAGGGCTGTGAACTTTTCTGACCAAGTAAACTGGGTTGTGGTCACTGAGAGCATCCAGAAGGATTCTACAGGGGTGGGAAGTTAGGGCCCAAACAAGTAGGGAGTGGTTTTGGGTCTTGTGATTAGGGCGGGTGGGTTCTGTAATTAGTTGTGTGTGGATGAGGGCACTGACAGCATTTCTTGTGGTAGATGTTGTTGGGGACAACCAATTTAAATTGAGGTCAGCAAGGATGTAAAGCTCACCAAATTGAGAGAGGGAAGTAATGGAAGTTAGGTCATAGGAGACAGCTGGCTGGACATTTGGATGGCAATAGGTACCAGCTACAAAGATAGGGTCTGAGAAAGGGAGGGATACATTGATGGCTAAGGCATCATGGGTTGCTGGGTTGGAGGAGGAGAAGACTGGGAAGTATTGGAGGGAGGCACGGATATACATGGCCACTCCACCACCCCTGCCTGCTCTATCTAGCCTTAGGATGGAGTAACTGGGGATGGAGACTGAGTGGTCAGGATTCATGCTCTTTAGCCATGTTTCTGTTATAATTAGAATGTTTGGTTTCAGGGCAGCAACCATGGCTTGCAGAAGTCTAATTTTTGAAGCAGGCTACGAATATGTAAGTGTAATATCTTGAAACCCTTAATGAGAACTGTTGGGGTAGTGGGGTATGGGCAGTGGCAGTGGGGAAGATGGCAGGGGTGAAGAAAATAGCAGGACTGGGGTTGGGGTGGATGTCCCCCGAGGTGAGTAATAGTAGAGCTAGGGTGAGGAA
Organism: Neoceratodus forsteri; assembly: GCA_016271365.2. Lineage (NCBI taxonomy): Eukaryota > Metazoa > Chordata > Ceratodontiformes > Ceratodontidae > Neoceratodus > Neoceratodus forsteri. The sequence continues at coordinate 37,562,461 of CM057450.1, forward strand.
GTGTAGCTTCCTGGATTTGAAGTGATTGGGCTTGGAGGCAGAGTGATTTAGTTAGAAGGGAATGGTATAGTGAGGAAGCAAGAGGTGTAAAACTGCAAAGAAATGTGGTAAAGTTAGTAGGGATGCATGTGGAATGATGACAGAATGAGATGAGAATACGTTGGGGGAGCAGGAGTAATAGCATGAATATAAGTTGGGGCCTGGAGATGGGGGTTAGGATGGATTTGGAATTATAGGACCCTGGGCTGGGAAAAGCAGGAATGCAGGTAGGGAGAGAGTACAAAATAAGGCTAGGGGGAGGAAGTAGAAGGGAGAAGGATTTGAGTTGAGAGGAAACACCCTTAGAGTCAAGGAGTAGTGGGGGGGCAGAGTTTGGTAGGTAGTAGACTACAACAAGGGGGTGTAGCTGAACAGAGTTGCTTTGCTACTGAGAGGAAGGGGCGCAATGCTTAAAATAAAGCTCCCTCAGGTATCCAGCTGAATAGCCTGTAGTGCAGAAGTAGAAAGTGAAGGATGCTTGCTTAAGTATACACCCTCTAGTGGTGGAGCTGTATAACCTGCTAATGGGGAAGCAGGTACTAACAAAGAGGTAAAGAAATTCTGGTATTGTGGATCTAGGTATTACCCCTTTAAGTGCTTTGATGTAGCTCTTAAGTGCTTCCCCTTTAAGAGGGAAAGTGTAGTGTAACCAAGTAGGAAGTGGGTGGACCTCTCAGCTCTGGTAGTGTATTTAATAAATGAAGGAGGTGGGGAGAGGGGGTGAGCTGAAAAATCACTAAGAAGCCACTTCAAGTTAGGCAAATGCTGCGTGGCACTGTACAGATCACAGAAGTGTGCAACTGAGTGAACTGGGAGGCAAAAAGATCAGGACTTCACTATGCAGCTGCTAAAGGAAGAAAAGTCAAAGGTCAGTGTTTCTCTGCAGTCTTATGCCCTAGTCCAATGATCTCAGCACTGGCTGCAGTGTTGGATAAGAAGCCAATGTCAGTGCTCTGGGGTCATCTGGAACCATTCAGGTCCCACAGTGATGGGTACTAGGTATTCAATTAGAAAAGGGAGAAAAGCTCCAAAATCACCATTCCCTTGTCCTGGGTCAGGGACCAGATGTTACCTTGCAAGCCAAGGAGGAGAGCGGGAAGCAGGCACCTTCTCGGCCTATCCTAGGTGCATGGGTTGCTTGTGGAGGTGCCTGCAACAGCAGTACCAGCCCAGTGGGTTCTCATCAGCCTGAGAGAGAGGAACAGAAGAGAGGGCAGTTGTAAGCCTCAGTGGTGGTCAGTGGGAGGTTTCAGAACAGGGAGGGGTGAGAAAAATGAACAGTTGAAAAGGCTTGGGATGAAGGGAGGGGGCTCTGTTACAGACTCTGGCAAGGTGCCAGCGACACGTTGCAACAAGGAGCTAAAACAAAGGGTGTTAAATTGGGGCATGTTTCTAATCTGATCATTTGGTGCCTGAATCAGGGCGGAGGTCTAGTAGTCCGACAGATTAGAAATACAGAAAGTCTTAAACTTTAAAATACACGTGCAGAAATTGCCATCAATAATCTAATATGCAATGTAAACACTGTTCAACTTAAAATTAATTCAGAAAATCAACTCTACAGTCCATTTCAGGAAACCATAGCAGCAGGATCACCATAAATAATGTAAAAAATCACTAAGAAGCCAGTTCAGGTTAGGCAAACGCTGTTCAGCACTGTACAGCTCACAGAAGTGTGTAACTGAGTGAACTGGGAAGCAAAATGAATAGGACTTCACTGCGCAGCTGCTAAAGGAATACAAGTCAATGGTCAGTGATTCTCTGCAGCCTTATGCCCTAGACCAATGATTTCAGCACTGGCTGCGGCATTGAGCAGGAAACCAATGTCAGCGCTTCGGGGCCATCTAGAACCATTCCCGTCCCACAGCGATGGGTGCCAAGTATTCAGTTAGAAAAGGGTGGAAAGCTCCAAAATCCCCTTTCCCTTGTCCTGGGTCAGGGACCAGATGTTACCTTGTGAGCCAAGAAGGAGAGCGGGCAGCAGGCACCTTCATGCCCTGTCCTAGGTGGGCAGGTTGCTTGTGGAGGGCACCACGTCAGCGGTACCAGCCAGGTGGGCTCCAATCAGCCTGGTGAGCCAAGGAGGAGAGTGGGCAGCAGGTGCCTTCTTGCCCTGTCCTAGGTGGGCTGGTTGCTTGTGGAGGGGACCACATTAGCAGTACCTGCCCAGTGAGTTCCAATCAGCCTTGCTATTCAAGGAGGAGAGCAGGCAGCAGGTACCTTCTCACCCTGTCCTAGGCAGATGGGTTGCTTGTTGAGGGGACCATGCCAGTGGTACCAGCCCGGTGGGCTCTGATCAGCCTTTCGAGCCAAGGAGGAGAGTGGGCAGCAGGTGCTTTCTTTCCCTGTCCTAGGCAGGCAGGTAGCTTGTGGAGGGGACCGTGTCAGTGGTACCAGCCCAGTGGGCTCCAATCAGATTTGTGTTGGCCTCTGGTATGGGAGTTCATGGATGGGACCACTGGACACCAGGGAATGCTTTTTTTTATAGTGGTGTCTGGTATGGAAGGGCATGGGTGGGACCACTGGACAGTAAGGAATGCTATATTTAGGGTTGTGCCTGGTATGGGAGAGCATAGGGGAACCACTGGACACCAGAGAATACTTTCATTTTGATGGTGTCTGCTATGGGAGGTCATGGGGGGCCATTGGACACCAGGGAGTGCTTTACTTCTGGTGGTGCCTAGTTTGGGAGGAAATGGGGGTGATCACTGGACACCAGGGAATACTATATATGTTGTAGTGGCTGGTATGGGAGGGAATGGGTGTGATCACTGGACACAAGTGAATCTTTTATGTGTGATGCTGCTTGGTGTCAGATGGCATGGGAAGGACCACAGGTCAGCAGTGAATGGTTTTAGTTTTGTGTTGTCTATTATGGGAGAGATTCAGTGGGATGACTGGTCACCAGTGAATGCTCTGTTTTGATTGTGGTTGAGGTGTATGGGGATTCTTCACCCACCCCACTACCCTGGGTACACAGTGATTACATAGGTAAGTAGAAATGTATCCAGGTTCACCAGGCCTGTATGCTCTTCATGTCTAATGTTCCCATTTACCACTACTTGGTGGATCATTATGTTCACCACCCTCTGGGAGAAAAGTTGCCTCTTAACAATAGTCCTGAATTCACTGCCACTGAGATAAAGGATGTGCTCCTTGCATCCTGTTGCCAAAAACTCGATCAGATATTTTCTACTTTTCCAGAATGTGGATACCCTTGAATATCCATCAGAATGAGAGCATGCGTCCCCTCAACTACCTTTTCAATAGGGTGAACATATTAAGCTATCGACTTAACTTTTTGTCCCCTATCCAGTTTGGCAGTTTGAGTTGTGATGCACCCTCTTGCAAATGAGCACCTCATTCATGAAGATCTGCGTCAAATCTAAATGAACATTTTTGAGCCCACAAGGCAGGGGTAGTAACCACTCCACCTACAGTGACCCGTTTACAATTTAATGATATGAAGTTTACTTTTTTATTTAAACTAAACTTTTTCATTTTATATTTACAGGTTATTTTGCATATATCATCACTTATCAATAAACAATGGGTAAGAATATCATACCTTCATTGTCAGCTAGTAAGCTGATAAATCTGTATGATTACCCACAGGTATCTCTACCGCTTTGTGGTCACTACTATCACTCCCCCCCCCCCATTTTGCACTTCAGACCTGTGTTTCTGTGCCTTAAGTGCTTGATTTTATATTTATTCGCATTGAATATTACCTGCCACACCTGTGACTGCTCCAGTATCTCACATAATTCTCTAGTCCTATTTACTACTCTCCTGAAGTGTCTACAATTTTGCAGTGTTTTTTTGGCCATCTTCAAAAAAGGGCATACCTTCCATTTTAGCCCCTCAGCTATGTCACTTACAAATACATTGCAGGGGAAGGTCATAGTATTGATCCCTGGGGTACCCCACTGGCCATTACCCATTGGAGTGAACTCCATCTACCTACCACAAGACTATGTCATCTGCCACTTAACCAATTTCTTTCCTAAATTACCACCTTTGGACTTCCACTAATGCTACCCATTTTGTTTATGATTCCTTCTATGAGTAGTATCTATGACGGAGGCCTTACTAAAATCCAGGTAGGTCATGTCCACTGCATCACCCAAAGTAATCTCTCTGGTCACCCAGTCAAAGAACTCTACCATGGGGGACCACTGGACACAAGGGAATGCTATATTTGTAGTGGTGCCTGGCAAGGGAGGGCATAGGGGGACCGTCAGATACCTGGAGATACTATATCTGTTGTAGCATCTGGTATGAGAGGGCATGGAGGGATCAATGAACACTAGTGAATGCTTTATTTTTGGTGGTGTTTTGTTTGGGAAGGCATAGGTGGGACCACTGCAAACTTGGGAATGGTTTATTTGTGGTGACGCCTGGTATGGGAAGGCATGGAGGGAACACTGGACACCAGTGAATATTTTATTTGTGGTGGTGCCTGGTGCTGGATTGCATGGGTGGACCACTAGTCCCAACCAAATGCTTTACTTTGATTGGCATCTTGTATTGGAGGGAATAATGGGACCACTTCACATCAGTTAATGCTTTATTTGTGGTAGGGCCTGTTATGGGAGGGCATTGGGGAGACACTGGACATCAGAGAATGCTTTCCTTGTTGAGTCTGGTATGGGAGGGCATGGGGGAGATGACACTAGACACCAGTGAATGCTTTATTTTGTGGTGTCACCTGGTGCCAGATTACAAGAGTAGATCATTAGTCCCAACTGAATTCTTTACTTTGGGTGGCATCTTGTATTGGAGGACATGAAGGGACCACTTGACACCAGTTAATGCTTTATTTGTGGTGGGGCCCATTATGTGAGGCCATGGGGGAACCACTGAACAACAGGGAAATGTTTTTATTGTGGTGACACATGGTATTGAAGGACATGGGTGTGGCCATTGGACACCAGTGAGTGCTTTATTTGAGGTGGAACCTTGTATGTTAGGGAATAGGGGAATAGACAACAGAATATGGTTTTCTTTTTGGTGGTGCCTGGTATGGGAGGGAATTGGAGGACCACAGGACAACAGGGAATACTATATTTGTGGTTGCACCTGGTATTGGAGGGAGGGTGTGTGTGTGGGGGCCATTGGACACCAGCAATGCTTTTCTTTTTGGTGGCACCTGATATGGGAGGGATTGGGGACCACTGGAAAGTAGAGAATGCTATATTTTTGGTGGCACCTGGTATTGGAGAGCATGTTGGGGCCATTGGACACTAGGAAATGCTTTTCATTTTGGTGGTGCCTGGTATGGAAGGGAACTGGGGGACCAGTGGACAACAAGGAATGCTTTTTTTGTGGTGGTGCCTGCTATGGGAGGGCACCAGGGCAGTGGACCCCAAGAAGTGCTTTACTTGTGGTGGTGCCTGGTATAGGAGTGAATTGGAGGCCCACTGGACAACAGGGAATGCTTTTTGTTTGTGTGTGGTGGGGGCTGGTATTGGAGGGCATGAGGAGGCCATTGGACACCAGGAAGTGCTTTACTGGTGGTGGTGCCTGATATGGGAGAGAATGGGGACCACTGGACAACAGGGAAAGCTTTTTTGGTGGTCGGGCCTGGCATGGAATGGTGTGGGGGGGCATTGGACACCAGGGAATGCTTTACTTCTGGTGGCACCTGATATAGAAGGAAATTGGGGGTCCACTGGAAAACTGGGAATCCTTTTATTGTGGTGACACATGGTATGGGAGACCATTGATGGGGCCATTGGACATCAGGGAGTGCTTTACTTGTGTTGGTGTCATGGTATGGGAGGGAATTGGGGGACCAATGGACAACAGGGAATGTTTGTTTTTTTTTGCAGTGGGGCCTGTTTTGGGAGGGTATGGGTGGGTATTTGGACACCAGGAAGTGCTGTTCTTTTTGGTGGTGGCTGGTATGAGAGTGAACTGGGGGACCACTGGACAACAAGGAATGCTTTCTTGTGTTGGATCCTGGTATGGGAGGGCATGGGTGGGGCTATTGGACACCAGAGAATGCTTTACTTGCAGTGGCGCTTGGTATAGGAGGAAATCAGAGAACAACTGGACAAGATGGAATGCTTTTTTGTGATGGTGCCTGGTATGGGAGGGCATGGGGGGTGTCACTGGACTCCAGGAAGTGTTTTACTTGTGATGGTGCCTGGTACGGGGGAATGGGTATGTCCGCTGGACTACAGGAGATGTTTTTATTACTTCCTTAGTACACATGTTTGTCCTGTTCCAGAGTTTAGTGCACAAGAATGAGTTGTTGCACATGTGCACTGCACTTCTGTGGCCAAATTGAACATGGCGGACAGAGCCGTGTTCCATCTGATCCTCAGCTGCAGCCATATTGGTGCTGTCCAGAGTTTGTTTAGCTGTACTGTTGCTGCTGCAAGGTAAGCTCCTTGTATAGGAAAAAACAAACCTTCTAGGTTTATGCTTTTCTAATTGCCTCAGTCAATGTATGCTAATTCAAACAGTGACTGTATCCACTGATGTAAAAAGAAACATGCACTTTCTTTCTAGTAACTCATGCTGTAAACAGACCATTATCCTGTCTGGAGGTTAACCCTTTCAGGACCACTCTAAGTCTTACTGGACTAAATAATAAACACAGCTATGACTGCATTCCTCAAGCAAGTGTGTGCAAGTGTGTGTGTGTGTGTGCTGGAGTGTTCCTTTATGTTAACCCTTTCAGGACCTAAAGAAGACCGAAGGTGATAACTTAGTTGACTTTTTTCTTAACATAAAATTTTAAATTATTTCCCAGCCTTTTTAAATATTAACATTTTCTGCTGTGTGGCTTTCAATTGGACGCAATAAATACCATGTTGTAGTCTAAGAATACAGTTGGCAAATTGGAAATATTTACAAGGTGGAACTCCCATGACTTTATTCTGTACATTTTGTTTGGTGGGATACTAACGCAGACCCTGCAACATGAAGTGAATGGCTTTCCTTTTATATTAGAAAGGGCATATTAAATTGGTCTTCTGCACTGAATGGAATCTGCTTTCTGGTTCTCAGAAAGATGATCTCAGATACTCTGACTACACTCATGGATAAACATTTCCAGAAGGGGGTACACATCATCCCCAACCTCCCTGCCCCAGCAATTTATAGGAATACTGTCAAAATTAAGGCTTGAATCCACTCCTGGCTTAATTTCTTCTTGCCACTCAAAAATGCAGGTCAAATCAGTCACGCAAGTTTGCTATCTATGCATTTCTTTATTATTTGCTATTTTGCAAAGGATTTCCCCAAAACGAATAAAGTGCTAAAAGAAAAACCAAATTGTAAGAAGCATCCTTGGCTATGTGTCAGTACTGTGTAGACAATTTCTGGATTATTAAAAAAACACAGAAATAAATAAAATCACCTATTGTAGCTAACTCAAGATTTGTTTTTGACAGAGGAGAACTTTGGTTTCAGAGCAAGAAACAGCAGTCTAGAGTTACAGATTTATTTACTAATTACCCTCCTTCCCAGCCCTCCACCCTGCCACCCTAAGCCAGTTCTACTTTTATAGCCACTGGATTTGACTGACAACAGGAACTTCCTGTTTGGCTGTAGGAAGGGAAGGATCACTGAGACACATTAGTTTCATCAACCTTGAAGGAATCTAAAAAATGACTCTTTTCCCCCCCTTGGCTGCTGGAGGTCTGAATCCAAGCATGGAAGAAGGAGACTACTGAAGACTACAGGAAGTTCCTGTCCCAGAACAGGAAGGGCAAGAGTTGTAAGGGCACATAGGCAGTAGGAAAGTAAGTGTAAAAATACATAGAGGGAGGAGACAGTAAGCATACAAAGCAACAGGAGAGGGGACCCAAAATGAGGCAAGATGGGAGGGGTGCAGTGCAATGGCTGTGGGGCAGCAGTGTTCCAGGAGACATTCTGGAGGCTGCGATGCTGCCCTGTTTGCAGGCATCTCTTTGGTCTGAGGGAGGAGGTTGCCCACCTCCAGGCTGACCTGGCTAGGATTCGTGAAACCTCTTCCCCCAACCGGGGACCACCAGGGCCACCACCATTACTTCAGAGGTTGCCAAGAAAGAGGCAGGTTGGACCAAGGTGGGCTCAGGGAGGGACAGGGTGGTGGAACAGGTGCATCCTTCCAGTTGCCTCTCACAATTCATATGCTGTTCTGGCAAAAGTGAGTTCCTCTCTATGGAGCACCTGCGTTTGGAGACCAAGGGAGGATGCTGGGAACCTCCACAAAGGAGACCCACAGGAGGATGGCATGATACCCCACAGGGGAAGGAAACAACTCCTGGTGGGGGACTTGATCATTAGGGGGTAGAAGTGGGGGAGGAAGGGGATAGGAAGGTAAGGTGCCTGCCTGGTGCCATGGCTCAGAGGGACAGGAAGTGAATCCTCAGGTTCTTGGGTGCAGCTGCACGAGGGATGGAGCTGGATGTTATTTTCCACCCAGGGACAAATGACCTGGCTGTGAATGGGATCAGAGCAGTGCAAGAGGAGTTTGTGGAGTTGGGGAGGGGCCTTAGACAAGTAGCACATACGGTAACCTTCTCGGAGGTACTGCCTGTCTGTGGCAAGGATGATGCTAGGGTATTCTGCACCATGGGATTCAATGAATGGTTGAAAAACTGGTGTGGAGCTCAGGGTTTTGGCTTCATTGGGGACTGGGGAGCCACCTGGAGGGATGCAGGCTTATACTGGCATGATGGTCTGCATCTGTCCGAGGGGGGAATTAGGATCCTAGGTGACAGGTTTAAATGCTTTATTGACAAGATTTAAACTAGACAAGGGGGGAAGCACTGAAAAAGAGTGGGGAAATCCTTGCCTCCCCCCACAAAATACAGTAGTTAGACAGGTAAACACCAAGGTAGAGAAGTCAGTAGGGAGCAGGACTGGGGTAAATGCAGAAAAAGGCAGTAAGGACAGGGATGGGGCTACAAGGGATAAGGCCATACAAAATAAATGGAAGGTGATGAGTACCAATGCCTGCAGTCTATGCAACAAGCTCCTGGAGCTAGTGGCCTTGATGGAAGAGGGATGCCTGAATATTGTGACAGTCACTGAAATATGTTGCACAGAGAACCATGACTGGGATGTCAACATACCAGGATACACAGTCTACAGGAGGGACAGGGTGGATAAAAGAGGAGGAGGAGTAACTCTCTATGTAAGGGAAGGGATTAAAGCAACAGAACTAAAGAGTAAACAGGAAGTTGATGAGTCACTATGGGTCACCCTGGAGACAGGAAATGGCACTACAATCCGCATGGGGGTTGTGTACAGACCCCCATCTTGGGGGAAGAAATGGACAAAGAAATGATAGAAGGCATCCTTAAAATGGTAGAAAAAGGGGAGATATTGTTGATGGGGACCTGAATATGCCAGATGTTAACTGGAGTACCTTTTCTGCAGGCACATCCAAGAGCAGGGCCATTCTCAGTGCACTACAGGGGGCATTCCTCAGACAGCTAGTGTTGGAACCCACTCAGGAGGGAGCAGTCTTAGACCTGGTACTCTCAAATGGGGAAGGAGAAATGATCTCAGATTTAGAAGTGGGTAGCCATCTTGGAACAAGTGACCACCAAACAGTGTGGTTCACAATAAACACAGCCATAGAGTCAAGCCATACAAAAACAAGAGTATTGGACTTTAGGAAGGCTGACTTTGGGAAAATGTGAGAGTGCCTCAGAAAAGCACAAGTAAATGGGCAAGGAGGGGTGGAGGAACAATGGGGAATAATCAAAACAGCCATCGCAGAGGCAACAAGCCTATGTGTGAAGCAAATCAACAAAATAAAATGAAGGAAAAAACTACTATGGTTCTCAAAACAGGTGGTAGGGATGGTTAAGGAGAAAAGGATAGCATTCAGGAAATATAAGGAAACACATAAGGAGCAGGACAGAGAACTTTATCAGTTAAAGCAGAAGGAGGCAGGGAAGGCAGTCAGAATAGCAAAGGCACAAACTGAGGAAAATATAGCCAACTCTGTTAGGAAGGGGGATAAAACCTTTTATAGGTACATTAGGGAGCGACGAAAGACCAAGAGAGGGATACAGAGACTTAATAAAGGGGATGGAATGTGGGCAGAGGGTGACAGTGAAAAAGCAGGGATACTGAACAAATATTTCTGCTCAGTATTCACAACAGAAGAGGAGGAGGAGGTACCTAAACCAAACAAGAGAGAAATTCTGAATAGTGGGATCAATACCAGACCATTCACAGAACAAAGGGTTTTGAAAGAACTCTTGAAACTGAGGGTGGACAAAGCAATGGGGCCTGATGAGAGTCACCCAAGAATTCTAAAAGAACTAAAGGTAGAACTAGTAACATCACTGACTAGTCTGTTTCACAAATCATGGGGGATGGGGTGGTACCTGAGGACTGTAGGAGGGCAAATGTGATTCCACTTCACAAAAGTGGAAGCAGTGTAGAGGCAGAAAACTACAGACCAGTTAGTTTGACTTCAGTGGTAGAGAAAATGATGGAATCACTTCTGAAGGAAAGAATTATTGAGTACCTAGAGGCTAGTGGGGCACAGGACCCATGGCAGCATGGTTTCACAGCAGAAAGATCATGTCAGACAAGCCTAATAGATTTCATTGACTGGGTGACCAAAGTAATAGACCAGGGTAGGGCTGCAGATATGGCCTACCTAGATTTTAGCAAGGTATTTGACACAGTCTCACACAAAAGATTAATATACAAGTTAGCCAGCCTTGGAGTGGGTCCCAAGGTGGTAGCCTGGATAAAAGACTGGCTGGACAACAGGATGCAAAGGGTAATAGTAAACAGAGTCCACTGTGAAGAAAGGAGGGTAACTAGTGGAGTACCGCAGGGTTCGGTACTGGGACCAGTCCTCTTTAATGCCTTTATAAGTGACATTGTAGACCACCTGGAGGGAAAGGTATGTCTCTTTTCAGATGACACAAAGATCTGCAACAGGGTTGATACACAAGATGGGGTGGAAAGGATGAAAAGGGACTTGGCAATGTTGGAGAAATGGTCAAATATGTGGCAACTTAGATTCAATGCAAATAAGTGCAAGGTAATGCATCTGGGAAATAAAAACCCAGGAGAAGAATACACAATGGGGGATGAGTTAATAACAAAATCGAAAGAGACCTAGGAGTAATTATATCAGATGACCTAAAGGTGGGCAAGCAATGTGAGAAGGCAATAAGGAGGGCTGGGGGATACTGGGATGCAAAGGGAGAGGCATCACCAGTAGAAAACAGGAAGTTGTTATCCCTCTGTACAGACAGTTAGTGAGACCCCATCTGGAGTACTGCATGCAATTCCTGGAGACCCCATCTTCGCAAAGACATAGTCAGAGTGGAGGCTGTTCAGAGGAGGGCAACCAAAATGGTGCTGGATCTGCACCAGAAGACATACGAGTAGACACTAAAGCAGCTTAATATGTATACCCTTGAGGAAAGGAGGGGCGGAGGGACATGATAGAAACATTCAAGTATCTCAAGGGAATTAACAAAGTACAAGAGGGTAGAGTTTTTCAGAAGAAGAGATGTGCAAGAACAAGGGGGCACAATTTAAAGATAATGGGGGGACGGTTCAGAGGTAATGTTAGAAAGTATTTTTTCACAGTGAGAGTTGTGGATACCTGGAACAGCCTTCCTGAGGAGGTTGTGGAGTCAGGAACAGTGGGAGAATTCAAGAATGCATGGGACAGGAATAAAGCAATTCTATTGGTGGGTAGGAGGAAGTAAGCTGTTGATTAAGTAGGATCTGCAGCTTATCCATCAGGTAGGGAATTGGGCAGACTAGGTGGATCAAGCTGTCATTATCTGCAATCAAATTCTATGTTTCTATGTTTCTATGGTATATGGCCGGGTGCCATTATAATAGAGTAACTTCATACAGTATGTACCTATCATGCTGTCACCATTCTGTGAGTAGTATATTGGTTCACGTGTATTCCTGTTGATTTTTTCTTCTTTTCTCAATGCATAAATTATTGCCCATTTGATTATCGTGTCTGTGTAGCACAGTATAACATAAATTATGTGTGCCATACAGTTTACAGTACCAGCATTGCACATATTAACAATCTTACACTGTATCCGTTTGAATCACATAATCTGTCATACATTGAAACATAGAAACTGATGGCAGATATTGATCACTGGGCTCATCTAGTCTGCCCATTTTTAATTATGATCACTTTTACTATAGACCCTAATTGATCTACAACACTGTCTTTTCCACCCCCTTCCTTCCTCCTAGTATTCCTTTGTGCCTATTTCAGGCAATTTTTGAAACCCACCATTGGTTTGACCCCCAAATGCCTCCCGTAGAAGGATGTTCCAGGAATCCATCACCCTTTCTGTGAAGAAGTGCTTCCTCATAGTTCTCCTGAATCTACCTCTTTCTAGCTGCATATCATAACCACTTGTTCTACAGCACCTTTTTCTCTGAAACACATTTCCCACCTGTACTTTATTAACCCCATGAGGTATTTAAATGTCACCAGCATATCCCAACTCTCCCTCCTCTCCTTCAGGGTGTACATATTGAGCTATTTCAATCTTTCCTCATAGGGCTTCTGATGCAGACCTTGCCTCAATTTGACAGCCCTCATGTCTCTTCTTGTCACTTTCTCCTTTTTTCCAATTGTTCCCTCTTCCTCACCTTACTCCTTTGGCTGCTCCTTCCCCCTCCTTCTCCCCCCTTTGCTAAACTCCTGTTTCCTTGAATAGCATACATCCTGGAGGGACTCTCTGCCCTCAGGATCTTCCTACTCTCTATCTGGCCTTGTGGTAGCCCACTTCCTGCCTCTTGTATTTCATCTCTCATCTGTCATCCTCCCCCCCCTTCGGCTACTTTAAATGTCCATCAAAGTAACTTTTAGAACATCCACTGAGGACTATGGTTCCCTCCGGAATGGAAGCTGGCCATTACCTTGGTATAGGTTCTTATTCTTCCAGGTTGGCGCACAGTCCCCAATGTAGCCATACCTGTCCTCTTTGTACCAGTCCTTCTACCATTACTTGAAGGCCTTAATGCAGAACTCCTTCTCTTGCCTCACATAGTACAAGACGCACTCATCACTTGCATTTTAAACACATGGAAAACACAGAAACAACCAGATAAATCATCTAACTTTACCAAAAATGAAATTTACACACAGAGTGTACTACAGCAATTCATCTTTATGTTTAACCCCATGAAACACCCTTATCAAGTTAATGCATCAGCAGCCATATTTGGTCTGACCAGAATTTGTTTCAGGAGGTTAGCATGGTATATCTTGACAGGATTTTCCCTATCAGGGGTCTCAGTCTCATAATTAACTGTACCAGTATGTTTAATCAGCTTATAAGGCCCTTGCCACTTGAATAACATTTTTTTTTCTGTAGTTGGTAGCTAGTGCTGTGTGGAATTTTCAAATTACAGTGAAGTGGAAATTTTGCAGAATTTTCAAAAGTCTGCTGAAATTCTACCAAATTTTGTCAGAAATGGAATGGAGAAATTCCACGGCAGAAAAATGCAAAATTAGTTTTCTGCATCATTTTCATGTAATTTCATTTCATGGATCTCAATATTTTTCACGGACATGGTTGTGAAACAATGTTCTGTGGAAAACACAGTTCTGCTGAATATTATTCCATAGATCGCAGCAGGTGAAATTCTGCAGAAGAACCAGCAGCACTGGTAATTCCATTATAATTCTGCCAGTGGAATTCTGCATTCTACACAGTACTACTGGTAGCAGTAACAACACCTTTTAACCTGGCTCAAAAATGTTTTCTTTTACTACATGGTCATAATACATCTCCTGCTGTTTTTGAGCTTTTTTCTGATATACTTTGGGCAATTTCAAGATACAGTGCTCCCTCATAATAATGAACACCTCTGGGTCAATACAATGAGGGATCATTATAAGGATATGGATTTTTTTACTATACAAAAAAAAGGCTCCAGTCGCAAATAGAATACTCCATGGTAAGGAAAGAAAAACCTAATTTTGTTTAATTAATTAAGTCAGTACAGCTCCTTCAGCAGTGCAGCACCAATTACCCTGATCAATAATCTCTTTAGGTATGCCCACCCTGCTGAAAATGTTGACAAGCTCTGCTGCCACATTTGGGGATGTAACAGTACTATATGTATTGGAATTGCCTCTGGGTATCGAGAAGCATAGTCACATACTACTAAAATGAACTGATTACCCTGTTCACTTTTGTTTACCATGCCAACCACATTCATTGCAATTCTCTCAAGAGGCACATCAATCAAGGGTAGAAACACCAGGGCCACCTTGTCTTTTTTAGTCACTGGGACTACTTTCTGACATTCGGCACAAGAACTGAAATAGGTAGCAACATCCTCATGAATCCCATGCTAGTAAAATCTGTGCAACAATCTGGCAAAGATGCAGTCCTTCCCCAAGTGATGAATCATAGGACAGTCAGTTGCAATCTGTAACAATATAAGAAAGCAAGATCACCCCATGGGATGGGTGTGCTAGATAAGAAAAATCCCAAGTATCCAACAACTCCAGCGCCACCCACTGCATGAAAATCACCACAGCCACACTAAAAGGCTCAAATGCAGCAAAGTTTAGTTCATCAGGATAGTGTGTGGACCCCTTACCATAAACAATGGAAATGCCAGCAGGACCCCACCAACTCCTATCAGTTTTGCTACTGCGTCACCAGGGAGTGTCCGACACATACAGGCCAGCACCATTTTTAAATCACACTCTCAAAGAGTCAAAACCATAGTTGAACCATAAGTGATTAGTAAAACAGTAAAGATAAAAGTATGTGAACCTAATACATATATATAGATATAGGGGCGCGGTTGCGGGGTATGAAGGCACTTCTACGTTAAACTTGAAATTTTGCACGTTAATAACTTTGGACCCGTTTAACAGATTTGCATGAAAGTTGGTATGCATGGTGGGGCATGGTAGATCTCTTGATCTGCCAAGTTGCATTTCAGTTGGACATATGATTTTTGTGCACCAAAGTGCTGAAAAATACACTTTTCGCCAGTTCTGTGGCCAGTTTTTCAGAGTTTGTCAGTGGTGCTGCACGGCTGTCATGTGGTTTTCCAGTCTGAAACTTGGCACATAGAAAGAGATTGGGTCAATGAACATGCCACATTTTGTTTGGTGAAAAAATATTAATCCATGCAAAAGTTATTAAACTTTTTAGCTCCCATTATAAGTCTAAGGGAAAATTTATATGGTTATTTTGCAAATGAAGACTGGGGTTTTGGCCATCACAATCAAAGAATTTGCAGGCTCACAATCAAAGAATCTTTGATCGTGAGAAATTTATTGAATGTGATGGCTGCCATCTTGTTTTCAGTTTGGGGTTGGTAAAAAAAAAGTAAATATTTCACCCCACGGTTGACTTGTGAAATAATTGAGGCATGTGTTTAGATCAGGGGGCTTCCCTCTGGCTACCCATGCCTCTGGTTTATTTTAGTTTTTACAATCTTCAGCCTGGCTCACTAGTGATCTTTGGCCATGAGCCTGCAAAATCTTTGGCCGTGGTCACGGCCTATTATTTTGCAGCCTGGCAGTCATAGATTGTTAGCGAGTCTTGACCGATCTATCTAATTAAAAATTGTAAGACAGTTATGGCAGGCAAACATTAAAAGGCTGTGTAATGTTTGTTCCGTAAATCAGACAGCTTTTAATCTATCTATCTATATATCTACTGTGGAGTTATCCATGGAATTTGTGGCCACCCACAGAATTTGTGGTCATCCACAGAAATCATGGGCACCTGCATAAATCATGGAAAATGGTGGAAATCGTGGTGGCAGACCTCGGAAATTGCCACACATGCAGGTGTTGTCCACTGTCTTTAGTCCTTCCTTGGAGACATATGGACCACACTTAAGCCTGGGACCACCAACATTCATAAATGCAGATGTGCAGTAGTGCCTAGAGCTCCACTCAAATGCCCTGCTTGCTGACTTCCTTGTAGAAGTTGGTGTTTTTTTCCCTTATTGTATTACTGTTATTAGTTCATTCATCTGGTCAAAGACTGCCCATGTTCTGAAATCAGCACCTACCAAGGGCTCAATGTGACTGAACTGTAAAAGTATGATATCCCCTCCTAGCAGGGACCAATGAGACAGTCGGAGACATCATGCCAATATTTTTAAATAAAAAAATCCATGCCCAACTAGTTTACAATTTTTAACAATTTCCCCACCAGCAAGAATAACATCAAAAAGGTATCTTCTATGAAAATTGAAATACTTTTTGATCCATTCCCTTTGGTGGTTAGTCTTGTTCCTGTGTGATTGGCCAGTGGGGGGGGGAAGCACTCCAACACACTGCCCAGGTAATCTATGTATAGTTTCTGCCCAGGTATTCTATGTATATTTTGTGGCAGGCTATCAATAAATCAATTAATTAATACTTACACACCAAAGGATGCATTATAGTGTGCATTTTGTTAAAAATGCCAATGTGGCCAGGAGAGGTTAAATAAATAACTAGCCCCACTCACTGTGATAGCACAGTATTGTACTTTATTTATTCTTTCTGCCCTGTGCGGTTACCATATTGGAAGGCACATGTTGATTTCGGTGCCCTGGAATAAAATCTGCCCAACCAACCTTCCCTGTAGATTACTTTAGTAAGTTGGAGCCCTGGAAATGCCAGGAGTGCCTCAATTCAAATATTTTTTCCAGCCAGCCCAGTACCAGAGGCTTACAACTGTAAAGTACATAACATTAAGCATTTTTAAAATAAAGAAATCAATCAATAAATAATTTAAAATAGAAATAAATGTATAATAAACACAGAACTGTACATCAAATGGTGTATTTTATATGAAATACAAATGTGGCCATCTGCAACACCAACTGCCCCTAGCATCAGATTTGTCACCTGTCCAGAACCATGGGTGCTGCAGTTTAATTTATTTTTTTGTTTCCCGCCAATGCCAGTACTGAGCCTGGAGATTCACCAAGCACCAGCAGCTTACATCTGCATAGTCCCTCACTCTGAGCAGTTTTCAAATAAATAAATAATTTGGTAAATTAATGCAGAAATAAATAATAAACACAGATCTGTATATCACATTTCAGATAGAATATAAATGTAACTATCTGCACCACAAATGACCCCTTGCAGTCAGTTTGCAACCCGGCCAGCCAGAGAAATGAATGCTGCAGCGTAAATTGTAATATTTTTTTCTGTTGTCCTGCCATTGCCTTTACCAAGCCCTGGAGATCCACTGAGGGGATTTTGTTACATTGCTCTCCAGTGCCCATTTCAGTGTGTGAGTCAGGGGGAAAAATGTCCCCCATTACACTGTACAGATCCTTTGTGTAACTTTACAGACTGAGGGAGTCAAGGTGGTAATAACTAAAAAAGATTATTAAACAAAAACTGTGGCCTCCTTGCTTGTCCCTGGTTCTTAGTGTCTCCATCCAGTGGATTTCTGTCCCCGGTATTATCAGTGCTTAAAGTATAAAAATAAATAAAGATACCGTGCATTCATGGTGAGCCCTGCTACTGGCATGGAAGTTTGGTAACTACCTAGTTCCTCTCCTGTGGCTTTCTGGTGCTCATTCCAGACATCTAGCCATAAAATTAAATGATACACTTAAGACTTATATTGCTTAATTATTGCTGCTTGTTGGCAAAATTATAAAAATATTACCATACACTACCCAATATCAGGTAGTAGCACTGGAAAGCCTAAGTTGGGCTCAGACACTGAATTATTAGTCCACCAGTCCATACCTGTAGCCCGACTCCCCTGAGCTGGCACAGTACTGTGCTTTATTTTATTCATTGATTTTTTCCTGCCCAGTGTGGTTGACATATAGGATGGAAAAATATGGTTTGTAGCCATTAATAAAATTATCTCTACCAACCACCCCGTAGCAAGTATGAGACCGAGAACTGCCAGGGGTGCTTTACTAAGTTTTGATTCAGATTTTTTTCCCGCTTACCCAGTGCCAGAGGTTTACAAGCACACAATCCCTAACACAAAGCATTTTTCAAATAAATAAAAAAAAATAATAAACACAGATCTCTACATCAAAGGGTGCATTTCAGATAGAATACAAATGTAACTATCTGCACCACAAACTGCCCCTTGCAGCCAGTTTGCAGCCTGGCCAGCCAGAGAAATGGATGCTGCAGTCTAAATTGTAATATTTTTTTCCCATTGACCCACCAATGCCTGTACTAAGCCCCAGAGATCCACTCAGGAGCTTTTCACTACATTGCTATCCAGTGCCCATTTCAGTGTATGAATCAGGGGGAAAAAAACAAGCCCCCCATTACACTGTACAGGTCCTTTGTGTAACTTTACAGACCCAGGGAGCTGTGGTGGTAATAAATTAAAAAAAATATATATATTAAACAAAAACTGTGGCCTCCTTGCTTGTCCAGAGCAGAATCCTGTTCTGGGAAGCAATCAAGCAATCAATAAATCACCCTCATGTAATTGCCAGGTGGGTTCCTTTTATAGAATAAAATTCCTTTTTTTGGCACCAACACCGGACCCAGCCATGGAGAACCATGAAGAAGCATACAGACGACTCCATCTAAATAATATTTTTTTTATTGCTCTGCACCCACAAAATACATTGAACCAAATTAATTCAGTAATGGTAATAATAGCAATGAAGCAGTGACATGGCTGCTTCTGTTTCAATCTTGTTTACTTCATTGTGCTCCAGTGCCCATTCCAGTTCCTGAGTCAGGAGAAAAAAAGCAGCCCCATACACTTTACAGGTCTTTTCCAAAATGTCACAGACCCAGGTAGCCTTCAGGATAATAAATTAAAAAAGTAATAACAAGAAGACTGCAGCCTTGTTTGTCCAGTGTAGGATCCAGTTGCTGGGAAGCAAGAGATCAGTAAATAAATACGCCTCATGCAGTGGCCGGGTGGGTTCCTTGCAAATACTAATGTGTCCTCTACATACACCACCAGCATCTGCACATCAGCTGGTACTGACTCAGCCTGCCATTCATGCAGCCAGAGCACGCCAGGAGGGGTCAGCCCATTTAATTATTTTTTTATTGTAATGTGCTGTTTTTGCCTGATTAGAGCCAGAGAGCTATGTATGTTGTAAGGGATTTCTAAATGTACACCAATTCTTCCAGTCCTCACCATTCCATTCCCTAGTGTCCCAGTGTAAGGCAGACTTCAAAGGAAAGATATTGATTAATGTATCAATGTGCTCCAATCCCTGAAGATTGAAGTCATTTAAATAAAACCATATTGTGCCACCCTGATGAACCTCTACTATTCATACATTCATGTTTTTTTCCCACCCAGCCATTCCTGGATGATCACACAGTGAAAACATCCCTTCTGCTTTTCCAGACAATGAGGCATGATTGGAAACACTTTCCTTTTCCAAAAAAATAAAATTACCCACCACTATCCTTCGTAATGAGAGTACACTAATTTTATTTATCCTTCAGTTTATTTTACTCAAGTCTCAAGTCAGACCCCCCCCAGAGCAACGTTCACATTTCAGAACCAAGTTTGCAGGAGTAGCAGTCTACAGCCTGAGCCCCATAGAGCCCCATCTCGGTTTACGTAATTTATAATAATACATCACCCACCACAGTGCTTCCTTAGATGTGGACACTGATTTTATTCTAAATACTGTATATAAATCCCAGTCCCTGCTTGGGAATAGCAATCCACAGTGCCAAGCCCAGTTTATATACTTTAATAGGCAATTGTGTCCACATAATATAGTAGCAAACTGAAAATACAATAAGCTAATTAATTAATATACTCCCAAATGTGCTTCCACTGCTTAATATGCACTTGAATACTTCATAGATGACATTGTGGTGGTTTCCTACACAGCCCTGGTGGCTGCCTTACACCAGACTCACAAATCAAGTGCCAGTTTAAATTCCTGAAAGGGGCACATTTTCAAACAATCATGTCCCCTCCTAGTGCCTTCCTATTTTAATCAATTGAAACAAAGCAGGCACAGCAGGCAATAAACAAATGCAGTACTTGTTTTTAAATATATTTTTCATAGAAAAAGCCATTAATTAAAGCAATATTCCCCATTTCAGGTCAGAGCCCAGGCAACGCCACAGGTGCACAATATGTATATTTATTTCATATGAACTTCACATAAGGTGCACCCACCTACTCAATTTCTTCACACCATTTGAATTTGTGATGGTCCTTTGACTAATGTACCTTACCACAGTCTGAAAAGACACAAATCCAATTTCTGGTACAAAAAACTTATTCTTTTAATGTTTTAAAATTAAAAAATCCATACACAAAGGACAAGCACACCCATGGACAGTTTACAGAGCTAGAACTGTAGCATACTATAACTTTCTTTGGAACTGAAAAAGTTAAACAGAATTTGGGAGAGGGAGACTGGGAAAGTGAAGTAAGCCAAAAGTAAACAGTCTGGATTTATCGAACTTGGGCATGTTTCCCACCTGGCTTAAATGAATCTGTTGAAGTAAAGCATTTGTTGAAAACATAAAAGAGGTGCTTTAGTGATGCAAGGTGTTTAACAGGGTAGCATACAGAATGTTTTGGAATTTGCCTTAAAATCAACCCCCCTTTCCTGACTTTTTCTTATTTGTGCAGGGCTGCATCCAACATAAAACTGCAGATAGCATGTATTAAGATTATTCTAAATGGTAATCAACTGGGGTTTCTATTTTTATTTTTAGTGATATTCATTGTTTAGATAATTTTTCAGTGTTTAATAGGTGGATGGTGCATTTGTGGAACCACTGCCTAGCGAGAGGGGACAAATTGAGAGTACATTTTTGGAATACTTATAAATGGATTAATAATTCCAAATGAAAAGAAAAATTGAATAGTTTGTTCTTTGAGATTGTATAATAAGAAACTGTATATGGAAAATAGAAAATTGATCTATATGTAATTTAGGAATGTTGAATGTAAATATAAGCAATGACTATAATTTAAAAGGAAAATTAACAAATCTTGATGTTGAACTGATTTTTTAACATACAGTAGAGTGGATACTTATTTTGTTTCCTTAAGGTTCTAGGAAAATAATTGAAACAAGCTACTATATAAAGGAGAAAGTCTGAAGAAAAAAGCTGCAATAAGATAAAGCACCACGGAAAAGATTTAAGAGACTGTAGGCCAGATATTCAAAACTTTGCACCGGGCAAAAACCATTTGTGTAGGTTTAGCGCGGGATTAGCGTTGGTCAGCTATATTCAAAAGGCCAAATAGCACGGGCAAACTGCATTAGTGCAGGGCAAAATCATAACAAATACAAGGGGCAAACTGACATGAATACAGGTGCAATGCTATATTCAGCGACTAGCTTTGCGCAAAGTGGTTTTGTACTACTTAGCGTGACACTTAGCGTGGTGCACATTACCGCCCAGGAAAAGCTTGTCTTAACCCTGGGCAATCAGCTTTGCCCGACACTATGGCTTTGCACAGTGCTTGCGCGGGTTTTGCGTGGCCCTAACAAATAAATATGACACATAGACAAAGCCAAACATAGAAGAAGCATGCTGCTGACTGATGGCATCACAATGATGCCATCATCTTCCACCAGTCCCTGCCATGCCAGGCAGTAAGTGGTGACCCTGCCGCCAGTGGACAGCATGGCAGTGTGGCCATACAGCACACACCTGTGGACCACACTTCTGTGGACACCAACAGATGCCAGCACACACACATGCAGCACTGTGCGCATGGAGGTTGTTGAGGGGAGAGTGCATGGGTGGCCAGGCTGTGCTGCAGACCAGGTGTGGCCACAAGGCTGGGACACAACATGCAGTGCACATGGGCCAGTATTGAGAATACCCCAACACCAGTGTGCCTTTCGGATAATATATGCCGCCTCGGCCACATACCGCACAGCTGCACAACTGCCACAGCACACAAAGCCGGACATGTATATGTCACTGTGAGCATCCCATGCCAGAGGTACAGCATCTGTGGGTCACACAACAGCATAACAGTAATGTCCACTGTCAGTAAACACCTGCAGGTTGGGCCTCTCACTGTATATAATGCTGTCATCATCATTGCCCTACACACTATAGGCACTGCTGTGTCCACACTCTACTGGCTCCCTTGCTACTGTAGTGTCTGCTGTACACTGTAGCATGACCTACAGTGTGATAGTTGCATGCAGCACCACCACCATCTGTGCCTATGCTGTGTTGTCCCAGTATAGCTGCAGGCAGCAGTGCATGAGGAAGTAGTGTTCAAAACTGTATAATATTCCCTAAGCTGTTTGCGCAGTGCTAACACATTTGCTCGGGTTTAGTGCAGGGCTAAACAGTTAGCCCAGCACAAACTGCATGCAAATCAGGGCATAATGAGATGGCAATCTGGATGTTTGCCCACAGACCACCTAAGTAGGCTCATTGGCATGTCACTTTTGAATATGGCAAAGTTTAGCGCCGCCGGGCAAATGTGTTTGTACCGGGCTAATGGTTTAGCCCTGCGCTAAACCCGTGCAAACGTGTTAGCGCTGCACAAACAGTTTGGGTAATATTTTACAGTTTTGCACACTGTACATTCGCATACCATCAGATTTCGGATGAGCCGCTAAACCGAGGTCCCATCTGCCTGGATTGGTGATAGTTCAGGTGGATGTTAAAGATCCCATGGCACTTATCGAAAAGAGTAGGGGAATTTTATTTAGAAAGTTGGGCTTCATTACAAAAATAAACAACATCCTATACAATATGAACTAATGCCATATAACAAAACAAACAAATATAAGCAAAATATCAACAATCTGTAAAAGAGAAAAAAACAATTTTGCCACAATAGGTGAAACTTAGAACTGGAAAAGGTTTGGAAATCATGCAGCTTAATTGAGCTCAAAGCTTGACAAATATTACTGATGACTTCTTTTATAGTTATTACTTTTTTGGTGTAAAACTAACATACATCTCGCTTGCCATATGTAATATCTAATGACAACGAAAACAATATACAAGGTATCAATATGATATTTGGTGTTTAAAATATCATTAGTACAAAACATAATCTGATCATAGGTTAAATGAAGAAATAAAGGTTCAGACCATAGATCAACTAGACTAGACCATAAATCTCCAGAAAAAGGACAGTCAAGAAACAAATGTTGTTGGGATTCAAAAACATCATGGCAGGACTCTCTAGGACAAAAACGTGCATTTAAAGCCTTATGTTTATGATTTCCTTTAACTCCCAGTCTACCATAATTACTTAGCCATACCATATCCCAAACATAAGGAGGAAGACGCGGATTACTAAGCTGTTGAATAACCCAAGCAATACGATTTACAGGACAGCTAGGAAAAATAATCATATCCAGAGCCTCACCCCTCCAAATCTTCTCATATATCATTTTCCTGGTTAAAATACAAAAATCTTGTGGGGAGAGACCCCAAGATAAGGCCATTTTTAAAACCTTCTTTCCCATATACTGGAATGGTTAAGGAACGAGAAAGGAAATTCTTTCGTTCAGGGTTCCAATGAACTAGACAGGATGAAAACCACAACATAAAGTATGGTTTCCAAATAGTTTCCCCAGGTTTAATAGCCTTACTAAAATTATAACTAAAAAATAAACTATAGAAAAAACCAATAGGATGGATCATGTTAGCCCCACCCTCTCGGATGGGTCTATATGTTATGTTCCGTTTGATTGGGTTGAGCCGAGACCCCCAAAACCCCTGAAAAAACACTCCATATAATTTAGAAAAAAGCACAAGAGGAGGTGGAAAAACATAACTAAGATACAAAAAAATTGGTATCACCAAGGTTTTAAGCAGAACTACTGTCTTTTTCTTGCCAATCAAAGCAGATTTCCAACTTGCAATCAAACCTTCAGCCTTTTTTAGAGCAATAAGCCAATTATAAGAAGGCATGTCACCTGACCCAAAAAACCCCTAAATATTTAAAGGAATCAATTATTATAGTAATTCCAGCATAAGTACCATTCATCGGGAGAGAGGTGTGACCTAAAGGTACACCCGTACTTTTATCGAAATTAACTTTCGAACCAGAAACAGATGAAAAGGTTTGAAGGACCTGAACCAGGGCTTCCTCCTTAGAATTTTTATCCACCACCATGACTAAATCATCAGCATAAGCTAACAATTTGATAGTAGGTAAAGAGGAAGTTCCCTTCAATCCAATAATCTGAGGGCAAAGTAGTATAGCCCGTATCAATGTGTCAATGTAAAAGTCATAAAGAATCGGGCTTAAAGGGCATCCCTGCCTAACCCCACGAGCAAGTAAAACTGAATTCCCTAACCAGCCATTAACATTAGGGATAATGATGGCATCCTTATACAACGTCTGTATCCAGAAAAGAAACTTAACTGGAAATCCAAAAGCTTGTAATACAGAGAACAAAAATCATGAAGCACTCTGTCAAAGGCTTTTTCTTGATCTATACCCAAAACCCATCCGACACAATATTCCCCCAGCACAAATAATTCCCGTAGTAATATTAAATTATCGTGCTGGTGCCTGCCAGGAATACCACAAGTCTGAAAGGGACTTAAATGGAACGCAACTTTGAGCAATCTAAGTAAAAGAATTTTAGCTAATATTTTATAATCAACATTTAATAGACTAAGTGGTCTCCAATTGTTTAAATCTGTAACATCGCCCTTTTTAAAAATCAAAATTAGAAAAGCCTCCTTCATTGTTTTGGTCAAAACACCAGAGGTCAAAATCTCATTATATAGTAAAGTTAAGGTCGGAGCCAAGTTAGACAAAAAAATTTTAAAAAATCTTGCCGTGAGGCCATCAGAACCAGGAGCAGATTGTAAACACAGTTTATCAATAGCCTGTATAACTTCAACTTCTGTAATGTCAGCCTGTAGCATCTCTTGATCAGAACTAGAAAGTTGAGGGAGATGCAGGGATTCCAAAAAAAGTCTGGCGGACTCACATTCTGGCTTGCTACCCAGCATGTCAAAAACATGTTGCTCAACAATTTGTACCAAGGATTCGGGTGATGTAACTAATTTACCGGAGGGAGACCTCAGACATTGAATTAATTTGGAATTAACACGATTTTTACATGCCTTAAAGGGATCCAATCCCTTTTTATCTATTTTAGTCCCAAATCTGGCTTTTTGTCCTAGTGTACTAGCCCTATCATACTGCAATTTCCTCATCTGAGCACAGATAACAGAAATTTGATTGCTATAATCATGTCGAGTAGTATCGGCTAGTGAAATTAAATGCTGTAACTGCTGCCTAAGAGATAAATATTTCAAATATTTCTTATTTTGAGAAGCAGCAGCCTTAGCCTGAAAAATTTGTTTCCATCGGGATTTTGAATCTTCCCACCAGTCAGTGACAGTATCATATAATTCCACGACAGATAACCTGGCTGCCCATTCTTTATGCCATAATTTCAAAAAGGAGGGATCCTCCAAAAGGGAATCATTAAAACGCCAACATTTTTTTTACAACGTGGTGCAGATTCCCAAGAAAATGATGCACACAGGGCAGCATGATCTGAAAACTCTATCCCAACAGAGTAACAAGAACGGATACGTAAGATTTGGGACAAAAAAATAAAATCTATATGAGTCCGTGAGGGCCCTTTAAAAAAAGTAAAACCTCCCTTAGCATGACAATGCCTGTAGGCATCAGTAAGCTGGGCTGTGATTACGATATCCTTTAGGGCCACAGAATCACAGAACATTTTGGGAGTTTTTAAACCCTTGTCCTCTTGTTGCAAGCCACAATTAAAATCACCTACCCAAAGGAGTAATCTAGAAGTATGTAGAAAAGGTCTAATTAAATTGAAAAGAGAGACCCGTTGGGCCTTGGATTGTGGAGCATAAACCACAACAAGGCAAAAGCGCTCCAAAAAATATGTAAAGTCTAACAGTAATGCTCTCCCTGGCAAAACATCTACTAATCTAGAGACATGAAAATTAGGATTTGAGAATAAAATACCTATGCCATCACAAGTGTCAGGGCCAGAGGACCAAAAGGAAGGCCCGTTAGTCCAGGCCTTAGAAGCCCGTTGCAGCTCATTATGGGACTTAAGCCTGGTATCCACCAAACAAACAATATCACAATTAAGGTCATTAACAGTCAAAAAGATACCCCCTAATCTCTTTTGACCTTTAATACTATTAACATTAAGGGAGCAAATTGACAAAAAGGCCATTTTAAGTGCCAATAGGAGATTTACTCCTTTGACTTTGTCTAGTTCACTTGGCTATAGGATCTAATTCTTTGCTACTTTCGGTATCAGGACAGGACTGGATGGAGGAGGTGTCTGTATCATCCCCTCCAGAGTCCTTATCTGAAAGATCAGCAGCTAGAATGGCAAATTTATTAGTAGATTGCCAGGTACGAGCTACTACATCTTTACCACGACTGACCACTGCCTGACCTTTCCTAGTCCTTTTATGGGTCACTTGAGTAAACCCAGAGGAATCTAAATCAGAAACTGGTTGTAAGGGGAGGGAGGAGGGGGCATCTCAATATCTGGCCCATTACTTACAGCAGGCTTTAAGGGGGTATCCGAGATAGTGGGGGGAACTCCTTCAGCAGGGGTAACTATTTCAGAGGACAAATCAGGATTCTCAAGGCCCAACACTAAAGGGTCCTTTTGTACTACAGCAGTAGTATCTTTTTCCAAGTCACGGGCAGCAGCTTTTTTTGCTTGCATTTGTTGTGCAATAGTAATTAAGCCATCATGTGAGGGACAGTCAATTCTATTATGGGATGCCCATGGACAACGGCCATAAGCATGGCTGGTGCCATCACATAAATTACATTTAAAGGGATTGGAGCAGGCACTAGAAGAGTGGCCAAACTCAAAACAATGGCTACACTTCATAATGTCACAAGCCGAACTTAGGTGTGTACGTGAACCACACTTAAAGCATGATTTAGGCTGACCAGCGTAATAAATAAGACCTTTGTCCTTACCCAAATAAAAAAAACTAGGTAAGTGTCTAGGCCCAGTATTAGTTGAAAATAGTTTAACTCTGACTCTCCAGCTACCATCCCAAATTTGCTCACTATCTAACATAGGAGTAGGTCTATTAAGCACCTCACATCTTTTATTTAACCAGAATAGGATATCCTCCACGTTAACCCCTTCATTCTTAAAAATAATTGTAATATTCTAACAGCAGGTTTAGTCAATGGGATAGCCTGAAAAGGTGACCAGAGGGAGAAGTCTGAAGTGTAGCATACTGTGCCCAAAATTTATCCAAACCAGAGACCTGTTTAAAACTAATGTCGAAATTTGAATTGCCAATATTAATTAAGGCAAATATTTCTGAAACAAAAATTTCATGGACCCTAAAGCAATGTTTTTGCAATATATACAATCCGGGGTTCCTCTAATCCACCCTTATAAAGCAATCGTACTGCATTACGCCTAGGGGCTGGTTCACCTTTAGAATTAAATAAGTCTGTCAACTTAAACCCATCAGGTTTACCTATGTGAGACTGTCCATGGATTTGCAGTACAGGATTAGATATAGAACTTAAATCAACAGTGTCTCCCGGGGGTAGAACATAGGACACATCCCTGTGAATCTTATCATCCTCACTATTAATTTGAGGCAACAGAGGATTAACAGAAAACTTCCAAACATTATTATCAGTACGTACAGTAGTTGGATTAGAATTCAAAAGTTCACAGTTTGAATGAATACCCCGGGGTTCGTTGGAGCTCAAAGAAGTGCCAGATGTTGCAGTAGTGGTTGCATTCTGCAGCATTTTTAAATACGTGGGGTCTTGGGAGTCTGGAGTCCAAACACCCCCTTCCCCTTTCTCCCAACCAGCGTTTTCAAGGGCATTATCCAGAGACCAAGACGATTTAAGAAGAGGTTTAGACAAAGTTTTGGTGGAAGATTTAGCACCTTAACAGATACCCCACCGCTTGCTCCATCCAGGAGCTTTGTCAGCAGAAAAAATACCTCCGTATCCTTAGTCTGTTGCATTGACGCTCTGGCTCGGTTAAGTAACGAGGCTTCCTCACTGAGTCCTGGAAGGGTTTCACAATTTGCACCTGGTCAGAATGCGGTGGTACCATCTCAGGCTGTAGGCACACCGAGATGTGAGTTGGAAAACTGCCAGCCTCTACAGAATCAGCCGCTAATGCGGAAGTGAGCACTGAGTTCGTCGCCGTTTCGGCGTCAGCAGGGGGCTTGCCTACTGCAGCGTCTCCAAGTAAAGCTGATTCCTTAGACGTCCTAGTACATGCCGCTATTTTAGTATCCAACTGCTGTATTCGTAGCAGTAGCGCCTCTTGTTTATCTTCCAGGGCAGAGCAAGAATAGTTCTCCACAAACGAACCGGTAACCTCATTCTTGCTTTCCGAATGCAATCTTTCAACTGTAGTAGCTTCTATAATGGTGCTAGTACTATTGTCAGCAATAACTAGTTCCTCATCTATGGCCTCTGAAGCTTCAAGCACAGGAGAGGAGGTCCACTCCCCTGTACTTCCTATGTCCATCTCCTCCAGGGATTCGTGCACACTGGCCATCTTGCTGCCAGTAGCATAGGCTCCACCTACACAGAGTAGGGGAATTTCCCTGGTGTCCTGGCCAAATTTCCCTCATTCACTGAAAATACCACCAACAGCTTAATCTGGTTCAAGGTCAGTTGGCATTCATCTGTATCCCCCTCACCCAGGTCATGCCTGAAAATAGGCAGGATTTGTCTAGTGCACTTAACCGGTCAACAAAAACTAAATAAATAAACATACACTGCTGCCTGCAGCTGTACTGAGTCCACGCATTTGCTGGCACACACATTTGCCACATAGTTCACCTCTACCTACCTTCACATCACTGTGCACTGTGTTGCTGTTGTGGTTTGCACTTCCTGGTTGCCATATTCAGAGCTGTCTTATTCCAGGGCTAAGTTTGCCCTGCACTCCCAGCCCAGTTTGCCCTGCCTCATTTCCATGCTATATTCAGAAGCTGTTTGCCCTGAGCTATTCCTTTTGAATATGGCTTGCTTTGTGCTCCGGGCTAAGTTTGCCCGCCAGGCAGTGCTAATTTAGCCCCAGGGCAAAGTTTTGAATATCTGGCCCTGTATTTTTAAATGTTACTAGGATCTTTTAATCATGTAACATTGATTGTAATTAATTTATATTGTTAATGCTAGATGTATTTAGTACTTGAATCGTGTTGGTGATAGGTTTGTGAAGGATATTATTAATTGGGTTAGACATTCTCATGCACTTCAATTAATATATTGAATTGATAGTAGTATTTGTATACCCCACACAGACTTCGTTTTTATGCCTCTGATGAAACCAAGCTAGGACGTGGTGAAACATAAGGCTTTTTGTTGCTCTAGCACTGTCCATGGGTGTGCCTTTCCTTTGTGTATGGATTTTTTGAATTTTAAAACATTTAAAGAATAAGTGTGTTGTATCAGAACATGGATTCATGTCTTTTCAGACTGTGGTAAGGTACATTAGTCAGAGGACCAGCATCACAAATTTGAATGGTGTAGAGGAATTGAGTAGGTGGGTGCACCTTATGTGAAGTTCATATTTTTATGGTTTCGGTTGCACCACCTCATACATGATACAGAAAGTAGCAGAGATTCCATTTTTGGATTGCATATATTTATTTTTTTAGAATTCTTTTTTCCTCTGGGTCCCTTGTTGGAGCAATGTCACTCTTTTTTAGTTGCCATGGAGGGCTTACCTGGTAGTGGAGCTTTAAGGAGTTGTGTACAATTTGCAAGGGAGTAAAAGCACCACAGGCTATTGTAAATTTATTATTTGTTTTACATTATTTTTTTGTTAAGGAACAGTGGTCAGTAATTAAAAACAATATCCCCTGTGGCTAGTTGGAGCCCTGGTTGGCCACAGGTACTTCAGTGTAAATGTTTTTCCCACCCACCCAGCCCTGGAGACTCACATACTTAAACAAGGATCCATTCTGTCCCTCTCACAATGCCTTTTGTACAGCAAATAACTAAATAAATATCAAAAGTAAAAAAAGAAATCATGGGCTCTCAGTGGCTCCATGCTGTTGCTTTTCATCCCCAGTAGCAGGCATTAAGGTTAAATAAAGAAAAATCCCATGCCCTCCCAGTGAGCCTTGCTAATGGCTGTGAAGAAGGTTCAGGACCAGAGTTCCCTAGCTGCTTTCCACTGCTCCTTCTAGACAGCCTGTTTTAAAATAATACACTGTGGAATAATTTACTCAATTAGTGCTATTTTGTGTGAATAATCAAAAACAATTGTTAGAGACCACCCTGTAAGTAGCATCGGACAACCTCTGAGGGGCTCAGATACCAAATCATTATTTTGTACCTTTAGCCCAGCTCCCTGACAAGCAGAGTATTTATCTTTATTTATGGGATTCTTTTTTTCTCCTGAGTCCCTTGTCAGAGCCCTGTCAGGTGTTTTTGCTGGCATGGAGGGGCTCACCCAGTAGTGGGGCTTAAAGGAGTTGTGCACAATAGCAATGCACTAAAAGTACCTCAGCCTCTTGTAAAGTTGTATCCTTTTTATTCATTTTACAGGTTTTTTTTATGGATCACAAGCAACTAAATGAAAACAGTATCCCCTGTGGCATGTCGGAGCCCTGGAATGGTCAATGGTGATTTAGTTTGAATTTATTTTTTTCCTGCCCACCCAGCCCTGGAGGCTTACAAAGTAAAAGCATCAGTTCCGTCCCTGGCACTAAGCATTTTGTACAGCAATAAATAAATAAAAAATGATAGGGTCTCAGTGGCTCCATGGTGTTGTTTTTCATCCCCAGCAGTAGCATGCAGAATGGTTAAAAAATAAAGAAAATGTCATGCCCTCTAGGTAAGCCCTGCTACTGGCTGCCAAGAATGGTTCAGTACCGGAGTTCCCCAGCTGCTTTCTGTTGCTCCTTCCAGTAGCAGTCACTAAGGTTAAATAAAGGAAAATTCCATGTCCTCCGAATGAGCATTGCTAATGACTGCGAGGAAGGGTTCAGTATTTCTTCCCTGACATGGCACAGTATTTATCTTTATTTATGGAATTATCCCCCCCTCAAGTCCCTAGCAGTACTGTGCAGAAAGGTTAATGAATAACGAAAAATTCCTTGCCCTCCCAGTAAGCCCTTCTAATGGCTGCCAAGAATGGTTCAGTACCAGAGTTCCCCAACTGCTTTCCTGTGTTCCTTCCAATCAGCCTGTAAATAACACACTGCTGAATGATTTACTTTATTAGTGCTTTTTGAGTAGATAATTAAAAAAATGCCAGAGATCACCCAGGAAGTAGAAGGGAACAGCCCTAGAGGAGCTCAGGTACTGAATCATTATTTCTTACCTTTAGCCCAGCTTCTCAACATGGCGCAGTATTTATCTTTGTTTATAGAATTCTCCCCCCCCCAGTCCCCTGTTTGAGCCCTGTCAGGCTTTTTTTGCTGGTATGGAGGGCTCACCCGGTATCAGGGCTTTAAGGAGCTGTGCACAATAGCAATGGACTAAAAGTACCTCAGCCTCTTGTAAAGATGTAACCTTTTTATTCATTTTACAGTATTTTTATTTTTAAGGATCACAAGTCACTAAATAAAAACAGTATCCCCTATGACATGTCAGAGCCCAGGAATGGCCAACGGTGCTTCCATTTGAATTCATTTTTTTCCCACCCACCGAGCCCTGGAGGCTTACAACGTAAAAGCATCACTTCTGTCCCTCACATTTTGTACAGCAATAAATACATAAAAATCATAGGCTGCCAGTGGATCCATGGTGTTGTTTTTTGTCACCAGCAGTAGCATTCAAAAAGGTTAATAAATAAAGATTAATACGTAATAAAAAGATAAATCCTCCGATTCATTTTTTTTTTTGGTGCCAGTATGAACCCAGCTGGAGACCCACAATGGGACTTACAGTGGAAGTTCTTCTGAATTCATCTTTAGAAGCTTCCCTGTCCAAAATATAAATGTAATACAAGAATGTCCCCACTTGGCTGCCTTTTTTTTATAAAAATAAATAATATGCCTTCATTGCCAGACAGACACACTTAGACCCCCTCCAGTGCTCAAAATAATGTTTTGTACTATTAAAGAGCCACAACTGCACTTGGCATGGTGCCTTTTTTAGTAAAGATACCAATGTGGTGTGATGAGCTGAATGAATAAATACAAAAAAGAGAGAGAGAGAGAGAAAAATGGGGAAAATCCTCACAAATCCTTACAAATCCACCAAAGCACTGTCAACAGAATTATTTCTTAATTTCTTTCATTATTCTGTCATTTTACTTTGCAACATGTCTGAGCCACCAGGGAGCAGAAAATATTTAATTCAGACAGCCTCAGTCCTTCCCTGTGGCTCTCCATGGCTCAGTCTAGTTGCTGCCTAAAGAAATAAAATACTACAAAGAATCAAAGCCCAAACCCTATTTTGTGTGCAGGCTTTTTTTTTGTCATGGAGGTGCTCACCTGGTAGCGGGACTTTCAGGAGCTTTGCTCAGTCACAGTTGGCAAACACAAATTAAATTCAAACTCCCCCATGCTCCAGATCAAGAAAAAAATAAAACTATGTCACCTTCTCTAGCAGGAACCTGCTATTAAGCCCAAATTCCCTTGCAAGCACGAATAATAATATTCATAAATATATCCTCCATTGCATTCCTCGTGGGTGGATGGATATTGGTGATCTTTTCTGGTGGCTAAGGGGGATAACATCAAAACAAACTCTGAGCCCTTGTAGCAAGTTGGAGCACACAAAGAGCTAGTGATGCTAGTGATGCTTCTGTTAAACTTCAAATCTATTTTCCCACTTGCCAGTACTTGGGGACCTGGTTATTTTTTTTTTTATTCCCATCCTTTTCCCATCCTATTTTTCCTTTGACTGAAACCGCCATGACTCAATGACTGTCCAGGGCTGTATCCAGTCACTGGTGTAAATAAAATAAATAAAATAAATAAAATAAAAAAATTAAAAAAGAATATCTCCCGCACAGTTTCAGTCTGCTGACTGCTTCAAATATTTTGTACTGGCATACAGTTTGTTACTAACATTGGCAGTTCAAACCCACATTGCAATATTGGGCAAGCAATGTAATCTTTTTTTTTTTCCATATTATATTAGTGAGCCCTGGAGCTTCCTTTAATTACATTTTATACCATGCAACTCCAACAGAGGGTCAGACCAGCTCCTATGCACTATGAAGCAATTAATAATATGCATACTGTCTGGGGCTGTATCCAGTCTTTTTTAGGCAGTGGCTCTCTGTGGAAGGAAAAAACAGCACATACTTATGGGCACAATGGATGTATTTAAATAATATGGAAATCAAGAGACTGAAGCCTCCCCAACTGTCCGTGGCCGTGGCCAATTGGGGGGGGGGAGAAAGATAAAGAAAATCCCCACAGATACATGAAGGGGCTGTCACAAATGGCAATTGTTAATTATTTAGTTCTTTATTTCCTGAATTCCTTATTCATTTTATCTGAATAGCAGATCCGAGCCCAGGAGAGCACAGTCCCAGCACTGAACAGGGAATATAACCAGTACTCATGGGAAAATTAAATAAGTGTATTCGTTGTAATGCTTTATAATAATACTATATATATATATATATATATATATATATATAAAAAACACTGTTCCCTTGTGATGAGCCCTTAAGGGAGCAATGAGGGCTTCAGTTAAAAAAAAAAAAGTTTCTTTCCTGCCAATGGCGGTGCCCAGTCCCCACACTGCAGAGAGCCCAGTCCCAGATTTAACAGGCAGAGCAATATATGTTGCAAGACCAATAGTCAGTACATTACATATATTCATTAATTAGAAATTTCAAATAAAAAGTAATGTTCCCTTGGGGCGAGCCTTGCTACCAGTGTACAAGAATGCCTAAGTTCATGAGCACCTTTATGGTGATCCTTCCTAGCAATCATTAATAAAATGCACAAAAACCCTGCAAAAAGGGACCTTCTGGCAATTTATTTTAAAATCTTATAACTGGCCAGGTTTAAATGTTCATTTTCAGCTTGCACTTTACTTATAAGCATAAACAAGTTTTTTCAGTGCCTATATCTCTATTATTATTGTAATGATGTTCTGTTTCTTCATCTTGTGATTTTTATCCTGTTGTGAGATATATGCACACAAAATTGGGTTGTGCTTTTTATTTTATGGGCCTATGCACTGCATACTATGATATCATATGAGTGCTAGTAGTTGCTTTTAATGTCGAGAATAATTGTTCCCTTGGGCACTAATATTCAAACTGCACCCAAAAAGTGCAAAATAGCAGGAGCAAGCACAAGTCCATTGCGCCCATGCACAGGAGGTGCGATATTCAAAAACTGAGCTGACCAAACTGCGTCTACAGCCAATGACTGAATATCGCACCACCTGCACCATAGCGCAACTAGGGAGGGGAAGCTGAGCAGATCTGATGTGCCATAGTGCAACTAGGAAGGGAAGCTGAGCAGATCTGATGCACCATAGTGCAACAAGGGATGTTCAGCTGAGAAGTCCAGAGGCGCCATAGCGCAACCAGGGATGCCCCCCAGCAGCAGGGCAGCAATGCAACTGCACAACCAGGGAGGTAGGGGTCCACCACCCATGCCACATTTGGGCACAGGAACACACAGCAGAACAGACATTGTCCCCCCACACCCCATGCACTGCACAACTGGGGGAAGGCTGGAATAACCACTGGCCCATGGAGACAAGCAACCAACCCACAGCCAGGCCATGGTGCCCCATCACACCCCCCAGCAAGCTGTGACTGGCACACAAGGAGGGCTGACCACCCCGTGCCACACCATCCCCCCAATGCAGAGCACACTCTGCACTGTGACCCCCAGACACCCAGGAGCAGTGTCCATCACTGCAGGAAACTCCATGCATGCCACCACCCCCACTGTGACAATGCAACCCTGTGCACCACAGAACCATGCAAGGCAGCCCCACCACGAGCACCCATCAGCGGGTGGCAGCACACAGTGATGCAACGATGGCATACACAGTGCCACCATGCACAGCCCCCCTGAGGTACAGCTGAGAGACCAACCATGAGTCAGCACATGAGGTACCCCACATGGGACAGGGCATGCCCCGGACACCACCACCAGTGGTACAGCACCCTGCACATTCTCCCAATGACACACTCCAACCCAGCACTGACCACAACAGCCAGTGCAGACACCCACAGTGATGCATGGAAGCATGCACCACACCGGATGCCACATAGTGCATGGACAGACACCCACCCATATCCAAGGGCACAACAACACAAGGACGCAGTAGCTGGGCAACCAAGCCACCAGCGTGGGCCCATGTAAACTGTGGACACACAACCTGTGGTCTTCCATGGCACCAGAGTGCCAGCCACCCTGCGCAGGCACTGTGGACCTGTATGCCACCATCATTTGCCCAGAGCCCAAGTCACAGACAGTGGTGCACATCCCCTGCAACACACACAAGCCACAGCATGGAGGTGGGTCAACAACTGTGGAGGCCACAGCATCACCCAAGGCAGACATGCACCACACCAGTAACAGGAGGCAACCCAGCATTGTGATGGGTACAGTGGCTGCCCTGCATGGACAGCCACCACTGACATGCCAGCAGACCGTGCAGGTCACAGACATGCATGGGTGTCAGCTGCACAGGCGATGGACAGGCTAACAGGGGCACCATGGACACAGAGCATGCACCATGGACCATTGCACACAGTCATCCAGAGCACAGGGCACAACACACACACCACAGACACTGACTGATAGCTACCCCCACACCATAGTCACCTCTCCACAGACACACACACATACCCATGACTGCACCACCCCCGACGCCTTGCACACCACTGCAGCTGAGCACCTATAGCCTGCTGCAAATCAGAGACCACCACAGTATTCATATCAAAAGATCTGTATTCCAAAATGATATCAAAATGAACTATATACAATACTATGTACAAAGTTGGGAGAGCCACAAACAAGGTGGGGGTGGGTAAGGGCAGGGGTGAACAAATGGGACAGGAAAGGAGGGTGTGAGGGTGGTCCTGGGGGTAGGGGGATATCAGGGGCAGAGGGACTGTTAATGGGAGCCCCACTCCCCGCCTGGCTGTTCCGCCGCCATTGCCTCCTGCAGACCCCAAGCTGGTCGAGCCTTTGAAGGATTTCTAATGACGCCCTTGCCACAGTTAAGATCTCCCTCAACACCTCCCTGATCTCCATCAGCTGGTGGGAACCTAGGACAAGGGAGTACAGTCAATAGGTGTGAATGCACAGCCCCATACAGCCCACCCACTGTGCATGGCATACGGCCATGGGACATGCCTCTGTGATGGTGTGTGACCAGCCACAGTGATCACGTCCACAAGACCTGCCCACCCAGGCGCATACAGCCATGTGGAATGCTGCACACACCCACCGGCCAAGTCATGCACAGCACCACCTTGGCCGTTTAGTGACATGGCTATGTGGTGCAAAGGCAGTGGCACAGCCATGTACCCAGTGCATGCATGGACCACCATCGACGCACTCCCAGACATGCAGTGCCACTG
Organism: Neoceratodus forsteri; assembly: GCA_016271365.2. Classification (NCBI taxonomy): domain Eukaryota; kingdom Metazoa; phylum Chordata; order Ceratodontiformes; family Ceratodontidae; genus Neoceratodus; species Neoceratodus forsteri. Next base: position 37,598,920 of record CM057450.1, read on the forward strand.
GACAGTGCTGACTGTAACAAGTTGCGTGCATGGCAGTGGTGTCAATGGATGGTGGCCATGCCCCACAGCCCACCCTGTTACACAGCATACAATAGTAATCATGGAGGTATGGCACTCACCATCATCGGGCTGGTCCCTCGGGCACTGTGGACAGTCACCTCTTCTCACATCCCTGTCCTCTTGGTGGTGCCGCATTTCACGGGCTAGACGCCACTCCTCTGGCCCAGTGGTGCAAACATGGAGAGAGGAACATCAGTACAATCCTGTTACAAAGCCCCCCTGCCCCAGGTGTGTTCCCTCCCACCCACCCAGCCAGACCCACCCACCCCACACCCTGATAACACCACCACAGCCAACACCAGATGGTCCTCCCCATGTGCTGGACACATACAACCGTGATACCCATATGGAAGATAAAAGTGTGTTGACATAACACCTACCTGGCCGTGGCACCGTGCCCCTCATGGCACGTCCCCGCAGGCGGGCAAGCAGGTCTGGCTCCCTCCGCTGCAGGTCACCATACCTGTGGTGGCACTGCTTTGCTGTCCTCCCCCTTCCTGTGGCCTCCTCTAGTGCAGTGGCCACCTCCTCCCACACCTGGCTCCTGGAGCTGTCCAGGGGTGCCTCCCCAAACAGTGGTCCATGGAGTGGCTCCACTATGGCCATTAGGTTGGCCAGTTCTACCTGGCTCCACTGTGCAGCCCTCCTCTGCACCATTCTCCTAGCTCAGTCAGCCAAAATGGCACTCTGCAGCATGGCTCCCCATGTGCAGATGCTGCGCGGTACAGCACTGCAATTCCCTATCGCACTGTCACCGAACAGAGTGATAGTGGTGCACCCATGCCTGATGCATGGCTCCTAGGGGGCAAAGGTCAGGCACAGGGTCAAGGGGCTCTGGCACATGGACACGCACAGCGTGATTGGAACCCAATGCGTGTAGCATGATTGGATGCCTGTGTGCTACCTCCAGTAGCAGTCTACCGCGCTGTTGCCCCAGTGCGCCTATGATGGCCCAGTGCCACAGCGCCATGTAGGTAAACATCGTTGTAGCGCCACTGGCACAATGGTGGCCATGCCCTGCATTGCTTCCCGTGCACAGCACGTCAGCAGTGTGGCAGACACCTGCGTCAGCAACCCAGGCATGCGCAGTGAGGTGTGTACTGCGCATGTCACAGAACTGCGCCCTTGACTTAGCACATTCAACACAATTGCACAAAGCGCAACAGTGTGATATTCAGTCATCATATGCAAAACAGCTAATCAGCCATTCAGTGGTGCAGCACTGCAATTTGCATCCACTTACAGTTGCGCCTCACCTCATTTGCATGGGTTGCACTATAAAAGTGTGACATTGGGCTGCACTGGCTATAGTTGGTTACTACAGTCTATTGGTGAGTTGCATGCTGTTTGAGAGTGCAGACTGTGGATTTAGGGACATGCATGGGACTGCACAGTCACAGATAACAACTGTCATTCTTACAGGCTAAATAATGACCGAGCGAGTTGTGGGAGAGGAGGAACACAGTGGTGAGAGGAGGAGGAGGAGGCCTAATTTCACCAAGGCTGAGACCGATGCCCTGTTTGAGGCCTACCTGGATCAGGAGCCGCTTCTCAGCGGATGGTAGGGAACACCTCAAGCCCATGCTGCTGCATGGGAGGAGGTGGCATGTGCAGTGAACCTGCATGGCAGCCACCAGTGCTCCATGCAGGAGTGCAAGAAGAAGATGGGCACAGACAGGAGGAGGATAAAGGAGAAGGTGGCTGCCATCAGGGAAGCATGAGCTGTGACAGGTGGGGGGGCAGCTGGAGGTGGTAAACCTGACCCCACAGGAGAAGAGGGTTGCTGGAAGCGTGCAGCATTGTGCTATTGAGGGTGTTCAGGGTGGTGGCATCCAGATGGGTGTAGTCCATCAATGCATGGTAGGTCATGGTCTGTCTATGGGGGGGCAGGGTAGGTCACATGCACTAACGAGACTTTGTTTTCCCTTACAGATCCTGAGCATCTGCATGAGTCAGTGGTGGTGGGCCTGTCCACTGAGGACAGTCAGCTGGAGATGGAGGAGGGCCCATCCACCTCCACAGGTATACGTGGCTCAGTGTGACAGTGGGCCGAGCTGGCTGTCCACACTGATGTTGTTGGAACAGGTGCGGAGGAGGCCATGCTGTGTCCCAGCATGCCGGCATCCACGGATGCTGGCATGCTGTGACTCAGGCCAGTGCCGGGTCTGTCACCGATGATGATGTTGCTAATGGCATGGGCAGTGACACGTGTGTGCCATGGGATGGCCACACAGCAGGTAACATCACGGCCATGGCTGTGGGTGGCACTGCTGTGGAGGCCTGCATGTCAGCACAGTCCCAGCCTGTGCCTGTCAGCACCAGTGAGGCAGCACTGGTGTGTGTACAAGACAGTGGGACTGTTGCAGGCAGCACCAGTTATCCCTGGGGAGCGGCAGCTGGAAAGGCAGCATCAGCAGTTGGCCAATGGGCTTGGGGGTACAGGGTCAAGGGGCGGCACCTGTGCACTGCCTGTGGACATGCCCAGACCTGGTCCTGGTGTGCAGCACCCACCCTCAAGGGGTGCTGAGCATCAGGGCTGCGCACACCCTGAGGGACAGGATGCTGAGGAGGCAGATGACCGCTTGGATGAGCACACCCGGCTACTGCAAGCATCATTCCAGCAGCAGATGCAGCTTCCAATGTCAGTGGATGCACTGCGTGTGGCTCTGGAGCGGGCAGAGGAGCGTTGCAGCAGAGACACCGCTCTGATCCTGGCAGGGATGGACCGGTTGCAGGTGGATGTGACCACTGCCATTGACAGGCAGACACAGGCATTCACTGCTGTCATATACAATGGCACACAGTCATGTGCCCATGCATCGCAGACACCACAGTCACTATCCCCCGTTCCGGATCATCGACTCCCTCCCTGTCGACACCGGGTTTAGCTGTGGGCATCCCGAGTATGCCTGCCGCAGGCATGTTTGGTGTGCTGCAGTCCCCTGCACGAGCACAGTCATATTCTTGCAGTGGAACCCCTGAGGGACCATCGGTGCTGCCCCAGGAGGCAAGTGGTCAGCCTGTCAGTGCTGGCGGGTCTCGGTGGGGCCACCCATGCAACCGTGGTGGCCAGGGCACTGTGTCATGTGACTGACCTGTCTCCCAACGTGGCTACTGTCTGGTACTACCCTGTGTGCATTGTGTCTTTCAGCAGGCATTGCATGGATGGGTACCCGGCCATGCATGCAGACACACAGTCCATCTGCACACCCTCCCGGCTGCTGTCTGCAGTTACGTGTGCATGATGATGCCTGCATTGCACTGTACACCAATGTGCAATGTTGCTCAGCATCTGACACATGCACATGGACAGACAGTGGGTGTGGTGGTCTGTGGACGTGTGTGTGACTAGGGTTGGTGTTCTGGGTCGGTGTGCCTCCTACCCTTTGTGCAAGTTTGGTGCATTGTGTGTGTGTGTGTGCGTGTGTGTGTGTCCGTCCGCTTGGCATGTTTGACCTCACCCATCCCTGGTTGTGTGTGTGGTTCCATGCCCTGCCACTTCCCTTGACAGCTTGCACCCCTGGTGTGTGTCCATGCGTGTTTGTGGGTTGCGCCTTAGCCACTGTTGGTTGCACATGGCCCCATGACTTACCTGGGTTGGCTGAAGTGCTCCTCCATGATGGTGTCTTGGTGCAGCTGTGCCAGCCGGAGCAGTCGGGGGTCCCGTCACCCAAGGGGGGGCTGCCCATCACCATCATCACCTGTAACCTCATCGTCCCCATCACTATCCCCCTCTTCGACCTGTACAGCTATCCCACATTCGTTGGCCATGTTGTGCAGGATGCAACAGGCCAGGAATAGCCCACAGGCCTTTGAGGGGCTGTACTGTAGGGCACCGCCGGAGGTGTCCAGGCAATGGAAATGTGTCTTCAGCATCCTGAACACCCACTCGATAATGTTACATGTGGTGGCGAGTGCCTCATTGTAGCATTGCTGCGATGGGTCATGGGCCGCCGGTAGGGTGTGAGCAGCCAGGGATGGAGTGGGTATCCACTGTCACCTGTGTGTAGAGGGTGGAGGTTAGTTTGGTGATCAGCATTGCCCTGCCCCGGGCCATGTAGGCCACTACCCATATCACCTCTGACCATGCCCCCCAGGCCCTATGATTGTCCATGTGGTTTGCATACTCACCCACTAGGTGGCCAGTGGGCATATCCCCACTCTCGAATCTGTGGCACAGTGCCAGATGAAGGCATCATGTGCTCCCCCAAGGTGAGTGACACAGACATTGATTATGTGCCCCCTGGCATCCCACACCACCTGGCAGTTGATGCTGGCATAGCCCTTGCGATTGATGTATGCGGCCCCCTCAGGGTCAGGTGGTATGTGGATGGCCACATGGGTGCAGTCTATTGCCCCTAGCATGCCAGGCATATGTGCTACCCTGTGGAACTCCTGTATGTTTGCTATTCGCTCCGCCCGGTGTGCTGGAGAAATGGATACCTCCGCAGCATGGCAGCAGTGAGCTGAGGAATTGGGTGAGGTGGCATGACGTGGCCGACTGAGTTATGCCTGTGGTGTCCCCAGTTGGTCTCTGGAAGGTACCCGTGGTGAGCAAGCACATGCAAGCTGTCACTTTCGTCTCCACTGACAGGGCATGGCTCCGTTGTGTGGGTGCCTGCATCACATCACTGCACAGCTCACAGAGCTGCCTCAGAATTGGCCGATTCAGGCGGTACTGGCCCACAATCTTAGTATTACTATACAGCTCGAAGCTGGTGCAGGCTCGGTACTGCCTGTTGGGGGCATGCCACTGACGGGCCCTTCCACAGCCACGTCCCCCTGCTGCCAGCCTTCTCACCCCCCTCATTATGGCCTCCATCTGGAAGGTGGCACTGGCCATGTCCCTGGCTTGTGTTCACCCCCCCGACAGCTGTTACTGTATTTCCCCCGCTGTCCTGACTACTACTTCCCCTGCACCGGGAACACCTACCTGTCCTTGCCTCACTGCTGTGTGGTGTACTTTCCCCTTCTGCACTGTATCCCCACACCTTCCCCTGTGGCTGTTGCTTCCAGGTGCCCTTTCCTGCCTGGCCCCGTGTGTCCCTGCTGCCCAGTTTTCCCTGCTATCTTTGGCTGTCATGTGGCTTCCTTGTAGTGTTCTTGTGCCTCTCTCTTGCTCCCTTTTATTTTGGCTCATTCCGCTATGGCGCAGCTTCCGCTTGCTCCCCTATTGCACATGGAGCATGTTTTAAATATCGCACTGCGCCATTTATGCATGGTTCCTCCCCCTTCAGTTGAGCATGCATTCATTATCATTGCCCTGTTGCTCAGCATGATTTGGGGGGACAACTGCCTCCTGCTGAATATTGCAGAATGGCGCATTTTCGGACTTGTGCAGGCGCAACCCTATTGCTCATGGCTCAGCTCTTTTGAATATCTGGGCCTTGGTGTTTATTGGTTCATAATGAGATGCCTTGTTTTTCTAATATTGTGAAATGTATCCTGCTTTAGGACATCATGATATTATATAGCTGTATTCTTATTGTTCTTTCCTACAAACAATAGTTGTTAGTTCTACTAATAAGGCTTCTCATTGCAATTCGCTGTATTGTAAGTATTTTAACTACTTATCTAACAGAAAGGTACTCCTAAAAATATTATGGGTTCATTTTAAATCTTTTTTTTTTACTCTTCTGGTTTAAAATTTTTTGTACTTTTCTTCAATGCATTTATCAGATTCCAGATAATATGTGGCACTGTAACTCAATTTATATTATGATTTTTAATAGTATTTTTTTGCCTGAGCACTTTAACTTTGCACCGGCACTTTAGTTATCTTTTTATGAGCCTTTGTTTTTTCCACCAATCTTTACACTACCGGTCAAAAGTTTTAGAACACCCCCATTTTTCCAGTTTTTATTGAAATTTAAGCAATTCATGTCCAGTGAATAACCTGAAATGGTACAAAGGTAAGCGGTAAACTGCTAGAGGTTAAAAAAAGTTTAGGTTAGCAAAAACTGCTGTAGAGAAATTGCAAAGAAAGCCAAGTTGTCAGTGAGTATAGTTTCCTACACCGTCAAAAGGCATTTGGAAACTGGAGGAAACTCTGACAGGAAGAGGTCTGGCAGACCCAAAGCCACAACAGAATCAAAAGACAAGTTTCTGAGAGTCAACAGCTATGGATAGGCGGCTCACAGGACAACAGCACAGAGTGACTGGCACCCTGAACCAAAGGGCTACCACAGCATTTGCAGCGCCATGCAATGCCCTCTGGTCTACACCTAGTTGGTCAGGGGTTCAACCTACAGCAAGATAATGACCCAAAACATACCTCCAGGCTATGTCAGAACTACCTTCAAGGAAAAGAACAAGACGGTAGGCTTCAAATCATGGAATGGCCAGCACAGTCTCCAGACTTAAACCCCATCGAGATGGTTTGGGATGAACTGACAGAAGGGTGAAAGCAAAGCAACCTACAAGTGCAACACATTTGTGGAACTTCTGCAACAGTGTTGGGAAGAACTTCCCGAACAATATTTGATGTCCATTGTAGGAAGAATGCCACGAGTGTGTTCGGCGGTTACAGTATATCTGCAAAAGGTGGCTACTTTGATGAGTCAATAATTTAGATTAAATTTTGTTAAACAAAATGATTCTATGATTTCTTTTTTATCTCCAATTGTTTACTTGTTCTATGATTTAATTTCACAGTACATTGAGACATTAACCTGCGTAAATTTCAATAAAAACTGGAAAAATGGGGGTGTTCTAAAACTTTTGACCGGTAGTGGTATATTGCACTGTCTTTTTTAAAACTGTTTTTTAAATAGCTTGTCTTACCAAGTCTCACCAACCTTGAGAAAGTGTTGTTGTGCAAAAACATTTGGCTCTGCATGAGACTTGCATCGTTGAGGGGAGGGGTTTGATTTCTCTGGTTTGGTGGTCATTTCCTTTTGTGCCTTTTACCATGGATGGAACATTTATGGATTAATAAAGAACTTTTTCATCGATTTGAGGGTTCTTTTCTAGTTCATCTTATTGTGGTACCGTGGATTTATCTGTTGAAAATGAAGCTTATGATGCCGACCCCACTGCTGTAAGTAATATCCTATACATGAAACATTTCATACATTATATGAACATTGAGCCATTCCCAGAAATTGATCACAGTGGCAATACAGAGTTTTTTTCTCACAGCAATCAGTATATAAAGGTATCTACATAATGTATCACCCTCAGGCACATAGAGTAAGAAAAACTTTTCTTTGAAAAATAAATTAACATCACTAAAGCACATTCAGAGTAATATATCTCTAACATAATCACCCAAATGGCTAGGGTTGCCAATCTAAGAATTATGTGCATAAAGGCATGATCATATATGCTTTTTTCTCTCAGGATTGCTGACAAATTAGACCCATCATTTAACCCAAGGGCATATAGTGCACATAGCATGTAGCTCCAATACAATTTCTTTTGAGTTGAGTCTCAGCATCCCCTTCCCTTGGACCAATCCAGATTCTATCTATCCCATAGAAGGAGAAAGAATGTATGTCACTACCAGTCACTTTTGAAAGGTGTAAATACAATGCATTGTGTATGTCCTGTGTACATATAAAGCCTAGATGTTTCCCCACCCTGAATATCTGTAACAACTCAGTTCCATACTTCTTTAGTATGGCCAATTGTTCTATCTTTTCTTGCATCTGAGGAGTAACACAAACCCTGTATGGTAGCCCATTACATTTTTAAACATTGGTTCACCTGGGCCCGGATATTCAAAGTGCACCACAAAGTAGCTCAATAGCAGGAGCAGGTGCAAGTGCAGTGCACCCATGCGCAACATGCACAATATTCAAACACAGCACAGGCCAAGGTGCACTTGCGCAACACAACTGAATATCATGCCAGCTGCATCATAGTGCAACCAGGGATGTGCAGTGGTGCAAGGCTGATGCGCAGTAGCACAACCAGGGATGTGCAGTGGAGCAGGGTAGTAGCACAGTAGCACAACCAGGGATGGCAAGGGACAGGATGCAGGGGTGCACCACCCATGGAAGCCATGGGCAGAGGAGCACGCAGCAGACCAGACAGTACCCTCTGCACCCTATGAACTGCACAACCTGTTGTGAGCTGGATGAACCACCAGCCCATGAATACCAGCACCGAAGCCACAGCTGGAGCACGGTGCCCCAGCACACCCCCTGGCAAGTAGTGACCACAACACAAGGAGGGCCAGTCAACCAGTACTACCCCATCTGACCAATGCAGAGCACACCCTGCACAGCGATCCCCAGACACCCTGCCCAGGAGCAGTGCCCAACAGTGCATGGCACCGAATGCATGCCACCACCCGCACTGTGACAATGCAACCCTGTGCACCATGGAGCCATGCATGGCAGCCCCACTGTGAGCACCCCACAGTGGGCAGCACCAGCCACCGATGCAACAACTTCAGACACAGTGTCACCCTGCATGGCCCCCCATGGCACAGCAGAAAGGTCGACCCTGCGTCAGTACCCGAGGGACCCTGCATGTGACAAAGCCTGCCCTGGACCCCAGTCCCAGCAGTACAGCACCCCACACACCCACCCAAGCACACACCCTGTCCCAACACTTGCCCAACAGCCAGCACAGACACCCACAGTGGTGCTTGGAGGCATGCGCGCCACACAGGATGAAACACAGGGCATGGACAAACACCCAAACAGACCCAAGAGTACCCCAACACAGGGACACAGTCGTGGGGCAAGAAATTCCTCTGGCATGCGACCACTGATGCTGTGTACCCATGGCCTGCACCCCACCATGGTACAGGTGTACCAGCCATCCTGCGCATGCACCATGAAGCCATCCACCACCAGCATGTGGCCAGAGCACAAGTGATAGACATCAGAGCACAGACCCCACAACAGACACCAGCGACAGCATGGAGGGGGGACAACAACAGCATAGGCCACAGTGCCATCCAAGGCAGACGTGCACCATACTGGTGACAGAAGGCAAGCCGCCATTGTGCCAGGGCCAGAGGGTGGCCAGCATGGACAGCCACTATTGACATGCCAGCAGACCATGCATACCACAGACATGCAAGGATGTCAGCTGCATGGGCCATGGACATACTGACAGGGGCACCAGGGACACAGTGCATGCAACAGGGACCACTGCACACAGGCATGCAGTGCACAAGGAACAACACACATACCACAGACAGGGACCGAGTCCCCCACCCACACCATAGGTGGATCCCTGCTGGACACATACACTCCCAGGCCTGCACCACCCCCGATACCATGCACTCCACTGCAGCCAAGCACCATTAGCCCACTACAAATCAAAGACCACCACAGTTGTCATAACAAAATGTATGTAATGAAGATGTGTGAGAAATACAAAACATATATACAACTATTTACAATGGGAGCGAAGGGCCGCAAACCAGGTGGGGGTGGGCATGGGGCAAGGGTGAACAACTCGGAGTGGGGTGAAGAGGTGTGAGGGTTAGTCCAGGTGGAATACAATTCAGGTGCATAGTGGGCCTAGTGCCAACCCCTCTCCCCATTTCTGTCTCTGTGCCTTCTCCGGTGCTGCCATCCTCTGCCCTGATCCAGTCTCTGCAGCAGCTCAAGGGTGGCCCTCATGAGCTGCAGCAGCTTCTGCACACTCCTCTTGAGCACGGTCCAGCATTGTCCACCTAGGACAAGGGAGCAGTGTCATTACGTGTGACTGTCCAGACTCCTGCAGCCCACCCATAGTGGACAGCATACAGCTGTGGGTCACACCCCTGTGATGGCATGTGACCACCCACAGTGACCATGCCCACATGACCCACCTACCCAGGCACCCACAGCCACGTGGAGTGCTGCACACACCCCCTGTCCATGTTCCACACAGCACCACCGTGGCCGTACAGTGACATGGCTATGCCGTGCAAAGGCAGTGGCACAGCCATGTACTCAGTGCACGCATGGACCACCTGCGATGCCCACCCACACATGCAGTGCCACAGGACAGTGCTGAGTGTACTGTGTGGTGTGCACAGCAGTGGGGCCAAGTGCTGGTGGTCATGCCCTGCCACCACCCCTGCAACCCAGCATGCACAGATGTAAGGGGAAACACAGCACTCACCTGCATCCAGGCCAGCTGGGTGCTGCTGGTCCATGGCCGCACCACCTTGTTCCTGCTGCATCTGCGGCACACCCACTCCATCCTGCTCTTGCTGTAAATGGGCCTGCTTCACCCTACGGCACTCCTCTGGGCCTAGGGTGCAAACATGGAGAAGAAAACATCAGTGCAAACCAGTAGCAAAGCCCCCACCCAGTGTGTGCGTGCCCGCACAGCCCAGCCATGATGCACCCCCACCACCACCACCCCCACTAGATGGCCCCCACCCCCCTGTGGGGTGGACACATGCGGTCTGCGATACCCGGATGGATGGATGCTACCAGTGTATGGATGGAACACCTACCTGGCCGTGGCATGGTGCCTCACCAGGTGCGTGCCTGCAGATGCCCCAGTCTGTCAGGGTCCCTCCGCTGTAGGTCATCATACCTGTTGTGACACTGCTCTGCAGACCTGGTGATCCCAGTTGCCTCCTCCAGGCCTTCAGCCACATCCTCCCACACAGCACTGTGTGGCCAGTCCAGGTGATCCTGACCAAACAGGGCCCCAGCAAGAGGCTCAACTATGGCCACCAAGTTGACCAGCTCAATAGCACTCAACATTTGTGCTCTCCTTCGTGCCATCCTGCAGTGTGTATCACTACCAAAATGGCACTCTGTAGTGCACGTGCTCCACATGCAGAGGCAGCGTGGTTCTGTGCTGCCAGTCCCCATTGTGCTGTCACCGAACTGCACAATAGGGGTGCACCCATGCAGACACATGGTGCCTAGGGGGCAAAGGTTGACCGCAGGGTCAAGGGTCTGTCTGCTCACGGAGCGCCACAGTGCTATTGGGATGCCCTGCATGTAGCACGGTAGGGTGCCTGTGTGTGATGCCCTGCAGTGGCCTTCCACGCTGTGGCTTCATGGTGCCTATGGTGTACCAGGGCACGAGTGCCACACAGATGAACAGCGCACTAGCACCACAGGCACAGTGGTGGCCATGCCCTGCACTGCCTCCTGCATACAGCATGTCAGCAGCGCTGCACATGTTGGTGTCAGCACCCCAGGCATGCACCGTGCGGTGCCAATTATGCACATCACAGTGCTGCGCCATAGCCGGAGCATGCTCAACAACATTGTGCAAGGCTCAACAGAGTGATATTCAGCCAGCACATGCAAATCAGCTGATCAGCCATTCCACGGCGCAACCACTGCATTAGCATCCATTTACAGTTGCGCCTTGCCTCATTTGCATGCGTTGCACTGTATAAATGCGAAATGGGGCTGCAGAGGACATAGTTTGGTATACCAGTCTATTGTGGTGGGTTGCATGCTGTTGGGATGTGGGGACTGTGGTTTGTGAGGGCTGAATGGGACTGCACAGTCAAAGGCAACACCTGTCATTCCCACAGGCTCGATCATGACCGAACATGAAGAAGAGGAGAACAGGGACGGGGGAGAAGAAGGAGGCCCAGCTTCACCTGGGCTGAATTAGATGCTCTGTTTGAGGCATATCTTGACAGGAAACCACTGCTCAGTGGACAGCGGAGAACACCACAGTGCTGCAGTGTGGAGTGAGGTGGCACGTGCCGTGAACCAGCATGGCAGCCACCAGTGGCCCGTGCAGGAGTGTAAGAAGAAGGTCGGCATGGACAGGAGGAGGATCAAAGATAAGGTGGCTGCCATCAGGGCTGCACGTGGTGCCACCGGTGGGGGCCAACCGGATGTGCCACGCCTGACACCACAGGTGGAGTGGGTGGCTGGCAGCATGCGGCGTTGTGCCATCGATGGCATTCCTGGTGGTGGCTTCCAGATGGGTGGCAGCCCACTGCATGGTAGGTCCTGTGCTGTCACTGTGTGGGTGGTGGAGGGAATGCCACAGGGCAGGGTGGAGCCACTAACGCTAATGTGTTCCCTTACAGCTCCTGAGTGTCTACATGGGTCAGCAGTGGTGGGTGTGTCCACCGAGACTGATGCCTTGGACACAGAGGATCACCCATCCACCTCCACAGGTGTCCGAGAGACAGGACTAGTGCATATCTGCACGTCTGTCTGGACTGAAGAGGGTGGTGCGGGTGCGGACGAGGCCCTGACTGTGTCCCAGCATGACAGTACCCACAGTCTCCAGCATGCTGGGACCCGGATTGGTGCCAGATCCAGCACCGATGATGGTGGACAACACATCCCAGACAGTGATACTTGTGGGACACAGGATGGTCCCACAACAGGCAACGGCACAGGCATTGCCATGGATGGTGCCGCCGTGGAGGCCTGCATGACAACACAGTCCCAGCCTGTGCCTGTATGCCCCAGTAGGGCAGCACTGGTGTGCAATCAGGGTGGTGGGGCTGTTGTAGCCACTGTGGCGGTGCCGGTGAGCCCTGGTGATCGGCAGCCAGAGGGGCAGTTGCAGCAGTCAGCCAATGGTGATGAGGGGACAGTGTCAGGGGGAGGTGGCAGTGCACCATGTGTGGACATGCCCCGGCATGGCTCTGGTGCACAGCACCCATCGTCAAGGGGTGCTGGCCAGCAGGGCCAGGAACACCACAAGGGACAGCATGCCAGACTGGCAGATGACCTCTTTGACAAGCATAGCCGTCTACTCCAGACTTCAGTAGATCAGCAGATGCAGCTTGTGATGGTGGTGGATGCACTCAGTGCGGTTCTGTGCCAGGCAGAGAAGTGGTGCAGCAGAGACCACGGTCTGCTCCTGGCAGAGATGGCCCGGCAGTGGGCAGATGTGACCGCTGCAATTGACAGGCAGACCAATGCATTGACAGCTGTCATGGCCACATTGGGCACCCAGTTCGGTGCCCATCCGCCACAGACAACGCACAGTGTCATGTCCTCCCCCCATTCCCAACACCGTGCAACACCTGCTATGTCAACAGTGGGTTCAGCTGTGGGCATACCGAGCACACCTGGCATGGGCATGTTCAGTGGGCTGCAGACCCCTGCATGAACACGGTCGCGTTCACACAGCGTCACCCCTTGGGGAACATTGGTGCCACCCCACGAGGCCAATGGTCTGCCTGGCATGGCTGGCAGGTCTCAGCGGGGCTGCCCACACATCCGTGATGGCTGTGGCACTGTGCCGCATGACTGACCTGTCTCCCACCATGGCCACTATCTGCTACTGCCCTATGTACAGTGTGGTGTGCATCGTGCGACGCACGGGTGGGGTACCCGGCCCTGCACACACACGGTCCCTGTGCACACCCTTCCGGCTGCTGGCCACTGTGGCATGTTCATGATGATGCCTGCATTGCACTGTCTGCCAGTGTGCAATGGTACCCAGCATCTGAGGCACGCACAGTGACGGCCACTGGGTGTGGTCGTGTGTGGACCTGTGTGGGGGTAGGGGTGGTAATTGGAGTTGGCGTGCCATCTACCCCTTGTGCATGTCTTGTGAGTGTGTGTGTGTGTGTGTGTGTGTGTGTGTGTGTGTGTGTGTGTGTGCACGTGTCGTGTTTGGCCCTGTCCATCCCTGACACCATGTGCGGTGCCACACTCAGACCCATTCCCTTACCACCATCCACCCCTGGTGTTCTGCCCTGCCTGTCTGTGGGCTGTGCCCTTGCCATTGGTGGTTGCGCATGGCCCCGTGACCTACCTGTGTTGACTAAAGTGCTCTTCTGTAATGGTGTCTGGTGCAGCTGTGACATCCGGATCAGGCAGGGGTCTCTTTGCCCAGGGGATGGCTGCCCATCACCGACTGGACTGGTGTCCTCATCGTCCCCACCGCTGTCCCCTTTTTGACCTCTACGGCTATCCCACAGTTGGTGGCCATGTTGTGCAGGATACAGCAGGCCAGGAATAGCCCACAGGCCTTCGAGGGGCTGTACTGTAGGGCACCGCCAGATGTGTCCAGGCACCAGAACCGTGCCTTCAGCATCCCAAACACCCACTCAATGACATTCTGTGTTGTGGAGTGTGCCTCATTGTACTGTAGCTGCGATGGGGTCATGGGGCACCAGTATGGTGTGAACAGCCAGGGATGTAGTGGGTAGCCACTGTCACCTGTGTGTAGAAGGTGGACATTAGTATGGTGGTCTGCGTCGCTTTGTCATTGGCCAACAAGGCTGATACCCATTGCACCTCTGACTATGCATCCCCCCAAGGCTGCTCATGTTGTCCTGTGTGACATGCATACTCACCCACTAGAAGGCCAGTGGGAATGTCCCCACTCTCAAACCTGTGGCACAGTGCAGACTGGTGCCAGATGAAGGCATTGTGTGCTCCCCCAGGGTGCATGGCACAGACATTGGTAATGCACCCCCCTGGCATGGCACACCACCTGGCAGTTGATGCTTGCATACCCCTTCCGATTGATGTATGACACTCCGTCTGGGCCAGGTGGCATGCAGATGGCCACATGGGTGCAGTCAATGGCCCCGAGCATGCCAGGCAACCGTGCTAGCCTGTGGAACTCTTGTATGTGTGCTGTACGCTCCACCTGTGTGCTGGGGAAAAGGATGTACTCCACAGCATGTGGCAGCAGTGCGCTGAGGAATTGTCTGAGTAGGCGTGATGCGGCCAACTGGGTTATGCCTGTCATGCCCCCTGTTGGTCTCTGGAAGGTGCCCGTGGTGAGCAGGCACATGACAGCCATCACCTTCATCTCCACTGAGAGAGCATGGCTCTGGGGTCATGTGGGTGCCTGCATCTCATCACTGCACAGCTCACAGAGCTGCCTCAGGATCACCGGGTTCAGGCAGTACCGGCCCACAATCTCTGTGTCAGAGTAGTGTTCGAAGCTGCTGCAGGCTCGGTACTGCCTGTTCTGGGCGTACCGCTGATGGGCCCTTCCACGGCCGTGCCCCCCCTGCTGCCTGCCTTCTCACACCCCTCATTACCGCCTCCATCTGGAAGGTGGTGCTGGCCATGTCACTGGCTGGTGTTCCCCCCCCTTCGGCTGTTATCCCGTTCCCCTCGCTGTCCGTTTCTGATGCTCCCACTGCACTGGGTACACCTCCGGCCTTTTGCTGTGGCTGTCCTGCCTCCTGCCACTGCTCTCAGTCCACTGTGGCACTCCACTGACTGTCCTGCACAGTGGCACAGGCTCCCCACTCCTACCCTGTTTCTGGCTCAGTTCAGGTGGGCCCTGTCCTGCTCCTGCCCAGTTCTGCTCACTGCTACCCTCTGTACTGCCCTTGTGTCTGTCATCACGCTCCCACCTGTGGCTTCCCTTTTGCATTCTTGCTCCCCTCTCTTGCTCCCTTTTATTTTGGATCATTTCCACTGTTGCTCAACTTCGCTAGCTCCCCTATGCGCATGGCTATTGAATATCGCTAGCATGTTATTCATGGTTCGCCCTACGGTTGCACATGCATTCATTACTATTGTGCTCTGGTGCATTGCTTTTTGCACTGCGAAGCTGCTTCCCACTGAATATCGCACAATGGGGCATTTCTGTACTTGCGCTGGTGCATCCCCTTTGCGCATGGTGCAACCCTTTTGAATATCCGGGCCCTTGTCTTTGTTTCAGCCCCAAATGCTTAAAATAACCTTGGAGAGAAACAATGTTACTTTGCTCAGAAACAAAATTAGAATAAGTCTGCAATTCATCTTCAGCATTTTTGTATATCAGCTCTTTATGTCCATTAGTCTTTTGCTGGCACTGATGTTTGCAAGTGTCTTCTTTCTTTCCTGGACTTCTGGATCTTGGAGTTGGGCTCAAACAAGTCTGAATTAAATGTTAATCAGGAGGAATCAGCTGTTCTGCTCACACAGTTCCTTTGTTGTTTTCTAGAGATTAGCTGGTACTTAATAAGTGGGGAGTTAATTAATGCTTGAGGCCACACAGCATGTGGACTATTTACACAGTATTCAGATCTAAGGCACAATCATAGCCCTTTTTGAAAACCGGTGAACAAATTTAATTAATTGCAAACCATAAACAAAAACAAAAAAACACTGGGAACATGTCTTTATGGTACAAGGTCCATGTACTTTCTTCTTCCACAATGTTCTTTCTGGCTTAATTGTGTAATCCAATTTAATATAAATCAGTCCAGTGTGCAGGTGTTCTCATACTACATTACATCCAGCTTGTTTGAGTTCCAACAATTCATATTCCCTCCTGTTGCTGCTCCCTGGCTAGGGGCAGCTCTTATTTTTATGGCTATATGGAGTTAGAAGGATCTTAAAGCAGGTACATGCAGTGCTCACATCCTCGGTCGCCACAAGGTGCTCATATCTCTCACTGGTTCTCATGGCTTAGAGCAGATCCTTACTGATGGCACCTGGTCTCAAACAGATGGCTAGCACAACGTGAAAATGTGCTGACATTTCAGTCAGGTTACTCCTTCCACAGAGCTGGCTCTGTGATGGGGTTTGGAAGTATTTAACCCATACTAGCTCCATAGAAACGCACCTGGGACAAATAACTAAAGCAACTGAACCCTCTTATAAGAATTAGTATACTTCATATAACCATTCAATAATTCCTGTTTATGTAAAAGGTGACTAGACTACAAAACCATAAAAATTTATCTTAAAAATCAACCTTGCAAAACTGAATGCAGATTTGCTGGCATAAACGTCTCACCCATTCCTGTCCAATTAGTCGCTATTGCTCATAAATGTACGCAATACTACAACATTAATCAAAACTGATATTCAGTGATACATAATACTCTTTATTATACTGATTCTGTGACTATCACTGTAATCACATAATAATTACCGGCTCTGCCTTTTTCCCATAGGGAAACCGAGGCATAATTTGCCGTTATAAAGGAGCGTTTATAACGGCAAACACACGCACGATTTCCCTTCCTCTGTGCATGCTCACGCAGCAGCGCTACCAGCCATCAGCACTCCTCGCTTCCATGTTACCGAACCGCCAGAACAACTTGGTGGTAAGTCCTCTTCTTTTCTCCCCCCTTATACCCTGCACAGAAAGACGTGAAGAAATAGGGGAAAAAAAAACAATTTAAAATGTAAAAATCTCGGCACCGCAGTAAAAGGACCGACCGTGGCATACACTGGCAGGAGACACAAGCCTCTTTATTTTATATAATTGCTGAGGCAAAAAAGGCAAACCGGGCAATTATATAAAATAAAAAATGGGTCGGGGGTGTCAAACTTGATTTTTACACACACCCTCATTGTGGGATGCTTTTCACAAACCCCGAGGGCTTCGCCCTCGGGGTTTATGTAGCATCCCACAACTCAGGTGTGTGTAAAATCTCATTACACACCCCGACCCATACTTTATTCTATATTTTATGTACAGTGAAAAACTTCACAAATTGTTGTTCATCAGCTCTGTGGCGCTGAGTGATGGGGGATTGCTTTGGCACGTTGGTGACTGGGGTTCACTACCACATGGCACAACAGGAGTGGGGATCTGTGGGGACTGTTATGGGTATGTGCTCAGATGCTCTCCTCCCTGGGTTGGAGGGCCTGAACCATTACTTGTTAGGATCCTGGTAGTTCTCAGTGAAAGCACACTTGGCAGCTTGGGTGACCACACACCACCATGCATCCTTCCCAGGATATTGTGAATGTGTGGTGCTGTGTGGGTGCACGGTTGGTCTGGGAGAAAAATGGAAAATTGCCCACTTGGCCAACTGGATGATGGCCACCTGGTTCCTCTCCCGCCATTCAGGCCTGGCAGCCAGCCTTCACAGCTGCTTCCCTGTTGTGCACCTGGAACAGTTCTGGAACCCATCTCCACTATGGAGGGCCATGGGCCCCCGCAATGATGGGATACGACAGGTCACCTGGGGCATGACAGAACATGGGACAGTGAGGATGGTTGAGGGGTGAGTCACTTGGTGGTGGGGGGCTACCTTGGTGATCCAAAGGAGTGGCCAGTTGGGGGCTCGGTAAGACACAAAAACAAAATTGTTGTTCATTCCAGGGTCCTGACTCTACAAAGTGATTTTACTCTAAAGCCAAAACTGAATACTGCAAGTCTATTTCTAAAACATAAAGTTGGACCCAGTCATAACAGGCATCATGAGATATACAAAATAATAACAAGCACCTATGCACCAAATGAACCAGAACTCTCAGCGGTGACTACCAGACAGGGAAAAGGTAATCAGGCCTGGATAAACTTCACCTGCCCAATCCACCCAGTCCCATCCTGGCAAAGCCACCAGCACTGGCAACTCCAACCCACACACACTGGTGTGCAAGTCAAGCAATTGATAAAACAAATTAGCTATTCTTCAATATAATAATGGCTACCATTGATTATCCTAACATAGTAACTTTTGAGATTATGAAAGCACCGACTAATACATCAGAAACCTTGCTAAATAAATTACAAATAACTGACTATCAAATGCATCAACATACATAAAAAAGATACCAAATTTACTGCATGGTAACCTGGAATTTGACAACTGCAAAAGCTGGTAAAAAATGAATATTGTTACAGATAACTGTTCAGTCAATTATCCTCACTGAGGCCCCAAGGGTACAAAGTATCTAATTCATGTATCCAATATGCCTCATGCTGCAATAATTTTTTCTGTAGATCACCCTCTCTGATGGACATTTGTACATGATCTATTCTTATATGTCCTAAAGAGGCAACTGAGCCATGTCTTGCTGCACAATAATGTCATGCCATAGCATAATTTGGGTTGTTTATACAAATTGCCATTTTGTGCTCACTAGTTCCCAACTTCAGTGAACGCTTAGTTTATCCGCAGGGGCACATTAAAATATAAATGGCCCCCTGTGTATGATAATTGATAAATTTATTTATATGATATTTTCTCCATATCTGCTGATTAAAAGTTTTTGTATTTCTTGTGCTACTGCATTGTGAGCAGTTGGTGCACTTATATGGGACTGCAGGCATCCAATCTGGTCTAAGGCTTAACTTTTTTTCTAGGAATAGTGTTTTATCTGATGCATCTTTTAAATTATACCCTTTTCTATAACTAAACTTTGGAACCACCTTAATAAGGGGATAGAGCCACAGTTCTGCTTTAAGCACGTCACAGTGTTTCTTGATTACAGATGTCACATCATCATACACTGTATTGTAAGTTGCACAAAACAGTATTTCTTCATTGCCCTCATTTAGCTATGATCTTATTCAAATAATTCAGATCAATCCATGGATTCACCTTCTCTACTGGTTTTAATAGTATACCTGGTTCATACCTGCAGTTTAAAATGTTTTGGCAAGTATTGATCATTTCTTTCTGCAATTCCTTCTTCTCATTACAATTACACTTAACTCAAAACAACTGGCCATATGGTATATTCTTTTAGTATGCCCTGGATGTTCATTTTGATAATGTAAAAGGGCAATTTTGTCAGCGTTCTTCTGGAAAAATGTATTTTTTTTATATTTGTCTTACTTTTTTACCTCCTCCACCGTCCGTCGGAGATCCGCCCTGGTCAACCTGAAGCTTCCACCACCTTATAAGCCCCTCACTCCACTGGTTACTCCTGGCATTTCCCCCCAGGAGGTGGGGCATGGTGCTGTAACTGGAACCAGTGCCGTGGATCTGTATCTAGTTGGGGGAGTCCTTGGCCAGGCGACTGACTGAAGCTCAGGGGCAGGGCGTCTAGAGACATCTGGTAGAGGGATTTTATCCCTATTGGCTGGGGGTGTAGATGTGCAATGATGCCTGCATCTGTCCCGCCCCAGTGACCCTTGACTATGTGTCGGTGCTAGGGTGGTACTCCCAGCTTCCACTAGGTGTCACACCTGCACCGAGCACAGGAACCCTCCACCTCCCAGAGAAGGAGAGCAGTCCTATGGATGCTTGATCCTTCTACCCTGGCCAGCCCTCTGATGACCCAGGCTCATTCCTGAATCTGAGTCACCAGCGTCGCAAGCAGAAATCCAACCGCTGCATCTGTGGGCTGGACCCATTCTGGAAAAATTTTGTATACAGCCAATTGCCTTGCTTGTAGATAGTTATGTCTAAGGAACCAATTTTTCCTTATTTCCTTACTATAATTAACTGTGAGCTTCAAATTATTATCACACAACTTGATGTAGTTAATAAAATCATGTAATGCAATTTCTGGCTCCTCCCATAGGAGGAGTACATCATCAATAAAGTGGACCTATTTCTTCATATAACCATGCCGTATTTTCCTGTTAGTATCTCAGATATAGAGGTCTTCCCATTGTCCTACATAAATGTTTTGCAATGAAGGGGGCAAATGTAGTACTCAGTGCAGTTTCATGTACTGTTGAAAAAAATTAATTCCCAAACATAAAGTAATTTGAGGTGAGAACAAAATCTGATAGAGTCAAAATAATGTTTGTAGGGGGGAGCTACATTATTTGGTCTTGTAGCTAGCATGTCTTTGATAGACTGCAAACCTCCCTCATGAAGAATATTGTTAGAGACACTTTCCACATCATAAGTGACAAGGATTGTTTCTTCACCTACTTTCATTCCTTTTAGAATATTTTGTGTTATCAATATATGACTTAATGTTCTTGATACAAGACTTGGGAAAACGTCTGCAATTTTGGACATTGGCTCTGTTACAGAACTAATATTACTATCGGATGACCAGGAGATTGAAGCTATTTTTGTGGATCTTAGGCAGACGGTATCTACAGTAGTTTTCACTACAAGTAAAATTGTTCTCTGTCTCTGTTATCTAAACTTTTCTTAGGCATTATTAATGAGTATCTTGGCATTGGTTTTTATGGTCTCCATTGGAATCCCTTTCAATTTTTTTATCAAATGTTTCATTCACCAATTGCTTTTCATTTCAGTTACATACATATCTTTAGGCCACAAAAGTACAGCCCTACCTTTGTCTGTTTGCTTAATAATCATATATGGCATCTTTTTGATTTCTCTAAGGGCATCTCTTGCTCGTTTCATTATATTCTGATTTCCCCTACAGTTCTCCTACTTCTTTAACACTTTTCTACATCCTGATCTACTAATATTCTAAAGGAGCTGATGGTCAGGTTCAAAGCTAAACTTGGCATGAATTTGTATCTATTTCTAAACAGAATGTTTTCACATATACAATCCACTTCCATTTCTTTCCCATTGATTGTTATATTACTGCTCACACTAGTCACTGTATGTACTGTATTAACTGCTGTTTATTGTTTCGCAAAATAAACCTTTACATTTTAGGTTTAGTTAACCTAACCCTAAACTGGTTAGGAGGCAATGCTAAACAATATGAACCTTTGTTGGCAGGCCTCTCCCTCTTGTAACTTATAAGTGAACCAGCCATGCTCTGTACCACAGGTGGTAAAAATACCATCCTAGACTGGATACTGTCCAACAGGCCTGAGAGACTTGCTTCATCTGGCACATTCCCTGACTCTATCTCTGATCATATCCCCATTTTCCGTGTCTGGAAAGTCTCCTCCCCCAAAATGCCCTGCAGGGTCATCCTTATGAGGGACTTCTCCAAATTTAATCTAGAATCTTTCCATGCAGATCTGGGGCTTACTAACTGGTCCACTGTATTAACTGCCAGTGACATCTCAGCTGCCCTTGATAACTTTCTTAGTATATTGTTATCCCTACAAGACAAACATGCCCCTGTTATAAAAAGGAGTTAGGAGTACTGTTCCAAATGGCTTCATGGTGGCCTGTTATCCATCTTGAAGGTTAGGGATAAATGCTGGGTTAGTTTCAAGGCCTCACATGACACATCTGTCCTTCAGGAATACAGATGTCTCTGTAATGTGTGCACAAAAGCAATTTTTTTTTTTTTTTTTACGGATGTTATTTTCCACAGGAGCTCCAGCCTTCGCATTCGCTGCTCTCCGCGCCATCCCCGGACATGAGACCCTCCTTCCGGACCTCGTGACTTACCCTCATGGCAGGGTGGTGGAGAGCAACTCAACCCACCTGAACGGGTCCATGCCAGGGAGTATCCTCCGGAATGGCGCCGGAATCACGCCGCATGCCGGGCCCATTTTTCTCGATTTTCTTCCCAGGCGGGCATGGAATGCAATGACGCCAGCGACTGAGTGCACGCACGCTCCCAAGCGTGCACTAGTCATGCATCTGCCACGTCCTGCCTCCCCTCTTTGCGGCTGCGTGCTGTTGATCCCCAGCCTCCACTAGGGGTCAGGCAAGCACCGGCCGCTTAAATCCCCACCCTGGAGATGGAGAGCAGTCCTCCGGATGCTCAATCCATCTCCTCCCCGCCGACCCCCGGTAACCCGTGCCCATTCCCGAACACGGGTCGCCGGCGTGGCGCGAAGTGTAGCGACCAGCGCCTCAACCCTCAGCACCACCGGGCCGGCTAAAAAGCAATTTGTTTTGCCAAGAGTGAATTTTGTACATCTGCTCTATTGATCTCAACCAGAGACCCTAGGAGTTTTGGGCAGAACATCAAGAATATAGTTAGTTGATCCACAAAAGGCTATGGCTTAGATTTGATTATTGATGGTATAAACTGCAGTAATGCTCATACAGTTGCAAATGCTTTTAACTCCCAGTTTTCTGACCTGTCTGTCTATACCTCCCTATTCCCTGCCTCTGATGTACAGGAGTCACACCACTGCTCCCTTCCTGGACTTGCCACTCATCCTCCTATTTACTTCAAGGCTATGTCTCACAGGGAGACACAGAGACTCCTCGCTAGTCCCTCACCCCACTCCAGTGCCGGGTGTGACAATATTAAGCCAAAACTCATCTGCCTTGATGCCCCTTTCCTTTCTCTACCCATCACCAATATCTTTGACATGTCCCTCATTTCAGGAACCATCTATGTACTCTGGATGATGGCTAGGGTTGTTCCAGTATTGAAACAAGGTGACCTTACAAATCTTGAGAACTACTGGACTATAGCCATCCTATCAGCCATCAGCAAGCTACCTGAAAAAGTGGTTGCATCCCAGGTCACTGAATATAACCAGAGTCATGAGCTATTATCCTCAGCGCATCATGGCTTCTGCAAGGTTTATATCACCTCCTCTTCCCTTTCTAAGGTTACTTCAGAGGTCAGGGTCACCATGGATCAAGGTAAATTAACAGGAGCAATCTTTATTGATCTTTCTAAGGCCTTTGAACTGGTGGATCACACCCTCCTGCACTCTAAACTATGGTCTCTTGGCCTGTCTGCCCCTGTCCTTACTTGGTTCACTAACTACCTTCATGGGAGGCAGCAACTTATAAAGCTCAACAGGGTTCTCTAAGAGCCCACTCCTGCAAAGTCTGGGGCCCCTCAGGGGTCCATCCTAGGACCCATTCTTTTCTCCCTGTTTGTAAATGATCTGGCCCTTATACCAGCACAAGGTACTGCCACATTATGTGCAAATGACCTAGTGATCCTAATCAACTCCGAGGACATTAGTGTCATCAACCGTCACCTAAATATTAACCTTACTAGCATGCAGTCCTGGCTTACAGCTAAGAGACTAGCCCTGAATCTTAAATAAACACAGGCTATGCTTTTTGGGTCGCTGGCTATGATTAAAGTGTTTTCTGCTCAATTGAGTATCTATTGTGCTGATGGATTCTCTGTGAGGGTTGCTGACTCCCTCAAATATCTGGGAGTCACTCTTGACCCTCAGCTAGACTTCTCTCTGCTTATCCAAAATGTTTGTAAGGCAGCAAACAGTAAGTTGAGCCTGACACATAGAGCAAAAAGCAATCTCAAGCCAGCTACTCGACTTGCCCTGGCTAAAGGTGTGCTTCTCCCCATGCTCTTTTATGGGCTCATTACCTTCACACATGCTTTCAAATCCAGGCTCTCAAAATGGGACATAACCTATAACAATATATGCCATTTTTCCCTCTCTGTTCCTCAACTCACCCATCATTGTGACCTTTATAACGAACTTGCCTAGCTTTCCCAGGGAATCATCGAAACTTTGTCCTAGGATGTTTCACTGACTGTGTTGTTAGAACTGCTAACCCTCCTGTCCTTGCAGAGCTCTTTAAGTCTGCTAACGCCTCATGGCCACTAAGGTCAAATGGCAAAACCATGTTTCTGATTCCAAAAACCTGTATGCAAATAGGTGACCAGGCATTCACTGTATGTGCACTTAGGCTATGGAATTCCCTTCCTGCCCATGTTCACACTTCCACCTCCCACACATGTTTTAGAAACTCCCTCTGGGATCATCTGAAGCTCACCTTGGTCTGTAACTGTAACTAAGGCACTAGCTTCCCCTTTCTCTACAAGTATTGCACTTTAAAACATTCTAACAGATCTCCTTCCTGAGCCCAGCTCGGAGATGTTAACCTGACTGTCGTGCTGATGTTGTTTTTCTATGCTGTTATTTGCTATTATGTGATGTCATTGCCTGCCTCTCTGTAATTTCCTGCAAATTGTTTGCATTTTTATCTCTGAAATACTGTAAATCCTTGTCTTGCCTGTATATTCTTTGTAATCTCCCTGGTCGTACCTGAAAATAGGCATTTGTTTCTCCAGTGTTCTTACCTGGTAAACATAAGCTAAATAAATAAATGAAGTTGCCTGTACATTTTGAAAAGATCAATTTTTATATTAAAGGCATTGCCTTTATTTGTAGAAACAAATGTCAGGCCTTTTTTCAAAATTGTCTCCATGGGCCAGATATTAAGAACTTTGCCCCAGAGCATAATTAGCACTGCACAGTAGACAGAATTAGCCTGGAACCATATACAACCATATTCAAAGGAATAGCCCCAGGGCTAAATGAGTTGAATATAGTGTGCAATCGAAGGAGTGCAAACAGGGCTAAGAGTGCAGTGCAGCAATAGCCTTGCAAATAAGACAGCACTGAATATAGCAATGAAGATCAGTGCAAATGGCAACAGCAGCCCAGCACACACAGAGGTAGAGTGAGTGAATACTGAACAACTTGGGCAATGTGTGTGCTAGCAAAGCAGTGGAGCACAACAACAGCAAGCAACAGTGCAGGCCAAATACTGCTGAACCCTGTAATGGAACATTACAGCATTGTGTGGTACTAACACATTTACTCTGTGTAATCCCAATTGCCCTGCACTAAAGTTTGCTATATTCAAAACTATTATGCAAATGAACCTACTCAGGAAATTGGAGGGCAAACATACACATTATCATCCCATTATAGCCTGCTTAGCATGTGGATTGCCTGGTGCTATAACATGGTGCACACAGCTCCACCTGTAGGTCAAAGTGGAATTACAGGATGGTAGCCACTTTTCTGTCTGTGTACACAGCTCCACCTGTAGGTCTGACTGGAATTACAGGTTGGTAGCCACAGTCCATGTGTGCTCACAGCTCACAGAGCAATAGTTGTAGTCTTGGTTTGGACACTGATGCAAAGACTAATGTGACCCAGGGGAGTAGCACTACAGGAATGGGTGGTTGTGCTGCATGCCAGAGGCAAATCATTGTTTCTGCCAGTGTTTATCAGACAGTATAGTACCATAGTACACAGCAATGCCTATGGTGTGCTAGGCAACTATGACTGGTGCTAGCAACACAGTGACATGCACAGCTGGAAGGTGTGGCTCAACATTGGACACCATGGCCATACTGTCCTGTGACCCTCGTGTCTTGCAGCAGTGGCATGGGATCCCCACACTACCATACACATGGCTGTCTGTGTGTGCAGGGATCCAGGACAGGTGTAGGGTATTTGATCCAGGGGACCACACATACCATCATACTAGCATACTGCTGTCAGGAGCATTTGGAACATGTTCACTGTGTGGATAGCCCCAGCTGTGTGGCACTATCTACTATGTGGTACAGTCTAGCCACCTGTACACACTTCTCTCAACACCCTCCATTCCCCCAGTGCAGCATGTGCCAACTGGATTGTGTTAGTTTACACCAATGGGTGAACTGAAGATGTGTTTTGCATAGATACACTGCCATAGTGTCCACTGAGTGGTGGGACACCCACTAATGCCTGGCGAGGTTAGGACTGGTGCCAGATGGTGGGGACATGGGTGGTGCCATCTGTGTGCATCATGTCTCGGCCATTATTTTTCTTTATATTGTTCTGTATCATCTTGTTCACTGGGTAAGCACACGTGGCCAAGGCCCAGTGTCAGAAATGACCTGGAAACACTAACTGTGTGGCTGAGATGCAATGGTGTACAATACAGACATACAATGCACAACAGCACGCAATACACAAGTATCACATTAAGTACACATTATAGTACATTACAATACATTACAAATAGTTTGCTGCTGCAAGTGGTGCTCTAGATCAATTGTGTCATTTGCATGAGTGTGCACTTCACAGTAATTTTGGGGCATTGCATTCCACAGTTTGTGTGCCTGTGCATATGGAATGGCCCGGGGTTGCCATCTGCACACACTACCTCCTCACTGGATGCATACAGCCTTGTTCCCAGTTGCAGCTGTGTCTATGCCCCTATCCTGGGTTTTCCTGAACTTAAGACTACCTTTTCATGGGCAGTACTTAGCACCATGCTATGTGTTGCACAATTGTGCCTTGTACCACACAAAAGCTTTGAATATAGCACTGCACATGTATGCATGGTTCCGCCCCTCACTTTGCCCCATGCATACATTATCTTGCTGTACTGGCTAACAGTTGTGCCAGCACTATTTGGTCTTTTGAATATCGCAAGCTGACGCCATTCCAGCAGAATTCCAGTGCAATCGTTTTGTGCCAGGTGCTAAGCTTTGAATATCTGGCCTCTGCTCTGTAATCAGAACTTCCTTTGTGAGGTTAACTATCTCCATTTCTTTGTTTGACTTGATCCACATAGGCACTGTACCCCCAAGTACTGACTATAACTGGCTCTGTGCCCTCTTCCTCACCTTACTATTGAGTTTAAAATCTATAGAGGTATGAATGTGAGTGCAGCCCCTGAATCTACTTATATACCTAAAATGAGTGCTCATAGGAAGTAAAAAAAACATCTAAGGGCTCTAAACAGAACATTCAAAATGTGTGTGGACAATTCACAGGCACACTGACTAAAGGGGAGATTATTAAACCAGGGCACATTTGTTGTATACAGATTATACCAAGCTCAGTTGTGATGTCCAGCAACAGCAGCCCTGTGGTTAGTGCTAATAAATGAAGCCAGAAACAGGAAGAATTACCATTTGTATAGCACTTTCCATATACATGGTATCCCAAAACACTTTACAAGGAATGGGAAACTGGTAGGGAAGTGTTTGTGACTGTGCAGTGACAGACATTTTGCCCATCAATGCCCATATACTTGGATAATTCCATGAATTTTGTCAGTACGGTGGAGAAATTCTCCTGCCCTTGCAAAAAGTGCCTTGAGTTATTTTGTTTCCAGTTGGACACCCACCAGGACAGCACCAAAGATGGGTAGATGGGACCTCAGTTAAACATCTCATCCAAAGGACAGTACACCCCAACAGTACAGCAATCCCCTAGTATGGTACTTGAGTGTCCACTGTTTATAGTCTGAACACAATCTCAGAGTGAGACTGGAACCTGCAGCCTTCTATCCTGGAGGCAGATGTGGTACAAACCAAGCCAGTCTGGGACCTTCTACTGGAACACACATCTTAAGATATTTAAAGGCCTGGAAACACATGGAAAAGAATATAATATCCAGCTTAAGTCAGCTACCAAGCTATTCACCTTTCCAACTCCAAGAAAGATACCTTTATCTCTGCTGCTCAAAGTGAAAGAGAACCTAACTAAGATAGAAGAACTGTGAGTGACTGAAATGCTTGATGAACTAACAGACTGGACTGCAGGATGGTAATTATTCTAACACTTAATGGTAAGGATCAAAGTAGTGTCAATCTGACAAAGTTTAATTAGAGTTTGTGGAAAGGAGAAAATATCCACTTCTAGCAACTGACCAGACATTATTTCTGCTGTGGTGTGTCAAAGTGTATTCTAAACTGGATACTAATTCAGGGTTATAGCAGATAGCAATGTCCACGGAGTCAGCTTTACTGACAACATTTATCACACCAGCAGTTAAATTTCTGTTTTAAACCCCTTCCATTTTGTATGCAATTTGCCTTAGAATACTTTCTGAAGAGCATGTTTCAGATACTGGAGAGCCTAGAAGGTATACTTTCACGAAAGGATCCATCCTTGTTTATTGAAAAATACAAGCTGAGCAAGGCAGATGATTGCATAATGCCCTTTTGAAATACAGAAACATAGAAGTTGATTGCAGAAGGAGACCACCAGGTCCATCTAGTGTGCCTATTGTCTTTTAGCCTAACCTTCTAACTGCCCTTGGGTTTGAGGGCTCCCTTGTATCTGTCATAAGCATTCTTGTAACCTACCACTGTGCTTGTCCCCACCACCTTTGCAGGCAGGCTGTTTCAGGCATCCACCCCTCTTTCTGTGAAGAAAAACTTCCTGGAGTTGGTGGAGAGCTGCCTTCCTTGCAGCCTTAGATCATGTATCTGGTTCAATGTCACTATTAAGTGTGAAGTTCCAGAAGGTCAGATTACATTGCTGGGACACATTATTGACTCCAGTTGATTAGGGCCAGAACCAGAAAAAGTGCAGGTGATCTCACCTGAGTCAGCTGTCAAACAGCATACAATACAAGTCAGCAATTTACTGGGAATAGCAAATCAGCTGTGAAATTTTCCACCATGACTATCTGACATAATGAAGCTTCTTAAGGATCTCTGAGTAAGACAAATCAGGGGACCTGTGGTGATGTACAAGGAAAGGTATTTCAAAACATTTAGAGAAAGTTGAGTTCAACATCAGCTTCAGAATGTAATGACTCCAAAAGGCAAATGATTGTATCATCCTATAGACTATGTACTGTAAAATCTGTCAGTCAGTTGTGACCAGTAGCATATGCTTCCAGAGCACTATATAATACTGAAACATGGAACATGGAAGCATAGAATTTCACAGCAGATAAGGACCACTTGGTCAACATAGTCTGTCTATTTTGACTTGCCATTAGTGTCACCATAGACTCTACTTGATCTTCAATTCTCCCCACTTGTACTTTCTCACATCTCTCCTGAATTACCTCCCTCCTGCTTCACTGCATGCCTTGTTTTCATGTGTCTTTTTTTTGAAAATTACTCCTCCTCTTCCTCTACCTTATTTACCCTCATGAGGCATTTTTAGGTCTCTTACATATCCCCCCTAACTCATCTCTTTCAGGGTGTACATACTGAGGTCATTTAGTTTCTCCTGCTGGGGCTTCTGATGCTGATGCACTGAGCTAAGACAGGAAAGAGAACCATATTATGGGTTGTGTTGAAGTAAATTTTGTCAATGCATTATGCAGGGTCATTGTGCCACTCTATGTATAGATCCCTGGTGTTACCTCATTTGGAGTATTGGGGCCAGGTCTTGGCACCGTGTTACCAAAGAGATAATGTCAAGATAGAGAGTGAAGAAAAAAAAAACAGGTTGTTGGGAGGGTGAGAAATAATGAGCTGTTAGGACATTTTAACTGACCTTAACCATTTAAGCCTTGAAAAAGTATGAGAGGCGATTTGATTCAGGTATATACAATTGTAATGAACACCACACCAAAAAGAAATCTAAACTTAGAACTAAAAGAAATGGACAGGCTGAAATATTAGTAGGAAACAAATGGGGGATTTCTGAAAATATTTCTTTACATAGTGGACATTGGGCATCTGGACTAGCTTACCTTTTATGATAGTTTCCAGGAGGTACAGGGTGAAGTTCAGGTGTAGTGAACTCCACCAGGGAAGTTCCAAGTAAAGTTTCAAGTGAAGTAAAACTCTGCTTCATCTCTACTAATAAGTCTGCTTTTATCTGAGATTTCTGTGTTTTTTATGTGTTCAACAAAACAAGACTATCACAATGTGAGGGATATGTAAAGTACAGCACAGGACAGGACAGGGTGTGCAGTTACAAGTGAATAAGGCAAGGCTCGGGTGGTTGTTAGCCATGATACATAGCTGAGTGCTAAAACCACTGGAGAAGTACCTTACTCATTTATGACCACACACCCTGGAATGTGTTACCCATTTATAAAATGGGCTTTTATTCATACGTAGTTCAGATGAGTGTGCAGTCGTCAGAAAAATAATCAATGATCATGTGACCTGTTTTGACCAAAGAGGGTACAGGATTTACATGGCCCCTTCTCTAATGTTGAATACAAAATGACTACTCCATTAATCTGCATACAGTCACATTCTACTAGCATGTAACAGGTTGTTTTTCAAACACCTTGAGATGCAGGTATATAAATGTTACTATTATGTATTTATTGTTCCCTCTGTGGGGTAATCTCATTTAGGAGCTTAACTTACAAGAGGGTCTCCAAGGGAAATAAATAATATCAGCATCAATTATTACATTACCAAAACAGTTAATTAAAAGTTTCAAAATATTGCTGGAGAATGTATTTTATCTATATTATAAAAAGCATCTCAGAAATGCTGCAGTCTGATTGGCTGTCAACATTCCAAGACCTTTACATTAATCTTTGTTAGACTGTCATGTGTAGCCTAATCACCATGGCACATCATTTCTTTCCATTAGCATTCCATCTTCTAGTACTGCTGAATGACTAGAATGATGTCTTCTTATTTGGAACCAGCATTCTTAAACAGTTGATGGATGAACTATTTTATTAAAATAATCTCCCTTTCAATGAGAAAAAAACATTACAAAGTTGCACTAATAACACTTTTCTTTTGCAATATGTTTTATAATTTATGTATTTAGTTTTTCTCAACCAGAGACAGAAACTGCCTGTTTTCAGGTACAACCCGGGGCAGTACAACAATAGCAATGCAATACATGACATATTACAGTGTGTAACCAGAGACACAAATGTACAGGAGTATAACAATCAAAGTTGGATGAATTCATATCCTAATTACAAATTAAAGCAAGTACAGAAATACAGATAGACACAGGTACATCATTACAACAGTATACTTTTTTTCTAGTACATATCTAGGTCTGCATAGTATTCATACAATTGTTGTCCAGTTACCTATTGGAGGAGCATTTACATGTAGTGATTACTGAGAGGTGCTTATGAAAGGCTGTTTTGAAGCTCCCATAAGTGGTACTAGCACAAATCCCATATGGAATACTATTCCACAGCCTAGGGGTGAAGTTTTGAAAAGCTACTGTCCCTAGATTGGTTCTAATCTTGGATATACCAAGTAATCCAAGGTCAGAGGACCTTATGGGATATAGAAACATAGAAACATAGAATCTGACGGCAGATAAGGACTGCTTGGTCCACCCAGTCTGCCCATTTCCCTACCTGATGGATAAGCTGCAGATCCTAGTTAACCAGCAGCCTACTTCTTCCTACCCCCACCCCCTAGAATTGCCTTATGACTGTCCCATGCATGCTTGAATTCCACCACTGTTTTTGACTCCACAACCTCCTCTGGAAGGCCGTTCCATACATCCACAACCCTCTCTGTGAAAAACTACTTCCTTAAATTACCTCTGAGCCACCCCTTCTATCTTCAAATTGTGCCCCCTTGTTCTTGCACACCTCTTTTTTTGAAAGATGCTACCCTCTTGGACTTTGTTGATTCCCTTGAGGTACTTGAAAGTTTCTATCTTGTCCCCTCTCCTCCTTTCCTCGAGACTATACATATTAAGCTCCTTAAGTCTCTCTTCATATGTCTTCCGTGCAGACCCTGTATCATTTTAGTTGCCCTCCTCTGGACAGCTTCCATCCTGTCTATGTCTCTCATGGAGATTGGGTCTCCAACTGCACGCAGTGACTCCAGATGTGGTCTCACCAGCTGTCTGTACAGAGTGATAATAACTTCTTTTTTCTACTGGTGATGCCTCTCCTATGCACCCCAGTATCCCCCAGCCCTCCTTGCTGCTCTCACATTGCTTGCCCACCTTTAGGTCATCTGATATGACTATCCCCAGGTCCCTTTCCATTTTGTTGTTGTTAGTATCTCACCCCCATTGTGTACTCTTCCTCTGGGTTTTTGTTTCCCAGGTGCATTACCTTGCACTTCTTAGCATTGAATCTAAGCTGCCATACATTTGATCATTCCTCTAACCTTGCCAAGTCCCTTCCATCCTTTTCCACCCACCTTGTGCATCAACTCTGTTGCAGATCTTTGTGTCATCTGCAAAGAGACATACTTCTTCCTTCCAGTCCCTCTGCAATGTCGCTTATAAAGACATTGAAGAGGACCGGTCCTAATACTGAACCCTGCGGTACCCAACTAGTAACCCCCCTTTCTTCAGAGTGGACTCCATTTACTATTACTCTCTGTGTCCTATTCTCCAGCCAATTCTTTACCCAGGCTGTCATCTTGAGACCCACTCCCAGGCTGGCTAACTTGTAAATTAATCTTTTGTGTGGAACTGTGTCAAATGCCTTGCTAAAGTCTAGGTAGGCCATGTCCACAGCTCCTCCCTGATCAACTACTTTGTTCACCCAGTCAAAGAAATCTATCAGATGTGTCTGGCATGACCTTCCCACTGTGAATCCATGCTGCCTTGGGTCCTGTACCCCTCTGGCCTCTAGATACTCAACAATTCTTTCCTTCAGAAGTGATTCCATCATTTCCCCTACCACTGAGGTTATTTATTTTTGAAATTTAAATTTATTGAATTTTAGAATAGAAAGAAAAATACAATACATAAGGGAATACACCTTAAGGGATTGTCAAGGAAAGGGAAAGGGTTGCAACCAGGTTAATAAACACCGTAAATAAATATATACAATCACCGTAATATAAGCTGGGACAATACAAAGGGAAGAAGAAAAAAAAAAAGAAAAATACCCCCACCTACCCCCAACCCCCAAACCCCCTCCTTTGCCCGGAGAGTTGCACAAGTAGAGAGAGGCCAGGTCGAAAAAGGGGACATCTGTAATATGGAAACTAATAGCACTGGATGATCTAAAGTGGCATAAAAAACTAAGGATAAGAAAAACCAGAAACATGCCTACCCTAAATAAAGTGCACTCAACTTGCCCCATTTCCGATCGAAAGACACCGGGCTATGCCTGAAACTAGCAATAAGTTTCTCGGTATTGAGACTGAGAGACATCTCCCTAAGCCACTCTTGATAGGTAATAATATCTTGGTCTAACCAATGCCTGAGGACCAATTTTTTAACTGCCATTGAGATAAATGCCATGTGGTATCTACGTTCCTTCACTGAGATGCCGGAGTAGTAACCCAAAATACAAATACCAGGGATAAATAGCTCTTTCAGACCTAACAGAGGGTCAAGACAGTTTCTGAGAGCGTCCCATAAAGGTGCCACATTAGCACATTCCCAAAAAATATGCAACAAGTTCCCTTCGGCTGCACCACATCTCAAACAGAGACTAGACTCCAGTTTACCAAACTTGGCCAACTTAACTGGAGTATAGTAGAGATTGTTTAAGATATAGTATTGGGTCAGTCTGTGATTATCTTGGGATAAGTAACGATACACATCCTTCCAAATTGAGTCCCAAGCGGGGAGAGGGATCGAGCCAGAGAGTGACCAGATTTTGGAACCCTCTAAGGGAGTGGGGAAAAGGTCAGCCAACAATTTGTTATAAATGATAGAGATACTTCTACGTGAGCCAGCTGCCTCCTGTATTTTCTCAAGAAAAGGCCTTATTTTGGAGGGGAAACAGTTCGGCCCCAAGGTTTGGAGGACCAGATGTCTCAGTTGAAAAACCTTAAAAATACATCTCTGAGGAATGTGAAGGGACTTTAAGATTCCATCCAAATTGAGGAGAGTACCTTGCTCATACAAAGACTCCACAGACAGATTTTGTAGCTGTGGAAGCCAGTCAGTGACTAACCAGCTACCTCCAATTTTGAGGTTAGGATTTAAAACCAGAGGTTGGGCTGAATCTTTGGATGGGAGGAAGTTAAAGAAGTTCCAGCACTGAGAAATAATTCTAATGGACAGGCCTATAGGGGAGTCACGGATGGCCGTGGGGAGCGTGGAGAATGGGTGCCAGAAAATGCAAGAAGGGTTTAGATTTGCTTGAGCTAATAAATTTAACTCAAGCTGTTGCCATATGGGTGGAAATGTGGAAGGCTGAGTGTTGGACAGCTTCCCCTAATCTAGCCAAGTGACTAGCCCAATAATAAAGCAAGAGATTGGGTAGGCGAAGGCCCCCCTTATCCCTGGGCGCGGTAAGCCTGAGAAAGGCTCTACGAGGTTGTTTCCCCTTCCAAACAAAGTTCGATAGTGTCGAATTAACCTGAGTAAAGAACTGCCTGGGTAACCAAATGTTAAGATGAGTCAGGGGGTATAATAGCCGGGGCAGGATATTCATTTTAATAATATTAATTCGCCCCCAGGTGGAGAGAGGCAACCATTGCCAATGATCAAGGTCACACTGAATTCTCCTGACAGCATTGTCTAAATTGAGTTCCTTAGCCAAGCCTTCCCCCCAGTTACATGAACACCTAGGTATTTAAAGGAAACCGGGGACCACTTCATACCGAACCACTCAAAATCCAATTTAAAGGTGAGAGAGTTAACCGGGAATATGACCGATTTGGAAACATTCAACCTGTAGTTGGATACCTGACCAAAACGGTCAATGGTTTGGAGGACATGAGTTAAAGATTGTACGGGGTTGGTAAGGTATAACAGTATGTCATCAGCAAAGACCCGATAAGGTTAGGGAAGTTGCATGGGTACAACCCCTGATTTGCGAAGAACCTTTAATACTCACCAGCAATGGTTCCAAGTACAGGTTGAATAGGTAGGGGATGGGGCAACCTTGGCGAGTGCCAGCGCATAAGGAAAAACTGGAGGAAAAGACCCATTACAATAAACTTTAGCGAGGGATTTGTAAATAGCCATAATCATTTGGATAAAGGAGTCAGGAAGCCCATTCTCTTCAGAGTAGCCATTGAAGTCCCAGTTCACTTCGGTCAGCTTTTCTGCATCAAGCGCAACTAGGACCATAGGATCTGGCAAGGTACAGGTTACCTGAAGGACATGGGCAAGGGTTCTCAGATGGTCAGCAGATGAACGCCCCTGAACGAAGCCAACCTGTTCCGGGCTCAGCAAATGCTGCCAGACCCTTTTGATTCTGGACGATAAAATTTTAGATAGGATTTTGATATCATAATTTAAAGAGCGATATTGGGCGATAGCTGGCGAGGCTCAGTTAGGGGCTTATCGGGTTTTAGGGATTAGGATTATTATTGCTTCTAAAGAGAGGGATCAGTCACCACTGAGAAACAAGTATTCAGTATAGCTTAAGCAACAGAGGGGATAGCTCTTTGCAGAAAACCTTGTAAAGGTTGAGGGTAGCCATCCGGGCCAGGGCTTTCCCTAAAGGTAGGTCTTCGATTGCCTCTTCTACCTCACCCAGAGTGATAGGGGCAGACAGCAAATCGCAATGATGAGACTGGAAGGACGGAGCTTAATATTGTCCAAGAAACGCTCTACCGACTGGACATGCGGACGCTGTGGAGCTGGAACTGTAAATACCTTTATAAAAGACTTCAAAAATGTGGGCAATCTCCCTAGGTAGCGACTTAGAGGTACCGTCCTGAGCTTTGAGAGCCGGAATTAAATGGGAGCTCTCTATTTCCTTCAATCTCATCGCTAACATCCGGCCCGATTTTTCCCCTTGCTCAATATACCTAGTCCTGGACTTAAAAAGAGCATATTCAGCTTTGTCACGGGTTAAGTCATTGTATTCATTCCTAAGTTTGATGAGAGCCGATAAGTTAGTTGGGGAGTTGGAGGAGAGAAGTTTGTCTTCGGCCAGTCTCAACCTACTAGACCGAGACCTGATTTTAGACTCCCTTACCCTTTTCCTAGTAGCCGCGATCTTGATAAGCTCCCCTCTGAGAAAGCATTTAAAGGAGCACCACAGTAAATCCAGCGACTCACAGAACCTTGATTCAGTGAAATACATGAGGATCATGTCCCTGATTTGGGAGACAGAATGTTCTTCCTTCAGATTTCGCGTATTGAGTTTCCACAGCGTGTCCGCGTTGACCCTGGATAACCGGAAATCTTGATCCAAACCAGGGGTGATCTGAGATAACTATCGTCTCGATACCCACTTAGGAAGTACAACTCATTAGTGAGGAACTAACTAGGATGTAATCGATTCTTGACCAAGTTTGGTGAACCTGGGAATAGAAGGAGAAAGCCGATTATCGGGGTTAAGAAGACGCCAGGGGTCACAGAGACCCAACCGGCTAATAAAGTCAAAAAGGGCATGTTGTGCAGGGAACGCTGGTTTAATTGGTCTATAGGTTTTGTCGAGATCGCTGGATGGGGCTACATTCCAATCGCCTCCTAAGATGAAAAGGGAAGGTAGAAATCTGCTCAGGATATCTGCCAGGGACATAAGGAAGGATGGGTCGCCACCCACCGGAGCGTAAATCGCCCCTAAAACCACATTACTATTATCAAGCTGACCCTTGACCAAAACGTATCTGCCCTCCCGATCAATAACACAATCATCAGCAACGAATCTAATGTGATGTTTAATTAGGATTGCAACCCTACTAGCTTAGAGCCAGGGGCAGTGAAACCTGAGTAAACCCCAGCCTTAGCACTTGCTTTTCCTCAGAGGCAGCAAATGGGTTTCCTGTTATAAAACTATATCTCGTTAAGTAGGCAATTTAGAAAGACCTGGCGTCTCTTGAGAGGGTCGTTGATGCCTCTAACATTCCAGCTTGCAATTTTAACAAAACTCAATGCCATGATAGCTACCTAGTAGTAGGCCAAGCACAGGAGCATCACCCACATTACAGATAATAGCCTTGAAATTACGCGGTAGGCCCAGCAATAGTATACACCCCACAGGTGGTGAAACTCTCGAGGCACCCTCCCCCATAACCATTGGAAAGACAATCCACAACATATAACTTAGTCACCAACACACATAGATAAATCAGAACATTGGGATCACCGATACCAGAGAAACAAAGCCAGGACACGCTGATCTGGAAAAAGTAACCAACCCCCACCCCAAATGAAAAGCCAACAACTACCACCACAATACCCCCAAGAACTATATACAATCCGTCCCTCTGTATCAGAAGGCAAGTACACCACAAAAGAATGGCCTTTGGAAGGTCGGTCCCAGGACTGGCAGACCAGCGGCTAGCTGTAATAAAACCCTGAGTGGTGTCCCCATTGACAAACAGCAACGCGGAACAAAATAGCAGAGCGAAGCCGGTGCCGACCCCAAATTGGTTGTGAGACTGCATCTCAAAGCACACCCTCCCCCGCCCTTCCCCAGCCAGAAATGAGAAAGGAAAAGAAAGAGTAATAAAACGTCTACCCCAACAAAACACCCTACTCCCAAAATGGAGCTTGAAAGGAACCAGGCACACAGCAATAATCACGTAAATCGGGCCAACATGACTTGATAGGGAAGGGAAAAACTCACCATGTGGAGAGGACAAACCAACAAACGCTAGTCCCTTCGCTCCGTTACAGGTGAAGCAGTAACGGGAGTGAATATAGAAACGGGGAGCTTGGGATCAAGGTCTACAATTCAGCCACCGCAATACCCGGATAGGTGGAAGGGGAGGGAAAAACAGGTTGGACCCATCCGGTGCATCGGTAAAGCAAACCGTGTGGAACCGCACACAAAACCGAGGTTCCCACCCCCCCATGCTCCACCAGGCGGAGGTCCCAGCTAAGGAAGGCCCAAGCCACAACCCCAGCCAGAGACCGCCCCAGCCCGCGTGAAGGCATTGCTTCCCCCCGGGAGAGACCAGAAGCTGGCACATCAACCAAACAAGGCCAGACAGCCAAGGTAAGCACAAGAAAAACTTAACACTGCAATTCAGCATAACAGTCAGCCTGATTTGAAGAGGTCAGGCAACCTCTTAGTAAGTTCACTTTTGGCATGTTCAGGAGTCTCAAAGGAACCTGGGCGTTGTCGAGATTGATTTGGAGCCTAGCCGGATAGTTCATATGGAATTTGAGGCCAGCTGCAATCAATTTTGTCACCAACGGGTGAAATTCTCTTCTCCTCAGTCGGGTTTCAAGGGTAAATCCTGGGTTATTCTCAGTGTGCGATTCTCCACAAAACTGCTTGCAGACTTTTGACTTTCGACAGGATGTGCTGCTTTCCAGGTAACTGAGCAGCTTAATCATAATGGGTCTAGGAGAGGAGCCTGAGTGGAGGTTTAGGCTTTAGGGATCTGTGGGCATGCTCGATGTGGTAGGAGGTATATGGAGAAGGGCCCACAATCTTAGTTAAGAGTTTTTGCACAAAGACAGGATGTCTGGTCCCTCCTCACCCTCCGGTAACCCTAACACCAAAATGTTGTTCCTCCTGCTCGACCTTCGAGGTCCTCAGTTTTCAGCTTCAGCTTCACAATTTGTTGTTTGAGCAGGATTATATCAGGTTCACATTTAGCCTTCCAGGATTCCAAAGAGCTGGTCCGAGCCTCCGGAGTCGCCCCACCCGAGTCGTGAGGAGGCGGATCCTGTCATAGATTTAAGCTCTGCTGAGATCTCCTGCAGAGTTTCACGAAAGAATCAGCTCCTGCAGAAACCGATCTTCGGTGGCGGGCAGGGATCGGTTGAGCGTCTGACCCGGCCGGATTGGGTTCGACTTTTAACCCGCTTTCTGGGGTGTTGGCGTCGTGTTAGCTTGGCCCCTCGCTTTTCATTTCGGCTTCCATCATCGCACCGCACCTTGTCAGAAAACTCATTGAAAAGGAAGACAAACGCCAAAATAAAGTGACGGTGGGTTGTGTGGGGTTAGGGTAACAGATAGCTCGCCTGAAATAATTGGCAGGAATCGATAAATAGTGAGATACACTGGCTGAGAGGGGAGAGCTAAGGAACTAGGCTGCCATTAAGAGCACCACCCCACGTGACTCCTACCACTGAGGTTAAACTAACAGGTCTGTAGTTTCCTGCTTCTGCCTTGCTCCCACTTTTGTGAAGGGGAATCACATCTGCCCTCCTTCAGTCCTCAGGTACCACCCCATCCTCCCATGATTTGTTAAAGAGGGTAGTCAGTGGTGTCACTAGTTCTACCCTTAGTTCTTTTAGAATTCTGGGATGAATCCCATTAGGCCCCATTGCTTTGTCCACCTTCAGTTTTAAGAGCTCTTTCAGAACCCTTTCTTCTGTAAATGGGCTGGTATCAACTTCTGTATCCAGAGTGTTTCTACTGTTTGTTTTAGGTACCTCCCTCTTCCTTTGTAAATACTGAGCAAAAATATTTGTTTAGTATCTCTGCCTTTTCACAGTCACCTCTGCCCACCCTCCCTCCCCTTTATTAAGCCTCACTATCCCTCCCTTGGTCTTTCTTAGCTCCTGATGTACCTATAAAAGGTTTTATCCTCTTCTTAACTGAGTTGGCTGTCTTTCCTCGGTTTGGGCCTTTGCTGTTCTGACTGCCTTTCCAGCTTCCTTTGCTTTAACTGATACAGTTCTCTGTCCTGTTCCTTCTGTGATTCCTTGTACTTCCTGAATGCTTTCTTTTTTCTTGAACCTTCACTGCCACTTCTTTGAGAACCATAGTGGTTTCTTACCTCGCTTCGTTTTGTTTATTTGCTTTACACAAAGGCCTGTTACCCCTGTGATGGCAGTTTTATTATTCCCCATTGTTCTTCCACCCTCCTTCCTGCCCATTTGCTAGTGCATTCCTTAGGCACTCACCATTTTGGCAAAGTCAGCCCTCCTAAAATCCAGTCACCTTTGTCTTTGTATGGTTTGACTCTATTGCTGTGTTTATTAGAACCATACTGTTCGACGGTCGCTAGTTCCCAGATGGCTACCCACTCTACATCTGTGATCCTCTCCATCTCCATTTGAGAGAACCAGGTCTAAGATTGCTCC
The DNA here is from genome assembly GCA_016271365.2 of Neoceratodus forsteri. Lineage (NCBI taxonomy): Eukaryota > Metazoa > Chordata > Ceratodontiformes > Ceratodontidae > Neoceratodus > Neoceratodus forsteri. The sequence continues at coordinate 37,638,661 of CM057450.1, forward strand.
CTCTCGAGTGGGCTCCAATACTAGTTGTCTAAGGCATGCCCCCTGTAGGGCATCTAGAATAACCCCACTCTTAGTAGTGGCTGCTGCAACTGCACTCCAGTTAACATCTGGCATATTCAGATCACCCATCAGCAATATCTCCCCTTTATCTGCCATTCTAAGTATACTTTCTATCATTTCTTGTCCATTTCCTCCCCCTGAGAGGGAGGTCTGTATACAACCCTGTGCGGATTGTAGTGCTATTTCCTGCCTCCAAATTGACCCACAGTGCTTCTTCTCCTCCCTGTTTACCTTTTTGTTCTGTTGCTTTGATTTCTTTCTTATGTAGAGAGCTACTCCTCCTCCTCTTTACCCTCCCTGTCCCTCCTGTAGATAGTGTATCCTGGTATGTTTACGTCCCAGTCATGGTTCTGTGTGTACCATGTTTCTGTGACTGCCAGATATCCAGATCTTTCCTCCTCCATCAAGGCCACTAATTCAGGGAAGCTTGTTACCCAGACTACGGGCATTGGTACTCATTGCTCTCCATTTTTTGATGGCTTTACTTTCTGTAGCGGCATCCCCCACTGACCTTTCTACCTTGGTCTTTTTCTCATTTAGTACCCTGTATTGTAGGGGGAGGCTGGGATTTTCCTGCTGCTTATCAGTGCCTCCCTCCTTGACTAGTTTAAAGGCTTGCCAATGAAGCATTTAAACTGATTGCCCAAAAGACTTGTTCCCTTCCTGGACAGATGCAGACCATCCTGCCAGTATAGGCTGGTGTCCCTTCAGGTGGAACCCCAGTCCCCAATGAAGCCAAACCCCTGTGCTCCACACCATTTTTTCAACCATTTGTTAAACTGCATGGTGCAAAGTACTCTTGCCTCACCCATGCCACTGACAGGCAGCACCTCTGAGAAGGATACTGTGTGTGCTACTTGTCTTAAGCCCCTTCCCAACTCTACAAAGTCCTTCTGCACTGCTCTAATCTCATGATGAGCTAAGTCATTTGTCCCTAGGTGGACAAGGACGTCCAGCTCAGACTCCCGTGCAACTGTTCTCGTGATCCTAAGGTTGCGCTTCCTGTCCCTTCAAGCCATGGCACCAGGCAGGCACTTTACTTCAGTTTTCCCTGATATGGGTTTGAGTGTGGTATAAGTCACTCTGTGAGTTGCTGAGGTTGTTAGTGGCCAAAGACTTTTTAAATAGTGTTATACCTTAATAAGCTGTGCAAGGCACTGGGGGCGCCAATCTAAATTTGCCTATAGTCCACAGTGGTGAACAAGCCTGTTGGAAGAAAGTGCAAAGTGGCATATGTTATTGTAAGTGGTGTCCCACTTTTTAAGTGCAAGTTTGGATGCTGTGGATGCATATACTGAGGTGTTATACATGAGCTTGGGGAGTAGAACATCTCTTGCTATGGGCAGTCATGCATAGTGGGTAAGTTGTATCTAATTTTATAGTCCAGGCTGAGCCTAGAATTTACTGCTTTACAGGTCTTAGTTATGTACAAGTGAAAATCAAGAGAGGGATCCAAAGTGACTCAATGGTAATTGAAGGAGTGTGTGTTTACAAGTGGGACACCATCTAGATATGTGATCTGTAGGGGTGTTTGACAGCTTCTAAGCTTTGGGTGGGAGCCAAAAAGCATGGCTTGTGTCTTTGACATGTTGAGGAGTAGCTTATTCTTCTATAGCCACTTTTGTACAGCCTGTACATAATAGAAAAGCATATTATTTATATTGCAAATGTGTTTGGAACTAATAATAAGCATTAGGTAATTTTGCATATAAGATGGGCATACTGTATGTCAGACAGTTTGCAAATTGTTGATGTGCTGTAAGAAAAGGAGTGGTCCTAATATGGAGTGCTGGGGGGACCCTAATTTCAGATGGTAAAGGTTCTGAGGAAGATGAGCCTGATTTTACCAGTTGCTGTCTGTGTTGGAGGTAGTTGGTATACCATGCTTGTGCATCAGGGGACAGTCCAAAATGTCTAAAATTAGTGTGGAGTAAGGTATCTACAGTGTCAAAGGCCTTGGTGAGGTCTATGAAACTGGAACATGTATACACCCCTCTATGCATTGCAGTAGCTTTGTGGTTGATCAGTGTAAGCAAGGCAGTAGAGGTACTGTGATTACTTCTAAAACCATGTTGGTGAGGATTTATTTATTTATTTGATGAATCGGAAATACCCTTTGAGTCACAGACTCTTTAATAAAGGCTCCATGTCAGTGATACATGAGGGCAACAGTTAAACAATATAGAATGGGGAGAAATACTCAAGAAGAATAGGTGCAGTGGAATTATATACAGTTGTACATCAGCGCATATCTATTTACAAGCTGGCCAGAGACAGGCCGTAGTTAAGCATCATAACTGCAGATTGTACAGGAAGATACAAGGAGATACAAAGTTGTATAGCAGGCCCAATGGGCTTTTGTTTTACAAGTTACACAGGGTGGTGCAGCAGGCCAATTGGGCCCTATTTATCCATGCAGATAGTATAATCAAGGCCCTAGGTTTGCCATGATTCCGCGGTTGTGGCCAACTGCGGAAATATCCATGGAATTCACAGCTAACAGTGGAAATTGCACCTAACTGTAGAAATTGCACCCAGCCACGGATGCAGAAACTGTACCCGACTGTGGAAACTAACTGGCAGCCATAATGAAGTTTCAATAACAGAGACTGTATGGCTGCAGCACAAATCTGTGATAGTTTTTTTTTTTCTGGCAAAAATTAAAAATACCATGAGAATAAAGCCCCCAATAGCAGACATTAAGAAAAAAACTCCTGCAGGCACAGCCGTTTGACAATAGAATAGCTGTCAAGTAATTCAGTTAGCTGTTCTCCGAGAGCTGTGATAGTGGGCATGAAAACGTTTTTTTTCTGGGTGGTGGCAGTTGCCAAAAGTTTGGTTTCAGCTGGTCAGTCCAAGCGAGTCAGCAGCAGGACTGATTTATTAGAAAAACCATACATAGAGTATTTGCTGACCATCTCTCCCTCAGTCTGTCTATCGGTGGGTAAGTTAATGTGTTGATTTTCAGCAGGATATGCAAGACTTCATGCTTCAGCTCTGTAGCCTGTAACGTTGAATGCATCTGTGCTTGGTTTACTCCTGACTTAGTGTTATTCCTTCTGCTACTAACCTTACTTTACATTTATTGTTCTGTATGAGGTATTTTTCAGGGTTCTGTGTTAGTTTTTTCCCCATTACTGTTGTTGCCCTCTCGACTGACTGTCCTGTCACTTCATGCTTCTCCAAGTTACAGTTTATCTGTTCTGTCATCGGACAGATGTGTAGTCATTTTTAAGATGTGACAGTGTTTAATCGGGGTGCTAAGTTGTAATGCACCTTTGCACCCAATCTTCATGACTGCCACATAGTTCATGATTTTTGTGTGGAAAAAAAACCGAATTTTCATACAGGATAAGATTGCTGAGCTGTTGTTCCATCAGATGCAACAGCCTGTCACTTCTGCATCTCTTCTGCATCTACATCTTGAGATTGGGCAGCAGAAAAGCCTTAAAGTTTCTGCTGCCCGATCTCAAGATACAGATGCAAAGAAGATGCAGAAGTGACAGGCTCTGTTGTAGCTGATGGAACGACAGCTCAGCAATCTTATCCTGTATGAAAATGGAATATGAACAGAGTTTGGGAGCTTGACAGAGGTAATAACATTCTGGAAAATGGCAGCAGATAAGAGGGACATTTGGTATGGTTATAGTATAGTACACCAGAAGAAAAAATAAGTGCTGTCCACAAGAAATACTGTAAACATCCACTGTACTTCAACACTTTGAGTCCGGCCCAAGTTCTTCCCGGGGTGGGGAGTGGTGGTAGTAAACCTTTGCACTTGCACTGCAGCATTTCTTGTGGAAAGTACTTACTTTTGCTCTTCTGATGTGTGTTGCTGTTGTGTTGGTAAGCAGTTCTTCATTTTCCGTTGCACCGGACATTTTGTTTGTACTGTATTATTATGGGCACTATCAGATTGTGAGCACATTAATGCTGAGTTAGGTTTATCTGTCAGACCATTTTTTAAATTAATTATGCAAACAGTTTAATTACTTTGCACCTATTCCTCTTAAAGGGATATGAAAGACAGAAACATTGTCAGTACCTAGAGGGGTGAGTGCCAGTTTTATTGGTTTGCCCCTCCACCTCCTGGTGCAGCTGTTTATTGTTCTGGTTTATTTTAGAAATGTTCCATGCATGCTGCTGCTGTGTATGTTTGTATTTGTAAGGTACCCTGAGCAGGACAGATAGTATAGCAAGGCATCAGTAAATAAAATACTTGATTGAACGGCCAGCTCCATGTAAAAACCTTTTACACAACTGAAGCCCCTCAATGGTTCTCTGGGGCTAGATCCAGTTCTTGGTTGAAAAAAAATAATAATAATCTTTCATCCTCAGCAGGTCCGCTCTGGATATAAGTACTGTCAGGCTCTTCCAGAGCAGAATTAAATCTGAAAGCCTTGCTTCAATACATATTTTAATTTAATAAATAAATAGTGTTTCACAATATCCTTTAAGACATGTTCTGCAACCATGGTGAGACTCCCCCGTAAATCCTTTTTGTTTCCCCCCAATAGCAGGACTGAGTTCCAGAGAGCCATGGAAGGGCAAACACTGAGTTAAATAATTTCCACCTGTAGGGTTCTCTGGCCAGGATGGCATTAGTATTTTTAAAATAATTCAGCCCTGGAGTGTATAATTAAAGAATTAGATTTACAAAACATGTCTCCATCAGGGGTGGCGCCAGCTAGGACAGGACATGATTTTTTATATAATTTTCCACAGGTTCAGGGACAGAAAAAATTTGCAAACTGACTGCGTAACCAAAATTACTTTAAAAAGCCAGGTTTTTAAAAAATCTTAACAGATTTTATAATAGCTCAGAACAGTAGGATGGATGGATGGCAACCATTCCATGTTTTCAACTAACATAAACTCCTAAGTGAGTTTTCTAAAACTTGCAGTTCTGGAATTAAGTTTGGTTATACAAGCACTGTGTGGATTTCTTGTGTACTTGACCTGGTTGGCACCTGCCCACAGTAAACTGCTGTCCCTGGGTTCAGTCCATCTGGGAGCAGGGATTTTTAAAAATAGTAATGCCCTCCATTGAATAACACTTGTATGTTTTAAGCAATTAAATATGAATGTTAAGTGTGAATGTTACAACATAAAAGCTTGACTCTACTCACAAAATGTCAAATGTGAAGAAAAACCAAAAGTACAAAAATAAAGGAACTAGTGTGACAGTTTTCTGCTACAGAACTGCTGCAGAAACAACTGTCCACTGCCAGAGAAGTTCTGCGGCAAATGGGAACCCTGCCACAGAACTTTGCTCCAAAGTGCCACAGAAAAATCAGGGACCTGAGTATAATTATATACAAACTGTCAGAGATATCAGGATCCCTCCCATTGGTCAGAGCATCTACAAGCTGGGTGTTCAAGTAGGTAGTTCTTTAGTGCTGTTTTGAAATGGCCAATGGTAGGAAGGTAGGTGATAGTTGTTGGGAGCTCATAGGAGTGCCCTGTAAACAAAACGCACTTTGACAAAGTGAGGTCCTGCAGTAAGGAACCAAGAACTGAGGGATCAATAGGTTATGCTTGATCAAGTATTCCGTTAGCAGGGTGGCTATCAGGTTTTCCAATATTTTGTTCAGCACAGGCAGAATGGAAACTGGCCGGTAATTATTAGTGTTTTGGGGGGTTCCCTTTCTTGAAGACTGGAACAATGTGTGACTTTTCAGGCACAGAGTGCAATACCAGTTATAAGGGATAAGTTAAATAGTCTGGTGCCAGCTGGAGCTATCTCAGATGCAGCAGTTCGGAGTAGTTTAGGTTCAAGTGTGTCAGACCCAGCAGATTTGGTTGTAGAGATGCACTTCAGCAATTTGCACATCTCAGGTACTGTGGCAACTCTCATATAAAAGGGAGGATGTTCAATCTGCTTGTTGACTCAAGTGCTGTCACTTTCAGTGGAGGAGTCTGTATATCAGGAATGTTCTGTATACATTGACAGATTACTGAACTGCATGTTAAATGTGCAGGCAACAGTGGTGGGATTGTTGCAGTTTATACTGTTGATGTTCATATCAGGGAGTATGGGGGTACTATTTTGAACTAGAATATGTTTTATTTGCTTCCAGTATTGTTGTGGAGTTCCTACAGTGGTACAGAGAAGATTTTTATAAGAACTACTTTTACGTAGTTTAATAGGTTTTCTGCATTGGATATGTAACTGCCTGTACTTTTCCCAGTCTACAGCACTACCAAAAGCTTTATATACTCCCCATTGTCTATCCACTTGTTGGCGAAACCCCTGATTCTCCTAGTAGTAAATGGTATGTATCTGTCTTGAATTTTCTAAAATATTGTATTGAAATATGTGACAGCAGCATTTTTTTTTTTAACTTTATTTCTGCATCCACTCTTTGGGCATCCTTGAGGAGTGGCCACTCGGAGTCCACCCTACTCCCAGCCTGAACCCTCACAGCTCCCCTTCCCCAGGTAGGTTCAACCCCTGGTACTATCTCCGGGGCTGATTCCACCCTCCCATGGAGGTAACCTTCTAAGTATGAAGTGCCTACCTTGCTGTCATCAGGTTGGCCTGGAGGAAGATCCAGGGCATATTAGGCCAGCAGTTGGGATGTGGGCAAAGTCCCCTGGGGCCACCATCATCTCACCGATGAGTGGAAGGTTTTTCCTGCCTATTTGTACCCCTCCCCGCAGAGCCTGGCCAGCATGGCAATGTAGTGCTGTGGTCCGCCCCCAGCCATTACGTCACGCTGCTGCACTGGTGATCCTCCAGCCACCACCAGAGGTCACTCCAAGAGTGAGCGCTTTCCCGTACCCACCCCCAGGAAGAGAAAGCAGTCGGCAGATGCTCAATCTCTGTCCCTTCCCTGCCGACCCCTGGCAGCCCTGGCTCATTCCTGAACCTGGGTCGCCAGCATGGCGTGAGGTGTGGTGTCCAGCACCTCAACCCTCAGCACCACCAGGCCGGCTTTGTGACAGCAGCATTGACATTGTCAGTGACCCAAAGATAGGACCTGTTTATATGTGCAGTTTCTGATTTAAATGCCAGATGGTAAAATTTAATGTAGTCATGGAAGGTGATTAATCTTTGGAGGGAGCTGGAGTTTAGCCCTCCAAGCACAAAATGTGGGAGAATGGTCACTGATTGCATTGGGGAGAATGCCAGAGTGGAGGATTCTATCCATTCTGGTAGTAATAATCCAGTCTAGTAAGGTACAGTAGCAGTGATGCCACCATTTTCCAGTCTGGTGGGTTTGTCAATGATTTGGGTAACATTGAGTGTGCTAAGGTGTTGTTCCAGAGGTGCCCTATTTTTTCCAAGCCAGTCTATATTAAAATCATCCAGAATTATGAATTCGCTGTCCTTGACCTGAGCATTTACTACAGTATATTGGTTACAAACTCAATGGCACTGATGCCATCGATAAAAGGTATGTACTGTATACACATAGACATTGCAATTTCTTTATCTGGCCTAGTAGAAGCTCAAAATGACAGTATTCTAGTTTTCCATCTTTGTTGGATGGAAGAGAAGTCACCAAGGAGACATTAAGATGTTTTTTAAATTAAAACATGGTACCTCCCCCTGTTTAAATGTTTGTCGATCTTGCCAAATACAGTTATAGCCAGGCAGGGTGCACACATTGTTTGGAATGGTGGGTTTATACCAGGTTTCTGTAATCCCCAGAATAACAGGCTGGTAGTAATGTACTCAGGTTATTAATTCATTTAGGTTGGGGAGCAGACTTCTAATATTAAGGTGGGTGATTTTGAGTCTGTTGATACTGGCACAGGGAGGTGGGGAGAGGTAAGAAGGATGACATGGGGTGGGACCTGGGTTAGAGTCCATGTCTCCTAAGTTAAATAACAGCAACATGGTTATAAAGATAAAGCAACATAGGATTGGGGACTTCAGACGAGGGATTATCTTCCATTTTATTCTTATTAATGCTTTAGCTACAGTTGGTTCTAATTGGATGCTGAGTACTACTTGGATTATAAGGGATATATGATGGAGTCATGTTTGTTTAGTATGTACAAGTTGATTGGAGATATACTGTAGAAGCTTGAAGTATTACACTGATTGTAGTTCATGGGTATGAGAAGGGGTACAGTATTAGAAGGCATTATACAGCTCTGCAAGAACAGAATTATTAGTACTTGAGTCATGACTTGTAACAGAGCTATGTGTAGTGTAGGCAGGGCTCAAACCTAGAATGATATAACTTGGGATGGCTATAGGGCCATGCTACATAGAGTGACAGTTAGATGGTCCAATGCACAGTACAATAAAACAGAATACATGAATGGGGTTTGCTGCTTCAGCTGTGGTCATAATGAGAATATTAGGGTGTGTTTATGTAAAACATGCACTTGCAAGTGTAGAAAATTATGCCAGTATGCTGTATCAGCATGGAGTATTAGGGACAGTATTGTATAGTTAGAAGTTGTGAGCAATCTTGAAGGTAAGTTGTTACTTGTACGAGGATAATATTGAAAGTCCTGTTTCATCATAAGCAACTGATCTTAGGATCGAATTCAACCACTAGAGTGGGTTCAATTGATGTTGCCTTTCATAATAAAAATTGACGTTCCCTATGTAGCATATGCTTCTATTATTAGATATTTTAGATGTTGGTAAGGAAGATATTTTGTGGTGAAGGAGTGCAATGTGGAGGGCATTGTGTAGTGGACTATTGCCAGTGGCAACAATGACAGCAGAGTAAGAGATGATAGACTGCTAGTTGTAGTCAGTTATACAGATGTCTGTGATTAGTAAGGGGAGGGGATGGCTAAGAGAAGAGATAAAGTGTAACTGCTCACCCTAGTGGGAGTGGTGGTGGGAAGGTGGGTGGGATATACCACTGGAAGCAATAGCACTTCAGGTATTATCAGTAGCTGCATGCAGGCCGAAATTGTCCGAGGACTAAAAGTAAAGGAGTCCAAGAGTAATGGTGGAGAACGCCAAAGCAGCATGGTCCCGTATCTGGAATCCTTTCTTCATGACAGAAATGGGCTTGGTGAGGAGAGGGCTAGAACAGCACCCGCATGACCTGCAGTAGCCGCTATGAATAGTAATGAGGAGGAGTCTAAGACAGAAAAAATATATAAGTGAGCAGCCTGCTGTATCATCCTAGCTCATGTTGTTCAGCATTCAGCTTGCTAGTGGACCTGCCCTAGTGATGAACAGTGCAGTTGGGAGGCTGGGGAGTAGAGACAAGCTTACAGAGGGTTGTTTGAGGAGGATACATGTATGCACTGTGGACACAAATAGTTTAGTAGGCAGCAAAGATGGCTGCTTGGGACCGTCTTAACTCTCTAACCTGAACCATGAAAAAGCGGCCGCAAGCAGCCACATAATAGCAGTAAGGCACTCCCAGGAGTTAGATTAACAGTCAATTAATCATACCGTAGGTATGTGTGTGCCTTGTCCCACATTACACTCCTAGGTGGTAATGAACAGACTGATAATCTAACCCCGGTCATGCCTTATTGTTTAGGAAACGGTCATGTTATACAAAAATGTGCATGTGCTCCAATTTGAAATGCAAAGTGACAGGCACATGAGTGCAATAGTAACAAGAGCATAATAAAAAAGTTTAAAGCAAAGCAGTTTGCATTCCTGCAATTTGACAAAGAGCAGTAGGCAGATGTTTCATTAATCTTCAGGTAATATCTATGTGCAGTCTTATCACCTGCAGCATAATCCACTACATCTAGTCCATGCTGAAAACTTAGACATGATTCTGCATAGGAGTTCCATACAGTTTTCAATGGCTGCCATTGCTCAGCCAGCTTTGCTAGATCCGTAGTCAGGCATGTCAATGTCAGAATAGCAGGACATGGTACTCACACTTTTCAAACACACACACACACACACACACACACACGCACGCACACGCGCACACACACACACACACACACACAATAGAATGGCACATTCAAACTTCAAATACACCCATTTACCAAAGAATAAAAAACTCCAACTATCCACCAGGGTTACAGATGGGCAACTGGAGACAGAATGATGAAAGGGGAGAAGCGTAGTGACCCAAGATACAAAAAGTGTCTTAACTCACATCATCCTTCATGCTGTATTGGATAGCATGCATACCTGTAATATACTTCTTTTTTAAAATTGAATAAGCTTTATTGGGTTTCTGTAGAAATACAAAGAAAAAACTAACAAGCAATGACATGCTGTAGCATACTGAATGCATACAAATACAGATTAGTATGCTACCCCTCCCCTCCCACCCATACAATCCATTCCCACCTTCTCTATACTGTACATCAGGCATTGGAACTGGGAGGGAAACTAATGGACATGCAGGTTAATGAAGGTCCAATACACAAAGGTTGAAGTTGGCACCCTACAGTAGACAGCCAGTTGTCCAAAGGGGCCCAGCATTTAGGGTAGGCAGGAAAGCATCATCTAATGGAGGCTAACATGCATTCTCCTCATAATGTGTCCAGGAATTTCTGATGTCATTTGGCAAAGAACAAAATAATCTGATCCATTCAGTGCTGCAGGATGATTTTTTTTGCGGCCATAGTAATTAATGCAAAATGATATCTCCTGGCTCCCAAAAATGCCTGGAAGCCTACTCCCAAAATACACCGCTGTGGTAGGATGGCCTCCGTTAAGCCCAGTATCTGATCTAAAGTGTCATGTTTGTGTTGCAATTAAAGTTATGCTTTTAGACAATCGCAAAAAAATGTAAAAAAGAGAGCCCTCTCCACTGTTACATCTGGTACACAGAGCCGAGTTCCTCAGCCTCCATTTATATCAATTTACAGGAGTATTGTAAATAGCATGAACGATTTTGAATTGGATACTCTGAAGACCAATGTAGTTAAGGTAATGATGCAGGTTCTGCCAGACCTCACACCATTGCTACATATCCAGTACCCAGGACAAGGTCTCAGGTCAGTATCTAGAGGGTGAACTATATCTGAAAGGCCAATCTTGTTGGAGAACTCAGAAGATTGTGCAAATATGGTATCAAGTGAAACTAAGCTGACCTACAATAGCTCAGCCGGGGTGAGATCAGATGACTCTGGGAAGTAGTAACCTTAGTGCCCACTGTAGTAAGTGATGAAGTTAGCAATAAAAGAAATAATCCTTGGGGTCTGGACCATAGAGCTGCTGATAGTCAGTGAAAAGGATCCAGGTGCCCCAATGTAGGTGGGAGACTTGGTTTGTTCCCTGAGTTTACCAAGTGTCTTTAAGAAGGGGTTTACCTAAAAGAGTAAAATTTGGGTTCATCCACAAAGGTTGGTCAACCAGGTTACTCAGAGGAAATTTTAGGGGACATTTCAACTGATTATAAATAGTAGAGGTACCTACTGGAGTGTCCTTAAGGGACTTAGGTAAAACCTTTGAGATAATATAAAGGAGTGCCTACAGGCCAAAACCTTGTTGGTGGCAAAAGTCATCCTCGATGACCCACCATTGTGGAACATGGGAAGAGGAATGTATGTCCTGTGGGATGACCCACCCAAATATTTAGTGCCTTGGGGAGGCATAATAATAGCCAAAAAAAATCAGGAGCACTCAAACCCCCATTGGATTTAGGAGAGGTGAGTTTGAGATCCTGAAATCTGGGTCTGTGACTTTTCTATATAAAGGTGGAGACCAGTGCATGAAGGTCTTGAAACCATTTCAGGATCGGTAAAACAATTAGCATATTCATGTGGTAGAGAAGACAAGGGAGGATATTTATCTTGAGTATACTCACTCGACCCCATAATGTCAGAGAAAGCCCAACCAGTGGTCTAAGTTGACCCTAACTGCATGCAGCAATTCTGTAAAATTCTTTTGGATTAACTGAGTTTGAGAGGTAGTTAGACTTATACCCAAATAGATAATGTTCTTGGTCACCCAGCCAAACCCCATAGACACAAAATTGGCCCTGTGAACAACAGCATTTCAGGGATGTACTTGAGTTTTCTCAAGATTTAATTTGTAGGGTGAGAGAGCACCAAAATGTTAGAGTTCTTGCAAGGCCGATTTAAGTGAATTCATGGGGTCAGACAAATGTAAGAAAATGTCATCAGCATATACCGAAATGTTGTATTGGCTGGATCCCAAGGAGACACCTTTTATACAAAAATGGGAGTCCAGGGGTTCCAAGTAGAGGTTAAATAAAAACAGGGAAAGGGGTAACCTTGAAGGGTCCCATGTTTAAGAGTAAAGCTAGAGGACAAAACCCAATGCAATGGACCTGAGCAGTCAGGTGTGAGTATAACAGATGGCTCCATTGAATAAATGCCTCTGGTATACTGAATTTAGCCAAGACACAGAAGAGTTATTTCCAAAAAGCCAGTCAAAGGCTTTTTCTGCATCCAGGAAACCAGGATCAGAGGTACTCCGCTTTCCCTCAAAGCACATATTATATGTTGGTGGTCAGATGACAGGCATCCCATCATGAACCTCCTGTAATATACTGCTAAGACTTTGAAAGTACTGTATAAACTGATGCAGGACATCTGTACCAAGTTGTTTTTTTTTAATTTAGTAAAGTTGTTAAAAAAACTTGAATTAAAAAAAAAAACTCCAAATATTCAACACCTGCCTTCACAGCACATTTTAACAAAAAAAAAAAACTTTCCATGACAGCTTTGCTGGAATACTCTGGATCCACTGATTTTTGATTTTTTTTCTCCTTACTCCAGCAGTGTTGTTATTGCAAATTGCATTGAAAAATGCACCTGTCCAGCACTGGTGCACCAAAAGTGAAGTAACAGCAGCTCAACCTGCAATGGTGATTACCAACTGGCATTGTCACATAAAAGAAATTGAGGCTTACACGGTGAAACCACTGTAGTCTACAGTACTTATACAGAAACTTTCAGAGACTGCATGTCAACAAAACAGAATTACTGATAGATTAAGCATATGTGACATCCATACTTTACAGTGCGGGCCACCAGTCGCCATACTATTGTAGCTAACCACCATGATACGGGAAAACACTTCTATCTAGTATAAAATTCCATGCTTAGAACATGATAGCAAGCCAGTGTTCAGAACATCAGGGCTCAGATATTCAAAAACGTGTGCAAACTTGCAATCATTTGCTCTATGCTTGCACCTGCGCATGACTAAGGGGCTGCTATATTCAGTCAGATAGAAGACCAGTACTATCTGATTGAGTATCAGCATATGTCAGTGCAGTGCTAAGTCAAACAGTGCTACTTAAGTTGGCCTGCTGGTGCAGCAGTTGGATTTCCACTTGTGACGCCAATTTTGGATTTGGATGCAGACTTGGTGTGTCAGAGGGCTGGATAGGGATTGAAGGATTGAACATCCCAGGGACTGCTATCATCCTCTGAGGGGGAGAGTAGATAAAGTGACTGGAGTGTGCATGAATCCTGGTGGTGGCCAAGGGGAATACAGCTACCAGCACCAAGCTGTCAGGGAGGAATGCCGGACATCGTGCATTGTGCATACATCATTGCATGCCATGCCTCACAAGGAGCCTTAATTCACAAAAGATTTTCACTGCCAGCTCTTTTTATGATGCTGCACCTCTTCAGTTTCACACCGCACCCTGTGGAACTTGGCCAGTGACCAAATGACATGTCTCTGTCAATGTGGTCCAGTCCCACAGCTCCACCCTGGGGTGTATGCCAGAAGTGCTCCCACCGGAACCCTTGACTAACTGTCCATGTAGACTACATCATCTTATGGAACTACCCAGAGGGGGAATGCTTGGGTGGATCACCACTAAGGTAAGGGAGTGAGTGGAAGTTGGAGGTGATGGGAGCTGAGCCTCCAGATGTCTGGCACCATTATGCAAGAAAAAAAATAGCAGTGCCTGGACATGGACCTGAGTTGTATAAAACCCACAGGGAATAGTACCCTGGGGCTATGTGGCAGTGGGAGCCTTCTTGGCAATTTTCAGTCACACCATGCAAATAAGCATATTGGGCATGCAATGCACCAAAGGGCCATTTGCAAGCAAATTATGAGCTCATTTGCATAGTGAGCAGCAGCCCTTTAGCACCTATCTTCTGGGCACCTGGCATGTCATCCCTGGTGTCTAGTGGCATCCCCCACTCCTGGTCACCTGTCCCATAGTATAAGACACATAGTGTCATTCCCCACCCCCAATCACCCATCCAATAGTGCAACACAGTATGATGGCAACACATATCTCTGGTGCCTAATGGCACTCCCCAACCTTCGATCTCCCTGCTTATGTACCCTATAATATCCCTTGCATCCAGTGGTACTCCCCCCATGACTGCCAGTTGGCAAATGACCCAGCAAACTTATGACTGTCCAGTGGCCCCCACCTGCCTCTCCACACTCACAACACCACCCATCCAACCCACCACTGCCAGTCTGTGAATGGATGTGCATTGAATCCCGATATGCTGACCAACATAGCCCACCACCCACCTCCACAGCCAGCCACCATATAAACTGACAGTGAGTGTATGTACAGTATACACTGTACTGCATGCACATTCACTGTCAATTCATATAGCAGCTGACCAAGGAGGTGAGCAGAGGGCTCTGCTGATTGCTGTATTGGAATTCATTGCTTGGCCACTGACAGACTGGTAAAAGGGGGTTGAATGGGTGGTGTTCTGTGTGTGGGAAGGGTGTGAGGGAGACTGCTGGACTGTCAATGTTTGCTAGGCTGTTGGTTGACTGAATTCAGGGGTTTGGGGCAGGGGTACCAATGGACAACAGGGATATTATAGGATATGTGGGCCAGGAGATCGGGGTAGGGAGTGCCACTAGACACCAGTGATATCTGTTGTCATACAGGATGTACAGGAAGTGTTATTGGGACAGGGGGTGCCTCTAGCAACCAGAACGCAGAGCAATGAACATGGGCCAAATGATTGTGGATAGAGGGTGTCATGGGACACCGGGGTCTGTATTTTTGCTGGCAGGAAAGTGGGCAGGGCAGGCAGCTGCAGTAGAGCCATCCCACCATTGGTGGAGTGGGGGCATGGGATTACTACCTGGTTAAGTCTAGGTTTTTTTGAGGTGGTAAATAGTGCCAATTTGGATGCTGTTTACCACCATTGCAAAACTTTGAAATTGCCACAGCACCTACATGAAGGAGGCACCCCCTCAATTGCACAGATGTAGTGTTATGTTATTACCTGGATGATAATGGGTTTAGCACATGATACAGGGGCCTCTGAATATAGACTCCACCCACAAATTAGATGTAAACCTGGATAGCATGGGCACAAACACATTGGCACTGACACTAACTTTTGAATGTCTAGCCCCACATAGTGAAAAGACTATTTTGCAACAAAAATGGGTAATTTTTCAAAACAACCCAAAAATTATAACAGAGGAACAATGCAAGTTTCTTTACACTGCTGTGAAAGCAGTTAGATACTCCCAGGGATTACATTAATCACATGTTAACTATCCCCTAGGGTGGTTCACCTTGTGACACCTTATACTCATAAGCAGTGATTGACAGATGGTTAATGTAACCCCTGGTCATATTTTACTATTTAATTAGAGAAACTTAACAATTTTGCTACAATACAAGGTTAGCATAAGGTTTGCTTGGAAGGATACAATTAAAAAGATATAAAGGGGTAAGGTTCAGTCTGTTATTGCAGGGTGTTCAGCACTCAAACCAAATTCCATTCCATTTGAAATGTCAACTACTAGACCCTTCTGTTCTTTCTCTCAACACAGCTATAGCTGCAAAATTGCTTGCCCACTTCAATATAGCTGAGAGGAGAGTCATCAATCTTGCACTCAGCAATAGCAGGCTAATACAATTTAATAAAAGAACAAAATAATAGCACCCCTGCTGTGAGGACATTAACTCAGTAATTGATGCATGCATCATTGTTGCTGAAGCTACATACAATAAATGTTAACTAGATTCAGATAAACATTAACAGGTTTGCTGCCAATATCTGTACTTAACCCATTACCTCCAATAGCTACATATGAAGCCCAAACCTTCCAGTGCTTAACCTGATACAAAATGTCTGCCCTGGTGAAAATGAGGCAAGCTTGCAATTAAATCCTTTTGTTAAATTTATGCTGCTATATACAGCCTTCTGAAAAGCAAGAGCATGACAGCAGTAGGCCATGGAGACCGTTCTTCTTCTGCTGTCTTTACCTTGAATAAGACAAGTTAGAAGCAACATCTGTTTACTGTGGATATCCTGCTTGTACTCCAAATGTTATCTTGGAATACAGAAACACTCTGATATATAGTCAATAAATTTGGTACTTGGGGTATGTGTGATGTCTGTTTAATACTCCTAGTGTATTGTTTTGTTTCCTTGTATGACCCCTGGGGATGCCATGCTTGGGTTCACCCCACTGCCTGGTGACTGTCCAGTGCCCACCTGGTTGAGGGAGTTGGGTACAATAGTTTTCTTGTGGTGGGGGGTTCATCCCAGAATAAAAAATAATTAGCACCGTGCCTCCACCCAGAGAGAAAAAGTGGGCTAGATGTGTATAGTACCACCCCCTGGGATGCAGTACCTACCTACCTGGAAACAATGGACTGGACCACCCTCTGGAGACCACTGACATTTGTTAACTTCAACAATAAAAACTTCAATCAGGTTTTCAAATTGGGCACACAGAAAAGTAAAATTCAACAAATTAGCAGTGTTTTTATTCAAGAACACAGACATGGAAGCTGGAAGAAAAAGAGGTAATGGACAGCTGCAAGTCACCTTGAGCACTTCCATCCTATAGCAATGCTTCACTAGAAACCACTCTACTGTGGGTCACTACCACCCTCTCAGATCCCACACAGCTCAGGAAGCACCCACCCAGTCAAGGAGCACAAAAAGATGATTTATACTGCACATGGTGCAATAAACTCTTCAAGTGGCATCAGTAGTAAAACAACAAGTTCGAGCATTTCCCTACAACCATTGTCTCTGGATACTCTAGATTTACACTACAGTCCTGGTGCATGCCTGGTAGCTACATTGTCTGGGTTTTTTCCGTGGTGCACTTGATGAAAATTAGCAAGCTTGCAATGTAATACCCACCCCCCTAAAAAGCCATAGTGTGTTGGCACAATCTATAGAAAGTGAAATCCAAATGGAAAATGCTTGAAACCTAATTTGCAATCCAAATTCAGTAATTTTAAACCAAAATTGGCAAACTACAAAGACCCCAACCTGCAATGTCAGAACTGACATGATTCACGGACAGCACACAGCAACAAGGTGAGCACCAATCAGGAACAGGACCCAACAACTTGGGGATGAAGGACTTCAGATTCCCTCAGAAATTTTGCAGCAGCACATCCCTTCTGGCTCACATCTGTTAGGATACAGACCTTTTGGCTTAGCTGTCAGTTACAGGAGCACTAAGCAATAGCTTTCCAGTTCCCAAGGAGCCCAGACTACAGGAACGACTCCACATGATCTGACTCTCCTCTGGATCAAGAGTACTCCTGTGCTCAGGGCATGTGCCCTGTGACTCCCTGTCTCCTGTGTCACCTACTAGATACAGACTAGCAGACCCCTTACCATGGTCCTCCAGAACAACCTGGGTAAGATGTAGGTCTCTGTCTATGCTCAGTAAAGCTCAGCAGCTCTGGCATGCTGTATTGGCCCACAGTCTCACACTCAGCAATTCCTTCCTACAGGGGTTCATCTGGAACAGTCTTTGAACACCATAAGCTCACAGTAAGGCTCACAGTAAGTTTACTGAATGAACTCTGGTGAGGGCTTGCAGAATTGTTTGCGTGGCAAGGCCTCTCACTTGGTCTCACCAACAAGTGGTCTGAACAACTCAATTACTACCTCAATCAGCCCTGAGCTCTTGGAGAGCCAAGAAACTTTCTTTCCCTCCATGCAGTGTTTCATTGTACAGGCATTTGTCCATCAGTCCTTCTGGCCTATTCTACCCTGTAATTGGACCTCTTAGCTCACCGGTCCATGTGGGATGGTCCCTGATTTCATCATCCTCCCACAATGTCTTGTGGTGCTAGCTGGGCTCTCAAGCTGGCTGATTGGTTTGGCTGGTGGGGTCAAAGGGCACCATGATGGCTGCTACCATGTTTTGATGTAGCATGTGCTCCAACAGCTTTTATTTTATTTAGTTCTATGCCCCAATATGTGTGCTTGCCCCCCAGGTAGTTGCAACTCCTCCTGGGTTGATGTCTGATTGTGTCGGTTGGGATGTGAATATAGTGAGTCTAGCAACTGTATGAAGATAGTGCTAGGGAGAAGCCTTGTACAGCACAAGCTCTCTCTCTCTCCTTTGGTCTTCCTGCTGCTTGCAGTATTCTTCAACCAGGTGCATGGATCACTGAAGAACAGTGGCTCCTGGTCTTTCCGGTCCCCACTACCACAATTGGGGGACCAGGTCAAAGGAAAGCTGCTGCAACCACAAAAGAATAAGGGCACACGGGGTGCCAAAAACTCATGTTACTGCCTAACTCTCTCTCTCTCTCTCTTTCTCGGCCTCACACATGCAGTTAAGCAAGAGAGAGTCGACAGCAGTGCAGAACCTCAGGAAGATGACAGTGGCAGTCCAGATAAGCCCCCTCCCAAGGAGGGGACTATATGTTTTGAAATTGTTCTATTTTTCCCTATTTAGAGTTCCTTGTTAATACTGTGTTTTTCACCACACTGCATTTATTTTTCACTTACTTATCAGTTCCACAATCCAATGACATTAGCTGAGAAAAAGCCCTGCATGAAAAGTTTTACTGAAGGCTTTAACTCAATTGGTGTCACTAAGTTCTGGAACTCGTAAGTAATTATAAAGAAGCATTTGACAATGCCGGACACTCGTCGTTGGTATTGCTGTTTGAGCACACACAAATGCAACTTTTTGTTTTGTATTTTTCTGCAATTACTCCACATTTCCATTATAGAAATATGTCAATGCAATATAAGGCATCAAACTTGCAGTACTTACAGAAAGTACTGTGTGCTGTGCAAAACGATAATGTGTAAGTGCAAAAAGTTGATGACAGCTTACGGTGGTAGGGACTGGATAATTATGGATCATGCCACTTGGCACAGTAGCACCTAACCTTTGGCTGTAGAGATGCAGCAGATGATAAATTATATGACTATCATACTGGGAAGGTAGCTTTTAGAAGCCTGTTTTTTTTTTATTGCTGCAAGCCTTGAATAGAGTAGAGATCAAAGGTCAAACTCATAAAAACACAAATGATTACTTGAGAACTATAATACCCCCAAAATTGTTTAAAGTAGTGAATCCACCAGGACTATTCTAATACTGCTGGCAGGATTAGACAGCTGATAGAACTCCAGTAAATAGGTAGCAAAGAAAACCATTATTATTGTTTAATGGTACAGTAGCTCAGTATTACTTGGTATTTCTCAGAGTGTCAAGAAACAAGAAGGTGTTTAGCCCATCACAAGTGTCTACCACTCCTAGTGGGCATTTAGTCAACAGATGTCCCTTTCCAATTTAAATATCTATCTAGTTGCATTTTAAAAACATTGAAGCTTGTGGAATCCACAACTGATTTTGACCGTGCATTCCAAGCTCTTGCTGCCCTAATTGTGAAAAAGACTCTATCCTGTATTAGAGGTAGGGATATTGAGTTGTTCATTATGACTTCTTAGAGTGGCTTTTCTATTTAGGAAATATAAGCCACATTGCTCAAAAGATATAAAGGCTATTTTCAGGAGTAAACGGCTGATTCAACTCTGTTGGAAGTGCATTGCAAAGATCAATTAGTGGTGCCAAACAGATGATGCAGATAATGTGAAAGTGCTAAAGTATGATAGTTGGGGGGTGCATTTAATTCCATTTGTGAGGATATGCCCAACAGCTCTGCTATCTTATTGTACAGTATGTGAAAAGAAATGGGTCGCAATGAAAGTAAAGAGAGGAAAATATACTTGCAGCTGCAGCTCTTCCTGAACTCTGATGTATGTTTCCTAGGTGGCATACTGGAAAAAGCAGCTAGACTTGTTTTTTTGTTTTGTTTGTTTTGAAGGCCAGAAAATTATGAGAGATAAACCAAATTTGTCACAGCAACCTTCTCTTCCTTCAGCAATTCATAAATGTAATAGATAAATAAATGTTTTTTTTATTCAATAGGCATTTATAAAAACATGAGTTGCAATGTAAAGTTTGATAACACTGTCCAGATTCTTCTACATGTTTAATTATGTTAAATTGATGTTTGTTCAGCATGGTCAATTAACAGTTCTTAGCATAAAAGACCATTGGTCCACCCAGTCTATGCTGTTATACCCTATCCTACTCTGAGAACTGCTGAGTAGACTTTTTTAGCCTCTAGGTAATTGCTCATTCATGGTATGCAGTATACACAATCTTCAGCAAGTCTTCTTCTCTAAAGGTAATTTATTCAATTTGTTATTTTTCATTTATACCCTGTGAGAAAAAAACAAAGCAAAACAAACAAGCTCCAAAGAACTCACTCTGAAGAAAGGGGGATTACTAGTGGAGTACAGCAGGGTTCAGTACTCGGTCCAGTCCTCTTTAATGTCTTTATTGGTGACATTGCAGAGGGTCTGCAAGGAAAAGTATGCCTCTTTGCAGATGACACAAAAATCTGTAACAGAGTTGATACACAAGGGGAGGTGGAAAGGATGAGAAGGGACTTGGCAAGGCTGGAAGAATGGTCAGATGTATGGTGACTTAGATTCAATGCAAAGAAGTGCAAAGTAATGCACCTAGGAAACAAAAACCCATGAGAAGAGTACACAATGGCTGGGGAGGTGCTAACAACAACAAAAGTGGAAAGGAACCTCAGCATAGTCATTTCACATGATGTAAAGGTGGGCAAGCAATGTGAGAAGGCATCAAGGAGAGCTGGGGGGATACTGGGATGCATAGGGAGAGGCATCACAAGTAGAAAAAGGGAAGTGATTATCCCTCTGTACAGACAATTGGTGAGACCCCATCTGGAGTACTGCATGCAGTTTTGGAGACCTCATCTCCACAAGGACAGAGACAGGATAGAGGCAGTCCAGGGGAAGGCAACTAAAATGGTGCAGTATCTGCATCAGAAACTGTATGAAGAGAGACTGAGAGAGCTTAAAATGTATACCTTTGACAAAAGGAGGGACGGTGTATATGTGTGTGTGTGTGTGTGAAAGATACTTTCAAGTACCTCAAGGGAATCAACAAAGTCCAGGGGTGTAGCATCTTTCAGAAAAAGAGATGTGCAAAAACAAGGGTGCACAATTCAAAGATAGAGGGGGAACTGCTCAGGGGCAACATGAGGAAATATTATTTCACAGAAAGTGTTGGATGCATGGAACTGCCTTCCTTTGGAGGTTGTGGGGTCCAAAACAGTGGGGGAATTCAAACATGCATGGGACAGACATAAGGCAATTATAGTGAGGGTAGGAGGAAGTAGGCAGTTGGTTAACTAGAATCTGCAGCTTATCCAATAGGTAGGGAAAAGGGCAGAATGGGTGTGCCAAGCTGTCCTTATCTGCCATCAAAGTCTATGTTTCTATGTAAGCTCTAGCCAAAGCCAGTAGGGCTGTGAAGATCTACCAAATGACCAAAGTCATTTTCTTGTTGGTACCATATAGTAAGTACTATTTAGTCACAATCATCACAGTGCTCCCAGATCCAACTAACCATTTCCCTGTAACAAGCCTTCATTTTTCCTGCATTTTCCCTGTAGAGGCAGCATCAAATCCCTGTATAAATTCCTGTAGATTTTTCCATAAGCAACTATTTCCCTATTTGTGACTTTGTTGTTAATTTAAATGTAATATGTTGGCAGCCTTTTGTCAGGAAAAGGGCTCTGATGTGCCATTAGGTATTGTAAAAAGAGATTTCAGCCATATTAGTCCTTGCAAAACAGGAGAAGATGGAAGGTTTGATATATTTCATTGAACTAACAAGTGTCTTGAACAAAGATGGAATTATACACAAACTTTCGGGGCCACACAGGTCCCTTCTTCAGGTGAATAGCAAAACTGAGCAACAAGCAGTGTTTATATCCACTGTGGAGCAATTAAAAATCAGGAAGTGAAGTAGGAAGGTGATATAGTGGACTAGAGATGAAAGTCTATGATGCAAAAAATAAAAACATGAGAAGAAATGGGGAGGGGGGCATAGTAGGAGCAGGTCAGTAGGAGATTAAAGGAAGCTAAAGGGAAGACAAAAGCATGCAAACCGGATTTGAGATCAGAGGCTGGCTGAAAGAGTAGAATGGACAGGAGATGCCTAATAGATGCAATGAAATCAAGAAATTAGTAGAAACAAAAGAACAAAGGCCTAGATAAACAGAGGTGTGAAAACAAAAGGGAGTGAGTGGGACTGAGCTCAGGAGTTAATGGGCGAGGCAGGCAGGATGTGAGGTACAGGTAAAAAAACAGAACAGGCAGAACTCAGAGGAAAAACATATAATAGTCAGAAAGATACAGAACCAAAGTGTGATGAATAGAGATATGATTTAGTACACAATAAAAAAGAATTACAGTTTACCATAGTGGGTCATGGAACTGATGCCGAGATTCAGTCGAGAAATGTTAGATTTAAATTGTTTTATATATTTCAAGTCCCATGTCCTTCTGTCCTGTGTATTTTTGAAGTTGCCTTTAGGTATTAAAATTATATGTCAAGCTTATAGTAAAATCACAAGTGAATGACTTGGCAGTCACTGAATTGCTGTTCCTAAGAAGCAGTGATGTCACAGTCAGTGAGGTCACAATGCTAGTGATGTAGTTGGGGCAGTATAGCTAGCTATGTCAGCTGCCACACAGAGTGCTGTTCCACACATCACACATATTAACACCAGATAAACAATCCTCTAATTCAACAAAGGAAAAAGATAAAGTACTTCAAATATAAAAGGTAATGGTTGACTGCTTTTAAAATCTAATATTAGTTTTAGGCAGTACACAAGCTCTTTAACCCACATGCCTAGTGTGGGGATAGAACTCACAGCCTTCTGATCTTCCAGTCTCAGAGGCCAGTGTGCATGCTATTTTTTGCATCTTTCGTTTGTTAGTTTTTACACTAATTCCCTCAGACTTTTTTCTGACCATCTGATGGAATCTTGAATGAGTTACATAAATGTTATTATTTTCTTCAAGGCCCTGACCTTGCAACTAAATACACACTCAGTACATCATATTGTAAAATGAGAAAAAATAGTCTTCTGTTTCCAGTGCTTGCCTCTAACCTGTAGTACAGAAAGGAATGTCAACTAATGAACTGGAATTCCACTGTCTTTAATCTGACACTGAGTCTGACTTTCATTTTCACAGAAACCAAAAGGAAATGAGTTAGTCCCTAGGTTGCTGAAAGAAATAGAACAAATCTGTTAGACTAAGCTGGACGGATGATAGAAACAGCATTATAAAAAGGTTTTTTTGTTAATATCTTGAGAAGTTCTGAGGTGCAATACAGTAGCATCCCCCTTCCCCCTCTCAGATGCCTTTAACATAGAGCAAAAAATACCAAAAATCAGAAGGGGAGTGCACTACTTTGCAGCTGTGGAGGAATACATACAAATGTCTAAAATGGAAGTTCTAAGAAATGCCATTTTTAGAGCTACAGATGACAGAAGGGAATGTGTATTTCTGGGATATTTTGCACTTTTTAGGACAAATAAGGATATGATTATAATAAGGGTTTAAGAATTACCTTACAGTTTGATGGGCTTACTAGCATTAGATAACTACCCTGCAGCATCACAGATGCATAAGTTTGCCTCGGTTCAAACTTCAAACACTGCAGGACTTGTGAAAATTCTGAATCATGGTATAATGTCAAAACAGCTATGTTTCGACAGCTAAGGCCATTACAGCGACAATTTCAACAGAATTTGAAATTATCACTGTAATGGTCCACTGGAAAAATTTTGTTGCTTTTACCACTGTTTTCCACCTTCAAACAAACTCTAACTTGGGGTTTGTTATCTAAAAAATTGGAGGGGGTGTGGGGGGGACACAGCTCCTCTGCAAAAAAACAGTGTTTTCGTAACAGGTGAAATTTCAACAATCGAAGTTTCACCCATCACTGTAAGGGACTTCAACAATTTCTGTGTCAAAGTTACTTGGTGGAAGCCTGAATTACAAAGCTCTCATTTTTGCTGATCTTCATTGACTGTATTCAAAGCTATATTATGCAGTTGTTTCATATGCGGCATGACAGGTGATCTTATCCTCAGCAGATACAACTAAGCACTACTATAAAATCAAAGTGTAGTTTTATTAATGTATGCTTTATTGGTGTATGACTTTAATACAGCAGCGGAATTGGGGGGGGGGTCTACCAGCCAATCTAGTAAAATAATACCACAAAACAATATTTAAACTAAATAATGCAGTTGTGGCATAGCATATCATCATGTTCTCAGCAGACATCACCAAACGCTACTATAAAAGTAAAGAGCTGCTTTATTGATGTATAATTTTATTTCAGCAGTGAGGGCTGGGGGTAGCACTGCCTAATCAAGTAAGATAGTACCCCAAAATGATACAACCCCTTATTAACCTAGATTTAAAAGTCAATGATCAAAGATGTGGTTAATGCGCCATGATAAAAAAAATAATAAAATCTTTGTTCCCTTCACCTCCGTGATCATAGAAACAAGATATATAATAAAGCAAGCAATTATTTAAATGGAGCTATGGTCCAGAGTGCATTTGAAGTGGAGTTTTGAGTTTGAGAACTGATTGTGCACAATTATTAGCTGTGACAGTATATACACTGATTGGAATATCATGGTACATGCATTGTGCTCTGGTAGAATTGTATTTTACAGTTGATGAGACATAGGGGATTGCCCAGTGCCGTAGCATTTTCAGGATGTAACAAACTCATTAAGACATTGGTTTGTTGTGTGGCTGGTACTAAGTGGTTAAGCCTGCCATGGACACTTTTGTTTTTTAAAAATGAACATATTCATTTTACAGTAATATGGTCTTACTAGCTCTTTTTATAAAGACCACAATTATGACATTGAATAATATTTATATACAGCTGGTTATGTTTCCACTAGTTAGATGTGTACACAATAAGAGAAGATATTAGCAATGGTGAACCCCAGGGATCTTGAGTATTGTCAAGACATAACTCATCTAGTTCAGCATGCATGCTCCACTGCAGAGTTATGGCATGGAAATGTAATATATAAATAATAAAGGCAACAATCATAGCTGGTGATTTAATAATTAGTGGCGATCATTAGTAATGAGCAAGGAGGTAGTGTTTTCGAATGAGCCAATAATATATAAGGGAACCAAATATAATAATTTCTCCAGTAGATAAAATTAGTTATGTAAAGTTGACTTCAAAACATTACAGCAGGAACAACAGCCTTCAGGGTTATCAGCAGCTCTGCAGGATACTCTGAACAGTAAAATCCAGCTTTTGGAACATTGCAGTCTGAAATACATGTGTAAATAAAGTCATATATCTGCAATGTGCTATCCTATGTTTAAATGTTCCCATAGCCCCATAAAGAATTCAGCAGAAAGAAAAAAATACCACCTTCAGCAGCCAGACCCTGTCTTTCCCATACTATAAACATCAAAATGGACCATTCTGCTGGGTTTGAACCCAGTCCACTGAAACAAACAACCTCCCCATGTCACCCAGTGCATTTGAGCAGTAGTCCTTGATCTGGCTAGATCTACGGGGAGGGCATCTTCCTTAATCCAGTGTCTGCTTAAATGCTGACCTTAAAGAAAACAACAACAACAAAAAATCCATCAATGCAGTGGAAAGGGCTTAAATTAAATTGCCCTCCTCCACAATTACAAGGCTATTAAAAATGTTTATTCAAATAGTGGTCAACTCTAGTGCTGCTTTCAATCCTCTGCTACAGCAGTAATCCCCAGAAAGAACACAATTCAGTAACATAATACCACAAAATAATATCTAATCTAAATAATGCAGATGTGGCATAGCATATGATCATTCTCAGCAGACACCACCAAATGATACTATAAAAGCAAAGAGCTGCTTTACTGATGTATAATTTTAACTCAGCAGCGGAGGGTGGGGAGGGGGAGCATTGCCTAATCAAGTAAAATGGTACCATAAAATGATACAACCCTTTATTAACCTAGATTTAAAAGAATTGGTTTATGCACCATGATACAAAACTAAATTCTCTGTGGCCCTCACCTTCACAATCATACAAACAATATATAAGAAAGCAAGCAGCTATGTAAATGGAGCCAGGGTCTGGAGTGTATTTGAAGTGGAACTTTGAGTTTGAGAACTGATTGTGCACCAGTATTAACTGTGACAGTGTATACTGATTGGAATAGCTCAGTACATGCATTGTACACATGTAGAATTGTATTTTTTGTTATTTAAGTGTTTATTCTCCTCGGTCTGTCAGCAAGCATCTGTTCTCCTCCAGTCACTGGTCGCCACCTCACCCCAACCTCCCCATGCCCTGTAATCCCCATGGATTACCCCTCATGGTGTGGCAGAAAGGAGGAGGGTCATCCTCCCACCTCCCGTGTACATATTTGGAGTGGTCCTGGGAGTTCCTCAGGCAGTGGTGCAGGAGGGGCTTCCAGAGAGCCAGCAGCTGTTTTCACTCTTTGCTTGGTCCTCTCCTCCTCATGACCATGAATGCGTGCATGTGGAGGCATGCATGCATCACAAAGCAATGCTCCTTGTCTCCCTAGCAGTATGCCACCCTTATGGTAACACCAACACAGTGAAATAAACACCTGTCGGCAAAACCAACACTTTGCCCACAGGTCACTGTGTTGGCGTGCCCGAGACAGGAGCATGCTGTCTCCCAGTCCTGCACCCCCCTGCCCTGAATCAACTCCGACTGGAGTTGAGAATCCTAAAGATGGGGGGAGGCCCCCTGCATTGGGAGGTTTGGGGGGTGATGCACCCCAATAAAAAAATACAGGAATGGGAGTCACACAGGAATCATGTAGACCACAACTTGCAGTTGACATGATTCCTGTCGGTGAGATGCCAGTGGACATAAAGAATGTTGAACTGGCATGGTAGAGCCCTCCCTAGCTTTGGTGCTACCCCTCTTCCTCCACTGGGAGGAAGCCAAGGAGTGGGACAACATACCTACCCATCCCCAGGAGAGGAGAGCAGTCGTCAGATGCTCAATCCTCTCCTTCCCCTGCTGACCCCCAGCGGCCCGTGCTCATTCCCGAACATGGGTCACCGGCATGATATGAGGTGTGGCATCAGGCACCTCAGCCCTCACCACCATTGGGCTGGCAACCATAGAACTGTATTTAACAGTTGATGAGACACAGGGAATTGCCCAGTGCCGTAGTATTTTCTGAATGTAAAAAGTTATTAGGGCATGGGTTGTTATATGGCTGGAACTGAATGGTTACACACGCCCTGGACACATTTGCTTTTTGAAAATGCTCATATTAATTTTAGATTAGTACAGTTTTACTAGCTCTTTTTATACAGACCACAATTATGACAGTGAATGAGATTTATATACAGGCTGGTTTATGGATCCACTAGTTAGGTGTGTACACAATAAGAGAAGATATTAGTAATGGTGGACCCAGGGGATCTCGTGTATTGTCAAGACATAACTCAGCTAGTTCAGGATACATCTTTCACTGCAGAGTTATGGCATGGAAACATAATATATAAATAATACAGGCAACAATCATAGCCATTGATTTAATAATTAGTGACGATCACTAGTAATGGAAGTTGTGTTTTCGAATGAGCCAGTGATACATAAAGGAACTATATATAGTAAGTTCCACATGAGATAAAATTAGTTATGTAATGTTGACTTCAAAATATCGCAGCAAGAACAGCAGCCTTCATAACAGCAGCTTTACAAGGTACTCTGAGCAGTAACAGTAAGCTTTTGGAGCTCTGCAGTCTGAAATACATTTGTAAATAAAGTCATAATCTGCATTGTGCTGTCCTATGTTTAAATGTTCCTGAAGTAGAAGAATTCATCAGAAAGAAAAAATACCACCTTCAGCAACCAGACCCTTTATTTCCCATACTGTAGGCATCAAAATTGATAGTTTTTTTCTGGTTAGCCCTTGCCCACTAAAACAAACATCCCCATTTCACCTGGTGCATTTGTGTTGTAGTCTCAAGTCTGACTAGATATACTGGGAGGGCATCATTCTTATTCCAGTGTCTGCTTAAATGTTGACCATAAACAAAACAACAACAACAAAAAATCCAGCAATGCGGTGGAATTGGCTTAAATTACATTAACCTCTTATACAATTACAAGGCTATTAAAAAATGCATATTCAAATAGTGTTAAGCCCTAATGCTACTTTCAATCTTCTGCTACAGCAGTGAGCCCCAGGAAGAACATGAGGCAGTGCTGATATTCGAAGAAACCAGTTCAAGTGCAGTAACAGCAAAGCTACATAGCAGGTGTAACCGAAGGGTTATAAAATAAGGATATTCTCCCCACCCCGAAATAAGGATAATTTACCTCCAGAATGGCAGTGTAACACTGATGAGGACATCAATCAGCTGTTTGCTGGGTGGTGTCCAGCACATCAAAGGAAAAAGCCACCATATGATCGGTTCGGCTTTTTCTTTTGAAGTAGACATTTCTGCTCATCAAACAAAAATGGTGTCTCGGTCAGCCTGCCTGATGATAGGTATAGCACCATCTCACCCCTTGCAAACCATTCTGCATTAGAGAAACAGTGTTACACTCTTCAAAAGCCACTCTAACAGCAAGAAGTTTGCTGCACATGCGTGCACAGTAAAAATTAATATCGTGGGAAAAGATAGCCTTAACAAGGGACCATAAATAAGTTAAAAAAGACTATTTGAAAATGGGTAAATTAAACAATGAACTGAGGGTACAGTGCCAACCACCATGACACAGCTCTCTGTGTGAGATTTCATGCTACTGCATAACAAACTGGAGTAATCGCATTGAATTTTTGAGTTCCTGCAGCATCTTGCAAGATAGGATAGTAGAAATTGTGATACAACAACTTAATCTTGGTGGTTGGCACAGTATTAGACTTTAAACATTCCCGTATTTCTACTTATACAGTTGCAGTATATCCAGATATATCTAGGTATATTGTGATATATTTCAGGAAATTCCATTTATTTTAAAGTGATTCCCTGTGAGATATCACTACATATATACTGTATATTAGTTATATAAACAACATTAATGCAGACATTAGGGTTAAAAAACAATAAATTGCACAGAGTAGGGAAATGAAAAACATTAGGGTTAGGGATCTCCAGAGTGTTAATGAATCTGTGATGGGTTCATCCCTGTGGTTGTCCACCCTATTGCCCATCCCCTCCTCTCAGTCTGCAGCCTCCTGTTGGCAGCTCATGGTACAGCTCCAAGTCCAAGCCTGGGCCACACTCAACAAAGGTGGAGAAGTATGGGTGGCCACATGTCAACAGAATCTGCTGTAGCTTTCTTCATCCAGGGCCCTGTGTGAAGAAAAGAGATCATGTCTGATATTGTCTACTGAGGGGAGGGTGTAGGTGTTAGGATTAACAATCTCACCATTTATTCGCTAATACCCCAGAGACCCAAAATCCTAATATTTTTCATTTCCTTGCTTTGTGCACTCTGCATTCTAATGTCCATATTAAAACAGTTTTTTGCAATTAATTTCCCTTCTTTTTCTGATAGTGGAATTGTATTCTCAGTCGTACAGGTCCCAAAGGGACCTGCATGAAATTAAATGAATGGAATATTGGAGGCAGTCTTGATGCAGTGCTTTGGCCCATCAGACCTCAACATGCATGTCAACATCTTGTGTGGAAAGGCTTCCTGGCCTACCAGAGTGTGTTGTGTGTGCATCAGAACACTGCTTTGTCCCTCCCCCAGGCTAGAGCCAGTGTTGCACGTTGCAATGCCTTTCACAAGCCTCAGCCCATTCATCCAGCTCACTGAGCTCTCACCTGAACTCAGGTCACAGAACAGAAAGGCAAAGTGGTCCTTACTGGGTCAGCGGATGTCCCTGCAAACAACATTACTTCATAATTTCTTTTTGTGACATTCTGACCCCCAAAATTTCCAATCTTTTTAGAGCCACTCTTGAACATGACGGATGTCATTTAATAAAATACTAGATGACATGAAATTTTGAGCTACAAGTATGAAATCATATTTTGATAAGGATTTGGAAAACAGCTGCTATCCTGTTCATGAGGTGGTGTGAAAAAATGGCCCAGTGAAGCCCACCAGGATGAAGCCCAACTCTGCGGAAATCTGCAGTAGAGTTTCTGCAGCAAACCATGCAGTTTCAATGGGAGTTAATCCCTTTTGTCCTACAGGAAACCTCTGACACTGCTCTTCATCCCGGCGGGCTTCACTGTATGTTGAAAAGTTAAGGTTGAAATGCTGACAATTACCAATGTTATGAACGTGTGTAGAAAAATTACAACATACCTTAATAACGTTGTTGGTTTTTAATATTTTGACCCTGAATATTCAACATAGCTTTCTTTTGACCCCACCTTATGAACCCGGTAGGTGACAATTTTCAGATCTTGGCTGAAATGTCATTTTGTGCCACAAGTACAAAAACATGTTTCCTCCAGGATTTGAAAAATGGCAGCTGTCAAGTTCATGATGTGGAAATAGCTATGCTGAAAATTAAGGAACATAATATTTAAAATTACCAAAGTTATGAGTGAGCAGTGAAAAATTTAAATGTACACTCATAACTTCATTGTTTTTGAATATTTTTACCCCAAATTTTCAACATAGCCTTCTTATGAACCCACCTCATGAACCTAGTAGGTAAATGTTTTCAAATCCTGGCTGAAAGTTATTTTTAAGGAGCCACTGCAAAATCATATTTTAAGCTGGATTTGAATAATTTCACTTGCCTTGTTCATGGAGGGTGGTCCCAAAAAGGCCATGTTGTAAATTGTGGTCTAAAATATTTAAGAAATTATCAAGTTAAGAGCAAAAGTTCAAAACCAGTTGAAATACATTATATGGCACTTACCCGATCTCTTCAGATCCTAGTCGGGCACTGAAGAGTGAAGATGTGTCTCTGGTCCAGGAATGATTACAACATTGGACCTCCACTAGGTAAGCATAGGGTAAGGGGGGGTGGGTGAGTGGTGGGTGCTGAGTGGAAGGGTTGGGGTGGGGGTCAGCAGCAGCAAGGCAGTGAAGATATTAAGGAACCATTTTCTTTATTTCATGCTTACAAAATAAAAACCTGGAAAAAATGTTGGGGGACTATTTTCTTTACTTCAGGTTCTCTGACACTGGGGATTGGTCACTCCAGTGTCAGCTTCATGCTAGGGGGCACCAGCAGTGGATAATCAGGTGCCTCAGACTTCAGGATTAGGTGGTAGACTATGCCAACACTAATAATTGTGCACCCTGGTGTCGGCAGATTGAAATAGAAGCGATGAAGGGGGAGAGACTAATTGGAACTGGGGGTGAACATCCAGGTGTTGGAATAAATATTCACTACTCCAACAGTCAAAGTTTATTATTGTTCATTACAGAGACCATTACACAAGTACATAAAAATATAATAATCCTTATATAAAAAACTGTTAAAACTCCAACATTATATACAACTA
Source organism: Neoceratodus forsteri (assembly GCA_016271365.2). Classification (NCBI taxonomy): domain Eukaryota; kingdom Metazoa; phylum Chordata; order Ceratodontiformes; family Ceratodontidae; genus Neoceratodus; species Neoceratodus forsteri. Next base: position 37,670,180 of record CM057450.1, read on the forward strand.
ACAAGCCCACATACATACATTAATCATATTTCCAACAAATTAATGAGATTGCATTCAAGTAATTAGCAACCATAATGCTAATATGTTCATCCTCTGTTGTAAACATGATGTTCAGTAGAGTCTGCTTATCCAAAGTACCTATTCTGCCCACAGCAGATGGATGGAGCCTGTATACCCTAGGCTTCAGTTTCAGTTTCTTTATTTGATCAACCAAGATACAGACAGTATCATGATTATTTAAAACATTTACAAAAAATATCACACAGCCTAAATATGTACTGTATGCAAAAGGTAAAAACAAAAGTGCACTATACAGTATTTCTCCCATAGGAGTGTTAAAAACATTAACATTTCTAGAGTATAGTTCCAGCATTACTCATAATATCATGCCCATCTCTACTTATGATTTAACATTCTATAATTTCTTGTTTGCTCTTAATTATAGAACTCAAAAGTTTTGCAATCAGTATTGCTTCATCTGGACATTGAGGATGCAACAAGAAGAATACAAAATCATAACTAGAATCTGCATAATCTCTAAATATCCTTCAGTAATTGATCCCTAACCTTTTTATACAGAGGGCATATCAATAGTATATGACTTACAGTTTCTTCATGGCCCTTATTACAAGGACAGAGCCTCTCTACCCCTGTTACACCATCGTTAGTACCTCCTCTATTAAACTACATATATTTTGAGTTTCTAACCCCAGCCTCATCAGGTGATAGCTTTTCTGTGTGCTGGTGTCAAGGAAAAAAAGAAAGCTATGACTCCATAGCATGGTCAGTTTTATTCTCTTTGTACCAACTGGCACATTTTTGCTTTCTAATAGATAGCATATCAAGGGTTTTCCCTAGGGAGTTCAGTTTTTTCTTAATAAGTTCTCTATATGGGGTAGTATTAAATCCCCCTTGATGTAATCATTCCATAGGTGACCCATTTCTATCCTATTTAATTTGTTTTAAGAGCATTAAGCCACAGTGAAGATAGACCATTGTCTGCCAATTACTTTTTTCCCAGGATTTATGATCCTAATCCCGTATGAGGTTAATGTAAGGTCTTTAAAACAGTAAATCAGAACTCTCCCCAGTTCCACCCTCACCATGACATTTGAGGTAGAACTAGAAACTTTAAGAAGTGCTTTATAGTAGTATAATAGGGGCTTCTCCAGCTCTTTCTTGTTCACATATCCCCAAACCTCAGATCCATATAACAGAAGAGGTTGAATTTTTGCCTCACCAGCCATAAGAGCAGGCATGACCAGATTTCCCCCATAAACATAATTAAACTTCAGCAAAGCCCTTGCAGCAAGTTTTGCTTTATTTATCTGATTAGTAATATAAACAGATTAAGAGAATGTAGAGACCAATTTTATACCCAAATAGCAATACTCTTTAGCCAAATCAATGTCGTCTTCCCCAATTTTGAATCAATGTCCTTTCAATTTCTGGTTGCAATTCCTGAATACCAATATTTTTGTTTTTTTTTTATGTTTACTCAGAGTTCTAAGAACCTACACTTCCTGGACAAAATGTTAATTTTCTCCTGTAACCCACATCTGGTCAATGAGAACATCACCAGGTCATCTGTATTTGCTAAACAATGGATTGAAGTATTTTTAATTTTTGGGGAGTCAGGAGCTTCGGAGTCCTGGTAAACCAATAATTCATTAATATACAAATTAAATAAAATGGGTGCAAGCAAACAACCTTGTTTTACTCTACAGTTTGAGTCAAATGGTTGTGTTAACTTACTATTATTATCATATCTGAAGGATGTAGATGTACCCGAGTGTAACTTTTGAATTAATCTAAGTAAATAATAATCCAAACCCTTCTGATATAAAAGTTCCCATTGCTTTACCCTATTTATAGAATCACACACTGATTCAAAAGCTATAAAAACTGCATATAGCCTAGATTTCCTCAGACAAACATACTTTTTGATAAGATGTGCTAAACAAAACACACTGTGAACCATGGAGAAACCCTCCCAAAAACCTGCCTGATAGATAGAGATTTGAGAGGTGGATTCAGCCCACTTATTTAGTCTATTCAATAAAAGTCTAGAAAATATTTTAGAACTTATGTCCAGCAACTTGATAGGATGAAAGTTATTTGGGCCATAGACAGAGCCGTTCTTATGAATAGGAACAATGATATTACCTGTCCAAGAAGCAGGGATAAAGTTATGCATCGAGCATAGATTAAAAAACACTGTAAGGAGAGGAATCCAGAATTCCTTGTGTTCTTTATAGACTGTGGGCAGAATATAATCTGGGCCAAGGGCCTTGTTGTTTTTTAACATCATTATGGAGGCTTCAACTTCCTCAGCAGAAAAAACTATAGGAGTTCCTAATCTCACTAAACTATCCGGGGGGGGGGGGGGCGCACTATTAAAATCTTCTACAAAAGGTATTTTACAAAAAATGTATTTGAAATGTTTTACCCAGATTTCTCTTGGGACATATACTAGTAATGAAGGCTGGTATTGATTGGTTCCTTTCGAAACCATATTCCAAAATGCCTTAACATCTATATTGAAAATGATCTAATGCATCTCTTCCCATTACCCATTCTGAAAGTTAACCTCTTTATCTGAAGAAATTTGTTATATTGTTTCCTAGCCTTATTTAAAGAAGAATAATGTTTCCTAGTCAGCAGTTTCTAGTCTATCTAATTAATTTTCTGAGAATACTTTTTTCATTTTTACATTCCCTATCAAGCCAGGTTTTTATTTCTATTTAGGATTCTGATTTAGAATTTGTATTAATTATCTCTCTCTAAGATCTTGGTTGAGTTTATTTAGCTGGGCTTCAACCCATGCTGTGTTATCCCAAACTCATTCTTCCTTCTTATTTTCAAATTCCCTCAGTAAATTTTCCACCACTTTTCCAGTTATAGACTTAAATTTCAAGCGCTGTTCCCCTTCCAAACTCAGTTGTGCCAAGGGAGCGTAAGGAGATGGATCATAAGGAGCATTATTATTTTCGGTCATAATTTGCAGGCTCAAAGCTGCATGGTCACTTTCAGATCTCATTGAGATCTTTGATGAAAAGAAACTCTCAAAACTCTCAGGGTTAATTATGGCATAATCTATTGTGCTCTGTTCCACCCCAGAAAAAAAGGCAAATTCGCCCTCCCTATCACCTTCTATTCTTCCATTTAGAACCATCAGGACATTTTCTTCAATAAATCTAATTAATCGCTGACCTTGATCATTTACTCCTTTATCCTTACTACTCCTGCTGTTACAATATTTAAGATTTAGATGATTCTCCAGGTCTTAAAAATTATCATGATTTGAAATATTGGCATTGAAGTCTCTCACTATTAAAAGAATACCTTTAGGGTATTTCTGAAAAGCATTATCAATATCTGCAATCAAAGAACTCCAAATATTCCTAAATCCATCTTGTTTATTAGATGGTGGAAAATATACACTAACCACAATCAATATAACCTGGTTAACAAGAATAACAACCAGGATATAATTTTGTGAGTTTTTAATTATTTCTAATATGGAAATCTTAAGCCCTATTTTTACATAAATGGACAACCCCCCATTTTGGTCTACCAAATATTTTATTTTTAATCGCCGGATTTGAGTCTACTTCATATCCATTAATGTTTACATTATTCAATGCCCATGTCTCTTGTAAGGTAAAGATTTCATGCAAAGATAAAAATCCCATACATTCTTGATCTGCCATCTTACTGCACAGTCCAGCAATATTCCAAGATAATAACTTTACATGATGGTTACTTAGTTCAGCAATAACAGAAATTTCTGTAGAACTTTCATCCTCAAATCTTAGTCAATGTTCTAGATCAGCAAGTTGGATTCCCTCATCCTAATAATTAAGCAGATCCACTACTAAAATACCTGCATTGTCAAAAATCTCCACATTACATATTACCAGAGAAAATAATTCAGTCGATGAACAGCAGAAGTCTATTTGATTATCCTTTCTGTCTGGGAAAATTCATCTTACATAACTCATACAGTTTTCTTCAGGTGATCTGTTTAAATAAGAACCTATTAAGGAATTTACATAAGCACCTAGAACTTCTTCATTTCCCCCATGAAGTTTTTCTACACCAAAAGGGACAATACATGAGGATTAAAATTCTTACTATCCAGTGTCAAATCCCTAAAATACAATTGCAATTGGATTACATTTTCTTTAAAGGTGTTCAAGTATAAGTATGTTCCATTCCCATGCCATTGATTGATACGGACAGTAATAATTTTCCAAGTAATAGGGGCCCATATACTCAAGCCTAAAAAAGAGAGCCTGTGGGTTTTAGACAAAATAGACTTTGCCAGGTTCATGTCTAGGATGAGTATATACACTGGTTTTTGTTCATGATTCTCTTCCCTACATGCCATGATGATATTACCCTCGGCCTCATGCACGCCTAATTCTGATGTAGTTAAATACTCAATAAGATCCTTTAATGACTCAATGGATTCATCTTCTTTCTGGAACATACCATCAAATTTCAAACAGACTTCATTTCCAACAAGTAACCTTTTTCCTTCACCTGTTTCTTGAGTTACCATAACATTGGAAACATTATTAAAGTCCGTACTCTGTATTTTCTCTCTTTTCTCCTGCACAGCTCTTAATTATATTTTCTGCTATCTCCAAATTTTTCCCTCTAGCAAGGCAATAACTGTTACCTTTTTCTACATCAACTTCTTTTGCTATTTGAGTTTTTATTACTTGTACCTTAGATTTCCCTTTTTTCCTCTTTTGTTTTTTCTTACATTTCTGAGGGCCCTTCCATTTCCCATTTCCTTTTAACAGAGTGTGTGGGATATACATAGAAGAAAAAGAAAATTTTCCTATCCTTTTTTGCCTAATGATTTCATCCATCTTATTCTCCAGTAGTTGCATATTTGCAAATAAAATATTAATAGAACTCTCTGTGTTGTTTTTTAAATCTCTTAAAGCTTCCAGCAACACTACATTTGCCATGACAGGATGTGCCAATGCCTTAAAAGTGTACTTTGACATCGTGTCTGTACATTGAACAAAAAGGTCTTCCTCTATCACTATTTGTTCTACTTCCCTATCCAATTTCTCAAATACTGTGGAGGGTGAGCCTGCCAATATAGAGATGTTATCCCTTTCTGGGAAAACCCCAGAAACTAATTCCTGGCAGACATTACCAAGATTTTCAGAACGTCCAGAAGAAATTTCTAGGGGGCTGAACAGTTTTAATCTTGTTTCTTGTTCATTCCTAGGTACAACAGCAGAATTTTCAGGTATCTCTTCTGCCAATACATCCTGAGAGGTCTCTAAATCTTCTTGTTTATTATTTTCCCTTACATTAGATTTGGCCAGAAAAAAATCAGTAATATTTTTCTGTGTGATTTGTTGACCATAGTTTCTCTCATGTTTATTTTTACAGGGGCTCCCTTTTTTTATTCTTTTTCCCCTTAAGAGGGTTTTGGATAGTAGCTAATTTATCTTCACAGCCTAAGTTACTAACTAACTCAATATTCTTAATCGATCCATCAATTTCAATACTTAATTTTTTTTCTAGGCCATCAACCAAGTCTGAGGCCATTTTAGTAGTATTCTTCAGTGCCTCAGCATATTTAGAGATTTTTTGCTCAATTGGGGTAGAAGTAATGCATAGAGTATCATGGAATACGCATCCATTATTATTTTTTTTAATTTTTTGTCTCCCCTCAGATACATTTCCTTTTTTACCCCCCTTTATAGCAAGCATTTTACCACTTCTAGTAAACATCAAGTAGTGAGGTGGAAATCACAGGGGACAATTCCAGGATTAGCTAAGGGTAGCACTCTTTGATATCCTTAATCCTAATAAATAATATTTTAACAATATATTTCTGGGGCAAGTCAAGGGAACAGACTAATCTATTGTACTTCTGGCATACTTTCTTATAAACTCAAAATATTTAAGTAGCAGCAATTAATTATGAACAATAAATATGCAATAAATATATATGCCACAACCATAACCACCTGTAGTGCTAATGATACTGTCAATAAAATATACTCCCTTATTGAAAAATCCTAACATGGAGAACAGAAAGCACGATATTCCACACTTGCACCAATAAAAACATAGAATCAGTCAACTGCAGTTCACACATAAATGTGCAAAAAATAAACATGTATGGATTTTTCTAAAAAGATCCTGCTGAGTTGAAAATATAAATTTTGATTCCTCTTCAGTCCTTTTCTTTCCTTCTGACCTTTTGCTACTTTCTTCTCACAGCCAGTCCACTCAATCCAATATTTAGGGTGCTGAGGAAAAAAGGAAAAAGGAAAGAAATAGTGGAAAAACAACAAACCTCTAGAGCCCAGTCTTTAGAGTCACAGAATCCCTTAATAATTCAAAAAGGAAAAAAGGAATAAAAAAAACATAATTTGAGAAACTCTCGAACTTCCCATAACAGTGAGTCAAATCAACTTACTTGCATCTTTCAGGGCTCCTCTAGAAATAAATTTGGATATAAATGTAAGTCCAAACTTCTATGTACCAACAGTTACAGACAGACATAAATTTATGCACGTTTATACATCTGTGCCATTAAAACATCCACATGGCTTCTACACAGCTTCTTCCTCTCCCTAGAAGAGAACAGTAAAAAGTCCCCTTTTTAATTAAAAGTGAGCACTATATTTCTGTCTGTCAGAAAAGTGCTGATAAATGCTGAGGGTACAAACAAATATAAAAAAAACATACAAAGCTAAATAGACTTACTCAGTTCTTAAGTATCAGATCTAAAATGCTTCTCGCTGGTTTCAAACTCCAACCATTACCACAACGATTTAAAATGTTTACGAAGTTTACCGGGTTTTCAAGACCACACTTTTAGACTGCTTCTAAGATCACCTCGAAATGCAGTTAGTGCAGTTAAAGCAAAAAACAGTCACTACTAAGAATAGCTGTAATGAAATGCACCAGAAACAATGCTAACAATCATAAAAAGGACCAAATGAAAATCAAAAGAGGCAACTTCCCTCCTTCCCTGAACTAAACTCAGTGGCTACTGCTCAAAGAACACTACACATGTTTCTTAAGTCAACCAAAATCAAACATGATCAACGCAGATCAATCTGAGATGGTTCAATTAATCAATTAGTCAATCAATAAAGTCAACACTTTGGACTTAGCCTCAATTACCATCAGATTTTTTTTTTTAATGTTATTGAATGCAATTGAGAGCTAAGATACCTAAGCACCTAAGCACAGATGTAACAATTTAGCAATTAAACAAATTAAGGCCTGGTTTTCCAATTTAAATTATACCTACTCAATCGATCTATCAACCCCACTTCAATCCTAAACTCCAAAAACTTCAACCACTGGAAGTCGAGAATCAAGTCAATTTGATTGTTTTATATATATTTTTTTCCTTTCTTTCTCCTCTTTCTTCAGGGATTCTGAAAAACAAAATCCTTGAGACCTTTACAATATTTTGTAATTGTTTATACCCATCCAAACCTTCTAATAAAATCACTAAAATGTTTAAAAAAACAGAAAAATATTAAACAGAAAAGGGGACTTATAACAAAAACAAAACTACAAGCAAACATGACAATATAATGCAGTTCAATACAATTCAGTTTAGCCTAATGTAGCTCAGAGAATCTCAATATTCGACTATACAGACAGTAGATAGAATCTCAATAAATTTTTTTCCAATTGTTTTACCAGGAGAGGCACACTAAGCTGAAAGCTTGTTTACAGATGTGACCTGGGAGCACAAGGAAGGTAAGTGGCTTGCTCAGGGTCACACAGTATGCAAGTGGGGGCTGTGGGATTCAAACCCAGGTCTCCAGATTTGCAGCTCAGAGCCTTAAACCACAGCACTATACTGCCTCCCAAACTCTAGCACTTTCACAGACATTTTATAAAACAGGAATTTCCTTTCCACAAAATGGAGAATAATCGTAGATTCCATCAGGCAAATGAGCAAATTCTGATGTCAAGTCTAATCACTGGAAAGGAAGGCCACTGGAAAAACAATCAGGAAAATGCCATACACTGTAGAATTTTTCAGGCTGTCTCCATGGGAGAGTGCTGGAGTGCTATGACCCTCTGCAGGGAAGCTCGCTCTACCCTCAGCCTTCGGTGACTCCTCAGCACTCAGACTCCAGTCGTCCTAGCTGCAAGGGAACAAAAACGTGACAACAGCACTACACCCAAAGCAGGTAGCTGCACAAGAAATACTGGAAAGGTATGTGAAGGCTTTGTTAAGGCAATGGTGGCATACCTGTTTAAACAAAGCAGAAAGCATTTCACAAACTCCTGCTAGCGCCACTACTCCTTAGCAGCCATCTTCAATCTAGTTGGCAAGTCATGCCCAGACTTGTAGGGAGTCCCACTCCCTACCCTAAGCTTGTTATACCAGTAGCATGAGAATATGACATGAATTAAATCCTTTTTCTTGATATAGTTGCACTCACATACTTTTTCATCACTCTCTGTATTTTTTATTGTATCTTGCTTTTAGGATATTACTATGAAAAAATTCAAATCTGTATACTGAATACAGTTTTCCCCTGCTGGTGGTATTGATATCCTCAAAACCTTGAAATCTCTTGTCACCGCCACCAACACTGAAACTATACTTTTTGGGGACATAAACATGGATTGGCTGTCCTCCAAATCAAATGGCCTCAAATGCCTCTATGATGAGCTCACCTTGTCTCACATCATCTCTGAACCAACCAGGACAAACACCGCTAACAATGCCAATACCTCCCTTTTTGATGTCATACTAACAAACCATCCCCATAAAATCCTGAAATCCGTCCATCTTCCATAACCATGAGTGATCACAGGATCATAGTCTGCACCAGGGCCTATTGTAAGGCCTACTCCTCACCCATGCTCATTTCAAAATGATCCTTCCATAAGTTCAACCCTTTGAGTTACCTGTCAGACCTAAGTAATATAAATTGGCAAAGCCTCTACTTAGCCAAAATGGCAGATGAGGCAGTCAATATCCTTAATGATAAAGCTACCTATCTCATCAACAAACATGCCCCCATCATTAAAGCCCAAGTGTGAAAATTCTCCCACCCTTGATTTACACAGCACTTCAAAGTTGCTCTCACAAACTGTGGTAAACTCTGGTCCTGAGCCAGGCATACCAAGAGTCCTTCTGATTGGCAGGCATTTACAGCAGCAAGGAATGCTTGTGTTAAACTTGTATATATCACTAAGGCAAATTGCTACAGCACTTCTCTCAAACAGGCTAGCAGCAACTCAGTTACAATTTGGAGAATCATCAAATCGATCGAAGGTCACCATGCTGCCCCCTCCATTCCTAATAAGATCAGTGCATATGGAATTACCATCGAAAACCATGACCAGATCCTCAAGAAATGTAATTCTCATTTTGCCACCACTGGGTTGTTTTTTGATTCTTCTCCATACACTGGTCTTGTCAATCCCACCAAGGACAACAAATCCCTCCATGCTTCCCCCCACCTCACCTTTTCCAGCTGCAGCCTGTTTCCTACAAAGAAGTAGAGGGCCTCCTCTCCAAATTAGACATTAAGAAGGGTGGTGGCAAGGATGGGCTAGAACCATTCTTCCTAAAACTAGATTATTTCCTTTTTACTGCCCCCATACCTCACATTTTTAACTTCTCCATTTGAACCACCTCTGTACCTACCTGCTGGAAAGCTTCACTTATCATTCCATTATTTAAATCTGGTGACCCATGTGACTTAAATAATTATAGGCCCATTTCCATGTTGCTTATCTATCCAAAATCTTTGAAAAATGTATCTACTTTCAGCTAAAACACCATGTTGAAAGCCACTCCCTACTCAACCCTGCCCAGTCTGGTTTCAAGCACAACCACAGTACCATCGCTGCCCTTGCTAAAGTAACTAAGGTTGGGTTACAGCTCACAAGTCAATAAAGGTCACAGGTGCCATTTTCCTTTATCTCAGCAAGGCCTTTGACACTGTCGCCCACAACCTTGTTATCAATAGTCTTGTTAAATTAGGAAACATTTCTTCAACAGCCCAGTGGTTCACCAGCTACCTCTTAGGTAGAGTTTAGAAAGTCAAAGCTACTGGCCTATTCTCAGCATCTGTCCCTATCACCAGGGGTGTTCCCCAAGGGTTCATTTTAGGCCCTATTCTGTTTTCAATCTACATCAACAACCTTGACACCAATATTACTAACTCTAAACTGCACTTCTTTGCAGATGATACAGTTCTGTATACATCCAAACCAACCCTGTTTGAAGTCAGCAATGAACTTCAAGCCTACTTCGCGCAGCTCGAACTGAACCTCATCAACTCAAGCTCCTCCTAAATGTCAAAAAAAAACAATGAAGGCCATGTTTTTTTACCCTTAACAACACCCCTCCTCTTCTCCAAACTCATTAAATGTCTCTACTGTCATCTCCCTAGGTGAACTTCTCGAGGTGGTTTCAAATTTAAATACCTAGGCATATGGATCGATAGCAAGCTCCCCTATAACACCCACAATGACAACCTGACTAGCAAGCTCAAAGCCAGGCTACTGTAGGTTTCTTCTTCAGAAACAGGTCCCTCATCCCGACTGAGACTAGAACTAGACTTGTTCAGGCCACCTTCCTTCTGCTACTTGATTATGGTGACTTCATGTATAACGCTGCCTCATCTACCAACCGGAACAAACTGGATATTCTTTATCATCGAACCCTACAGTTCATTACCAAAGTTCCTTTCCATACCCACCACTGTAACCTATATGCAGCTGCTGGCTGGACTTCTCTCATTATCAGACATTTGATTGATTCTGGAACCTGGACACTTAAATGCCTGCTGAATACTGCTGAATAAGCTCCCAGGATATATATCCTCACTAATCCACATCTCCCATTGCTCATACTTTATTAGGATGTCTGACTTTGTCCTCCTTGATGTTCCTATGATTCATACCTCCTTTGATAAGCATGCAATCTCCTATGCCCTCCCTGCAGCCAGTAACAAACTGCAGTTTGTCCTTAAACTTTTCAGCCTTGTTTCTGTTAATTTCTTTAAAGCATTAGCTGCAAGAAATGTGAAAGCTATATGCAGTTGCTGCTAGACCTAAGCCATGATTTGTACCTTTTATCTATTGTCTCTTCCTTTTCCCTCACCCTCCTGGCTCCCACCTTTCCTCTTATATTATTCCTTGATCCCCTTTTCCTTTCCCTTGTCCTCTTCTAGTCACTATGGCTTTGTGTTCAAATTCTCAGTCTTGCAGCATCCTAATATACTAGGTAATTTATAGTGTTACTTTGTAAATATTGTATATATTGTTTATTTTGTATATTTTGCATATGTCATGTATAAATTGTACCTTGGAACTGCATGTTAATTATGTTCCAAGACTGCTTACTTACTTACTTACTACTTGCCAACAGAAACAGTCCACACAGTCTAACAAGTCTGCTTGAGTGTGCAGCCAGCACCCCACTTTCCAAAGCTGCCCCTTCCCCTCCCCAGTTACCCCCCACACAAATGAATACAGACTGGCCTTGAACCAGATTAAGCTGTTGGTGGCATTTTTAGTGAATGGGGGGAATTTTGCCAGGATACCAGGGAAATTCCACTACACTATTGATTCCAGTCTTCTTATACCTCAGCCATGCCCCCCCCCCACAGGATGTCTGGACAAGAATATATAGTATATTCTTTCAAGCATTCTTGGGTTCATGGCATAACCTGATTAAAAGAGAATACACATATAGGCCTCTTACAGAAGGGGGACTTAAATATGGTATACCCCATTGCCATCTTTTTCAGTATCTTTACATGTTATAATATTGGGACTGGTCAAAAACCTGGAAATGAATTGTGGAAACCATTGGTTCGGATATGACTTACACAATGCCTACAGGCATGGGAATTAAAAAAAGTCTAGATTATTCAGCACACACAAAACAATCCCATATTATGGTGAAGAAAGCATACAGAATGCAATTAAATGGCAACATGACCCCCAGGACTTTTTAAACAAGTCTAGGAAAGATATTTATGTAAAAATACTGAAAGCAGATTGCCAAACGGATGTGGTCTTTCCACTGTGCCCTGAGTCACAGATATAGACAGTACTAAGGCAACGTAATAATTCTAGGCTGCCTCCCTATATTTGGGATTATGTGTGATTAGGAAATTATGGGAAACTTAGTATGAAAGGTAACAGTAAGCATAAACAACTATCGGAAAGATATTGCCTAGGGAAACTTGCATACAATTGTTAGAAACGCAACAGCATTTATTTTTGGTGTGTCAATACACCCAGGAGCACTGGCTTTGTATAGCCAAATAGTGGAAGTAACTCTGATTTCTGTCCTCTAAATGCTCAGAGATAATGTATGGACCTCCTCTAGATGCCTGGGGAAAGTACCACATAGATACACTTTATGTTACTTTGGCAGTAATTAGGTATCATCTGTAGCAAGTAAGGTGCCTGTGGGTGTTGCAACAGAAATGAATAACTCAGGTTAAAGTCTTAGCAGGTATTCAACTGACATTAGAGAAAATACAGCATAGAATGCACTATGCTATTCTAAAGAAAGAGTGAGACATCTTTGGATAAATTGTTCCTCTTGGTTTAATCACTAGTTGTTATTTTTTTTATAACATCTTTATTGATCATTTTTATTTTCCACAAAATATGAGACAGACATACACAGATGCCCAATTGTTCCTGGGCCCCCCACCCCAAAACTGAGTGAGATAATATGTACAACATTTAACTATATACATACCCAGCTGCCTTGCACCACCCTTGATCGCCCTCTACATATCCATATTCAATAACAATATACAGTAAAATCTCTGCCTAGGGAAGTACATTTAAATGTCAGAATCTAAGACTTAGGTTAATTCTATATAAGTACAAACCCTATATCCTGAACAGTAGCCCTTAGGTGGCACTCAGCAGCTGCGTCCCTAGGAAGAGAAGAGAGTCCACGCCCCCACCCACACCCAGCCGCCTCTGCGGATTCCTATAGCTTGACCGAATATTGTCTGGTCGGTGCATATATTAGGAGTAATCAATAGGGCACACTTTAGTTCTAGCCTCTACTCCCCATCTATAGATCTTTGTCTACGTACCATCAGACAGACGACCTGAACTTGGGGGGATTTAGACTGCAACATGTAGACCGTCTCCAGGGTCCTCCATCTCTTACCATAAATTCCTTTTCGTCCGTCCTGAAGCATTTGTCTCTTAAGCCTACTCAACGTTTTCAGCAAGTCTCCCACCCAATGGTCATATGGATAAATCAGATAATTTTTCCAATGTTTCAAGACAAATGCTTTAACTAAGGAGGACATTAGAGAGATATGTCCTTTAATGAGTGTGCTCGGGATATCAGTCATGTCCCCCAAGACACAAATCTTTGGATCAATAAAGTCTTTGTAATTCACTACGGGGTCCATGTTGCATCTGATTTGCTCCCATACAGGGTAGATTTTGGAACATTGCCACATGATATGGAATAAATCCCCTGAGTTTGCCCCACACCTGAAACATAGGTCTGTCTGTCTGAGGCCCCTAGCACATAGCTTAGCAGGAGTATAGTATATATTAGAAACTACAAAAAATTGCATGGTCCTATACTTAGGGATCGGAATGTACCTACTACTGTTCCAAACCTCTTTCCAATCAGGCACCTGGGGGAAAGTATCCTTTTTATTTTCCCAATATGGAACTTTTATGAACTCCTTTCCACCTAAGAAATCTAATAGTAGCTTGTAAAACCTAGACAAGGGTCTCTTAAGGTCATTGACATCTTTAATGTGGTTCCACGTGAAAGGGGGGTCCAGGTCTCTAGCTCTCCCTCTCTCCATTCTATATATCATATTAGTGACCTGAAGTTTCTTAAAGAAGTTGATGTTCATACAGTGTTTGGGAAATACTACCTTATCTTCTTTTAAAAAGTCTGACCATTTCAGGTTTAGCAATTGAGTAGCCCACTGCTTCCTTATTATCTACCCCCCAATGAGCATATTTGGATTACCCAAAACAGGTTGCTTCCTGGAGCCTCACTAGTTGTTATTTGACTAGTAAGACAATTGGTAGACTCAGTGTACTTGTAGTTGCAATGTATGTACAATAATTACTAAGACTGTTCTTTTGCTTTCTAAAATTGTAATGTGTTGATGTGGAAATTTGTTATTGCATGTAATGAAGTCCATCTTCTAATAAAAATGCCCCTACTCTTTTCAATAAGTGCCATGGGATCTTTAACATCCACCTGAACTACCACTAGAACAGGCAGATGGGATCTCAGTTTAACGTCTCATCTGAAAGATGGCACCTCAGAAGTGCAGCACCCCCTCATGCTGCACTACAGTAACAGGGTACTAACCCAAGTGCCAGATGTGGGAATTGAACCCATAGCCCTCTGACAACCCAAGTGTGGTAATTGAACCCACAACCCTCTGACAACCCTCTGATCTCCCAGCCTCAGAGGCTAGTGTGCTATCTGCTCAGCCACTGACACTATTGTACTATTTCCTTACATCTCTCTGTATATGTTGCTGATTTATGATCTCTGTACATATTGCTGATTTATGTATCTGTTACTGATTTATGGTCAGGACATCTTTGTGAATGAGTCTGCTCAGTGGAGTAATTCCTGCAATAAACTTGACTTGACTTTCTCAGCTTAATATCTGTTAGGACTTCCAAATAATAACTGAACCTAAAAATGTTATCATTTTTAACTAACCAGGGTGCAATTTTAAGTCCAGTTATGGTTTCTTTATCTTTTTGTTTATTTCAGTAACTCATTTTTCTTAGTGTGATTTGTATTTTGTGCTTATGGTAATATCAGCCTCTACATGTCGTTTTAAAAGCTACAGGCCAAACCCATGCAGCACCCTGTACAATTTTGCGAGCCACATGTATTGTGTACAACCTGATTGTAACCATATGCTTTTCTCCACCAAGCATTGATATGGCAGCCTTGAAGAATCCATCCTGGAAAGTTTAATCCAGTAATTAATGTACCTGAAAACCAGGTATGAATCCAAACTAGTGATCCTGAGCTCTGCTCTAACCAAATCAATTGGGGTTGTTTACTAACTCCCAGAATTGAGTGGTAAAGTCTATTTAATGGTACTTCTAAAGGTCTTATATTCGATGTGCCCCAAAGCTGACATTGATAAAATGCTAGAGCAACATATTTGGCTTTTATGGCTTTTAACATGAGAATTGTGCTTCCCCAAAACCTGTAATTATACTTAGTTAAAGCTCCTACTATCTGTGTAAGTTTTGTTGCCTAGGTTTTTATGTGCTTGCCCCATAATCCATTGTTAGCAAATACTAATCCCAACTATACATTGGAGTTAATGCTTTTTATTTTCTTATCCCCAACATATCAAGTCTTTCCAATATCCTTTGAGCAAAATATTATAATCTGGCTCTTAGCTTCATTGATTTTTAAGTTAGACTCCTGGGAAAATCTATTTAGAATTTTCTTTTTTTTTTTGAACACCAGACTGTGATAGGGCAATGATGCCAAATCATTGGCATAAGCCAAAGTGGGACAAAGACAGCTATTAACAAGTGGGGAATCTGTTTCAGAAGCCATGAGCTGTGTCAATATGGAATCTATATAAATGCAAAAAAGCATCAGGATAATGATGTCATCCAAGATGCTGATGACTAGGTTGACTTGAGGTGGGCAGAAGCACCCACCACTGATATTCATCCTCAAGAAGGGGAACAAACAGTAGATCAATAACATGATCAATGCAATGACTGAAATGGATGGGATTTCCCAGAAACTTTCCAAAGAGCAAATGGACATCTTCAAACAAGCCATGAGGGAGATGTTCCATGAAGAGGCAGAAAAACAACCTATCCTCAAAAGTGTGGCCACCACCACAGCAAAAGCAGTCATCAAAGTGAAGGTACTGGACTTCAAGAGGGCTAATTTTATCAAAATGGAAGAGTGCCTCAGAAAAGCACTAGCAAACAGGCAAGAAGGAGAGGTGGAGCAACAATGGGAAAACATCAAAACTGCCATCACAGAGGCAAAATGCCTTGCGTGAAGCAAATAAACAAATCAAACCAAAAGAAAAAACACTATGGCTCTTAAAACAGGTGGCAGAGATGATCAGGGAGAAAAAGACAGCATTCAGGAAGTATAAGGAAACACAGAATGAGCAGGACAGAGAACTGTACAAGTTAAAGCAGAAAGAAGTGGGGAAGGCAGTCAGAATTGCAAAGGTCCAAACCAAGGAAAAGATAGCTAACTCAGTTACATTAGGAAGTGAAGAAAGACAAAGGGAAGGATTCTGGGGCTGAATAAAGAGGATGGTGGGTGG
Organism: Neoceratodus forsteri; assembly: GCA_016271365.2. Classification (NCBI taxonomy): domain Eukaryota; kingdom Metazoa; phylum Chordata; order Ceratodontiformes; family Ceratodontidae; genus Neoceratodus; species Neoceratodus forsteri. The sequence goes on from CM057450.1 coordinate 37,686,511, forward strand.
GCAGAGAGGAACAGTGAAAAAGCAGGGATACTGAATGAACATCTCTGCTCAGTATTCACAAAAGAAGAGGAGGGGTACCTAATCCAGTCAATAGAAGCACTCTGGATGGGGGGGTGGATATCAGTCCTTTCTCAGAAGAAAGGGTTCTGAAAGAACTCCTAAAATGGAAGGTGGACAAAGCAATGGGGCCTGATGGGATTCACCCCAGAATTCTAAAAGAATTAAAGGGAGAAATAATAACACCATTGACTTCCCTTTTTAACAAATCCTGGGAGGATGGTGTGGTGCCTGAGAACTGGAGGACAGTGAATGTGATTCCCCTTCACAAAAGTGGGAGCAAGACAGAGGCAGGAAACTACAGACCTGTCAGTTCGACCTCAGTGGTAGGGAAAATGATGGAATCATTTCTGAAGGAAAGAATTGTTGAGTACCTAGAGGTCAGTGGGGCACAGGTCCCAAGGCAGCATGGATTCACAGTGGGAAGGTCATGTCAGATGAATCTAATAGATTTCTTTGACTGGGTGACCAAAGTAGTAGACCAGGGAGGGGTTGTGGACATGTCCTACCAAGACTTTAGCAAGGCATTTGACACAGCCAGCCTTGGAGTGGGTCCCAGGGTGGTAGCCGGGGAAAACATTGGCTGGACAACAGGATGCAGAGGGTAATAGAAAATGGAGTCCACAGTGAAGAAAGGGGGATTACTAGTGGGGTACCACAGGGTTCAGTACTGTGTCCAGTCCTTTTTAATGTCTTTATAAGTGACATTGCAGAGAGAATGGAAGTAAAAGTATGTCACTTTGTAGATGACACAAAGATCTGCAACAGGGTTGAGAGACAAGGTAGAGTGGAAAGGATGAGAAGGAACTTGGCAAGGTTGGATGAATGGTCAAATGTATGACAGCTTAGATTCAATGCAAAGAAGTGCAAAGTAATGCATCTGGGAAACAAAAACCCAGGGGAAGAGTACACAATGGGTGGTGAGATATTAACAACAAAAATGGAAAGGGACCTGTGGGTAGTCATATCAGATGACCTAAAGGTGGGGAAGCAATGTGAGAAGGCAGTAAGGATGGCTGGGGGGATACTGGGATGCATAGGGAGAGGCATCACCAGTAGAAAATAGGAAGCTGTTATCCCTCTGTATAGACAGTTGGTGAGACCCCATCTGGAGTACTGCATTCAGTTCTGGAGACCCCATCTCCACAAGGACATAGACAGGGTGGAAGCTGTCCAGAGGAGGGCAACCAAAATGGTGCAGGATCTGCACCAAAAGACACATAAAGAGGGACTAAAGGAGCTTAATATATACACCATCAAGGAAAGGAAGGAGAGTGGGGACATGATAGAAACTTTCAAGTACCTCAAGGGAATCAACAAAGTCCAAGAGGGTAGCATCTTTCAGAAAAAGAGATGTGCAAGAACAAGGGGGCACAATTTTAAGATAGAGGGTAATGTGAGGAAGTATTTTTTCATGGAGCGGGTTGTGGATGCATGGAACAGCCTTTCTGAGGAGGTTGTGGAGTCAAAAACAGTGGGGGAATTCAAGAATGCAGGGGACAGACATAAGACAATTCTAGTTGGGGGGTAGGAGGAAGTAAGCTGTTGGTTAACTAGGATCTGCAGCTTATCCATTATGTAGAGAAATGGGCAGACTAGGTGGGCGAAGCAGTCCTTATCTGCCGTCAAATTATATGTATGTTTCTATGTTTCTATTAGAGGTATGAGGGTGGAGCAAGAAGGCCCTGTCATGCGTAAAGATTTACGGCAAACCTTTGAACCCACCCTGTAGTCAAAATTGCCCAAAGCCGCTCACTCTGACTCAAGGGAAAAATGTTATGACATATCCACCAAGCTATTGGCCGTTCATAACCCCAACCTTGCTGGTGTAATGATGGCCCACCCAATCAAGCAGTATGCAAAGGAGAGCCAAGGCCAATACAATAACCGTTTGTGGCTTGCCTACCAAACAGGCATGCAATTGTGTAGCAAATAAAGTGACAAGGACTCAATTGAATACAAAAGTCTTTTCTTGAAAAACATGCAACTGGCACTCTGAGACAAGGATGAATCAGCTATTTTTCCCAAAACAGACACATTTCAGAAAATCTTTGAGAGAACAGAAAGAGTTTTCCAGCTCTACATGTGAGGGTTATTGGGCTCGAAAATAAAAGTGACCACAGTACAAGGTACTGGCAACCCATCCACGTAGCATGCCATGAAAGGGAAGGCCAAGGATTACCAACAAAACAAGGCCTCACCCGAAGTGCAGAAACAATGGGGAAGGGGTACAGAATACCAACATAAAGTGGCACTACCAGTTTAGACCAAATCAGCAACACCAACTGCAAGGAAAGGTGGATCCAGGATACAAAGCCCACAATCCTGGCCTCACGTAAGGGAATTAGCCAAAGAAAACAACTTGATTAAAGGAACTCATGACAAGAGTTCAATAGGTAGCTGAGGCCATTCCCAGGAAGGCCATAGCTTCAGTAGCAGCAGGAGCAACAACACCAATCACCACCCTGGAGGAGGCCCCACCGTACACCACTGCCTCTCCCCTACACTGAAGCCATCAGAATGCTCTGAGCAGCCGAGGCAGAACCAGCTGAGGAACAAAACCAGTACCCACCTGAGGATGAATGAGAGTAATTGGAATGATGGTTCCAGGCCCCGGTTTGGATCATCATCACTCTTGTGACTGATGATACCAGACTGCCTTGTGTAAAGGCCATGGTTGGGGGCTACCAGTTGGATTTGCTGCTGGATATGAGAGTGGCTGTGTTTTTTTTGCATCAGAACAATCCAAAACATTCTCCATGGTAGACCAGAAGGGTGACCGCTGCTCAAACCTTTGATGGGACCATGCTGGTCACCTAGCAATCAAATCCAATACCAGTGGAAATTGGTATTCTAACTGTGACATATAGATTTGACTTGATGGTGTTACATCACCATCCAAGCATCCTAGGAATTGATTTCCTTGCAGAACACAGCTGTGTTGTGGATGTGGCAAATCAACTACTAATCCAAATTCATGGACAGTATCATGCACTTAACATTCCTGATTCGAACGTGGTATCTGCAGTGGCAGTTAATGACAAGGAGTATGACACCATCACCATGCTTCATGAACATGAATTTTTCTCTCAGCTTGAACCCATTCTCCAAAGGTAATTAGAGGCCTTTGACAAACATAAACACAGTTGTGGGAGAATAGACACTCTCATTAAAGTGGGAGGTAAAGAACCAGCTTCACAGAGACAATATCCATTTCCAGCAGAGGTATTACCCTAACTGAGGCTAACAATCCAATCACTCCTGAAACAAGGTGTAATCAGACCACATGTATCCACAGCCAACTCACCTATTTTGCCTGTGAAAAAGTGAAACAACACCTAGAGACTCACCATTGATTACAGACGACTTAATCAAGTCACACCCAGATGTGCTCAGACTGCTAAAACTAAACCAAAAGTGGTTCAACACCTTAGATACTGTATCTCCAATGGCTTCTGATCATTCCCCCTGGCCCATGAGAGCCAATACACATTCACCTTCACTTTCAAAGGATGACTGTACACATGGAACTGCCTCCCACAGGGCTTCCACAACAGTCCATAACTGTTTCACATCTACATGAGGGATGTCATTCGAGATCTCTTTTCATCTGAATGCCTCTTATAGAATGTGGATGACTTGGTTTTAGCCACTAGCACTGTGGAGGAGCATTTTGAGCTTCTTGACAAACTATTAACACTTACAGAGAGCAGGACGTAGTGCAACCCAGCAAAGGTACTATTGTGCCAAAACGAGATCTCCTTCCTGGGCCTATGCATTACTGTGGAGGGAAGGAACACTGCCCTAAGCAAGATACAAGGCCTACAAAGATCTGCCACTCCCAACAAGTGTGGCCACACTGAGATGTTTCCTGGGTATGGTCAACTATTTCATGGACTTCATCTGCAATTTTGCACAAAAGGCCACACCTCTGTATGACCTGTTAAAGAAGGACACCCTTGTAAATTGGGACCAGAACATACTGCAGCTGTCACTGCCCTCAAAAAAGTCAGTGGCCTCTTCACCAGCATTGGTCAATTCAAGCCCAGAACATCCATTTCATTTGGAAACAGCCACCTCTGAGGTAGGTAAGTCAGCAGTCTTAGCTCAGGTCAGTGGTACAGTCAGACCAAATGCTTATGCATCATTGGTGTTCACACCAGTTGAACTAAAATACTCTCTATGTGAGAGGAGCTTTCTGGCTACTTACTGGGAAATCAAACATTTCCTATACATCATAGGATTTTCTCCAATTGTACTCCACACTAACCACACTCGCATCAAATTTTTATTGTCAGACAGAGTCAAGGATGGCACAGTGTGCAATACCAAACTCACACACTGGTCTCTCCTTCTACAGACCTGAGACATCAGGGTACAACCAGCCAAGCTACCTTCCATCTTGGTCCACGGCCTATTGTTTGTTGGCCCACCACATGAGTGTGGGCTACAGCTCCCAGTCCTACCAGAACAAGGCCTATTCTTACCAGTTAACAGAATCAGGCCTAAAAAACCCCAATATGTGCCATATCTTTACGGATAGCTCATACACATAGAGTGATGGAGAACAAATAGCAGGATTGGGTGTGCTGGTCAAATATCCAAATGGAGATTCCATGCAAGCATTCAAGAAATGCAGCATCAGATCATTCCAGCATACCGAGCTAGCAGCTGGACCTGTGCCCTGGAAATGGTCAAGGAGGGATGAGCAGATATCATCATTTTTACAGATTCCATTTAGGTGTGTAACTCCCTCATAGAGTTCTTAACCTTCTGGAGAAAGCAATTCTTTTCCTCTTCTGAAGGCACCTCCATTAAGTAAAAGGATCTATTTGTATACATTGATGGTCTTGTTCAGAAATTCAAATTGGGTTAAGGCCCACCCTTTCATGAATGCAATGACAAGCAGACACCCTTGTGAAGGATGGTGCTCAAGGGGAGGGGACCTCTGGACAATGTCTCACTCCATACCAGCAGTGGTAGTAGCTGTTTGCAAACAGACAAAAAGATCAGATAATCCCACTGGACCTCAAAGCAGTACAAAGAGTGGATCCACATTTCAAAGAAGTATTTGACTTCTTGTCAAAAGACAAGGAAATAAAATGTCAGTGGGCAATTCATTCAAGAGACATTCAGATAAATTACATCTCTCAGGAGACCCAAAACTGGTATGGTACCAGTCTAGTGAACAAATTCAAAAATGATGTGTGGTTCTGACATCACTGCAATCAGTTAATGACACCCCCAAAGGTGGACACCAAGGGCTGGAAAAGACCCTGCAGAGGCTCAAAACTGCCAGATGATGGCCTGGTATGACAGTAGATGTCCAACATTACATGGACAACTGCCTAGTCTGTGCACAAAACAACCCGACTCCTGGAAAGAAAAATGCAAAGTTGCTACCCCAGAAGCAATCTGTCCCCTGGCATGCAATTCAGATTGATTTTATTGGGCCATTAACCAACACAAGTAGAAACAACAAGTTTGCCTTTGTGATCACTGATCTTTCCTCAAAATGGATAGAAACTTTTCCAACTTGAGCACCCAAGGGAAAACGTACTGAAGAATTCTGGTTGAACAAGCACTAACCAGATGGGGCCTACCACTCTAGGTAGACTCTGACAAAGGAACCAGGTTCACAGGTGTGGCAATGCAAGAATCTTTAAAAATTCTTGTATTCACCAGAAATTTCATAATCCATACCATTCCCAATCTTCAAGCCAGGTAGAGGGAGCCAATTGATGGCTCAAACTAATGTTGCCTAAATTCACAGAAGACAACCCCAAAAAATTGAGACATTTTGTTGCCCTTTCTTCTAATGACAATTAGAGCGAACCCATTTTCTGCAACCCAGTGTACGCCATTTGAAGAAATGACTGGGAGACAAATGAGATTACTTGAGCATCTGTTGGTTGACCTCAATGCCCCTACTATAGATAGAGTGGCAGTCGGCACCTATGTTGTGCAGTTGAGGGACAACATAATACAGACTTCATGTTCGCAGCTAACAACATGGGGCACACCTAATAACAATCCAAAATGTATTTTGGCAAAAATGTCGAAGAAGTTGACTGGCAAGTAGGAGACCAAGTCATGGTTGTGAAATTTGCCACCCCGAACCACACGCTTGCAAACAAATGGGAAGGCCCATATGATATCATCAACAAAATCAGTCCAGCTGTGTGTCAGGTAAGAATTACAAACTGCAAAAAGTCCATAGAGAAGTTACTGCATGCCAACCAATTGAAGCTGTATAAAGGAAACTAAAGAGCACCTTCCCACCAGAGAGGGAAGTTAATTGATTGCTAAAATTGTCTGTTTTCTTTTAAAGGTCCTTAAGATGACACCTGTCATTTTGATCCTTGCCATTTTGATTCCAGACACACTGACAGATGTGCTTCCCAAGGATGCCTTTGCTATGTCCCAAAGGAATATGAATACTAATCCAAACATGAAAAGGCTTCTCCATGCCTTACACCCTAGTTATGACAGATACTTTCCCCCAGGTTATGTGCCACCAACAAATCCCACCAAAGGGGTTAGTATTGCTGTCCCATCTAGATTAATTACTGCCCAAGAAGGAAAAGATGCCTATCTGAACACTATGGTGGTGGCACCAGACCAAGCTTCTTTGCAAGTTGAATGGAAAAGTGATAGCAATGGTACACAAATTCTGATGGCCTGTCTTTCCAAAGGTACCTTCCAAGGCTTGCCAAACATCTGGATTTCTCCCAATGGTACCCTATCCATACGCCAATCCCTACTCTCAAAATACCGGTCTGTATTATCTTATTGCACTTATGAATCCCAGCTTCTGTGTTAAAGCTCCAAATCAAACCATCACAAATATTGTGCGGACCATTCCATTGCTAGCACTGCTATGTTTTTTAACTATTGTCCCTCTTACAGAGGAGGAGGAACTTATCAAATGTCCAGTACAAGATCCAGAGCTGATTAGTGGTGTTGTAACCTCTTCACTCCCAAGTACCCTTGTAAACAATGTGCAGATTATGCATGATCCTGTGGTATTAAACCTAGCCAACTGGAACATGGCAGAATTTGGTTACCATGCAACTGCTGATACCTCTAGGTTTCATAGTGTTATGTTATTAGATTTACTTGCAGCATATCAAGTATGCACCCAGAACCCGATAGCTGGGCCACACACCGCAGAATATTTAGGTGTATTCTATCACCTTCCACAACAGAAGCAGGGTAAAAAATAAACAATAGACCTTGCTGACATAGCAGGTGCAACAGGCGTCGTTTCAGGTGTATTTGGTGCAGGTATGTCTGTCTGGAACTGAGCAGACCTGGCAGCCATTAAAAGCTAAACTTTAAAGTTTCATACAGGTGTAGGCAAAGATGTACTTACCACTGTATTACATAGTGTAGATGATATTACCCAAGAAGAATGCTTTACAGTCAATAACATGCTCAATACTGCAAGCACGTTTAATGAGTCAAAGAATAAAATCAATGAACTGTTTTTTCAGAATAATAAAGAAGCTTCTGAGCATCACATTGCCAGGGAACTTTTATGTTCAGCATAGGTTCTTATGTCCTAACCACCATGACCAATCTCTTCTGGGATTTTGAATCAGGAAGAATCTGATTTAATTCACAATAAACATATGACCAAATGGTATTGCCAACATTGCTGTTTTTTTATAATTCTGCTCAGAATTCAGAATGGAAAAGCAGAAACCTAATCCAGTCAATAGAAGCACTCTGGATAGGGGGTTGATATCAGTCCTTTCACAGAAGAAAGGGTTCTGAAAGAACTCTTAAAACTGAAGGTGGATAAAGCAACGGGGCCTGACGGGATTCACCCCAGAATTCTAGAAAAACTAAGGGGAAGAACTAGTAACACCGCTGACTACACTTTCTAATAAATCATGGGAGGATGTGTGGTACCTGAGGACTGGAGGATGGTAGATGTGATTCCCCTTCACAAAAGTGAGAGCAAGACAGAGGCAGGAAACTACAGGCCTGTCAGTTTGACCTCACTGGTAGGGAAAATGATGGAATCACTTCTGAAGGAAAGAATTGTTGAGTACCTAGAAGCCAGTGGGACACAGGACCCAAGGCAGCATGGATTCACAGCAGGAAGGTCATGTCAGACAATTCTAATTGATTTCTTTGACTGGGTGACCAAAGTAGTAGACCAGGGAGGAGCTGTGGACATGGCCTACCTAGACTTTTGCAAGGTATTTGACACAGTCCCACACAAAAGATTAATAAACAAATTAGCCAGCCTGGGAGTGGGTCCCAGGGTGGTAGTCTGGGTAAAACACTGGATGGACAACAGGACACAGTGGGTAATAGTAAATGGAGTCCACAGTGAAGAAAGGGGGGTTACTAGTGGGGTACTACATGGTTCAGTAGTGGGTCCAGTCCTTTTAATGTCTTTATAAATGACATTGCAGAGGGACTGGAAGGGAAAGTATGTCTCTTTGCAGATGACACAAAGATCTGCAACATGGTTGATATGCAAGGTGAGGTGAAAAGTATGAAATGGGACTTGGCAAGGTTGGAGGAATGGTCAAATGTATGGCAGCTTAGATTCAATGCAACAAAGTGCAAAGTAATGCACCTGGGAAACAAAAACCCAGGGGAAGAGTACACAATGGGGGGTGAGACACTGACAACAAAATTGGAAAGAGACCTGAGGGTAGTCATATCAGATGACCTAACGGTGGGCCAGCAATATGAGAAGGCAGTAAGGATGGCTGGGGGGGTGCATAGGGATAGGCATCACCAGTAGAAAACAGGAAGTTGTTGATCCTCTGTACAGACAGTTGGTAAGACCACATCTGGAGTACTGTGTACAGTTCTGGAGACCCCATCTCCACAAAGACATAGACAGGGTGGAGGCTGTCCAGAGGAGGGCAACCAAAATGGTGCAAGGTCTGCACCAGAACACATATGAAAAAAGACTAAAGGAGCTTAAGATGTATAGCCTCGAGGAAAGGAGGGAGAGAGAGGACATGATAGAAACATTCAAATGCCTCAAGGGAATCAACAAAGTCCAAGAGGGTAGCATCTTTCAGAAAAAGAGATATGCAAGAACAAGGGGGCACAATTTGAAGATATAGGGGGGATGGCTGAGAGGTAATGTGAGGAAGTATTTCTTCACAGAGAGGGTTGAAGATGCATGGAACAGCCTTCCCGAGTAGGTCATAGAGTCAAAAACAGTGGGGGAATTCAAGAATGCATGGGACAGACATATGGGAATTCTAGTGGGAGGTAGGAGGAAGTAGGCTGTTGGTTAACTAGGATCTGCAGCTTATCCACTAGGTAGGGAAATGGGCAGACTAGGTGGTCCAAGCGGTCCTTATCTGCCATTAAATTCTATGTTTCTATGTTTCTATTATCATGTACTTTGAAATGCATGCAAAAAAAACATGTTTCTTTTCCACTAGCCACAGCTAGAAATCTAGGGTATGTTACTAGGCATCATAAGCAGGGGTCTTGTTATCACTCAAACCAGTGCTCTATTCCGGACACTATGTATGTGACTTTCACTGTGTCTTTTTCACTCTTTGATCCCAAGACTGCTACTTTTGACAAACTGGCTATCATCTACTCTGTGGGACATCTCCAGGGCAGCATCTACAGGGAAAGAATTGACGTGCCACCTCCACTGGTATTTCGTAGTGAACTTCATGCCTGGGTAGTTCCCCCACTGACTGTTATGCCAAGAAAGTTTATTATTACTTATGCCGTTGTGATATATTTGATTTAAACTAACCCATTTGTAGTTATGCACCTTAATCTTTTGATTGGTCATTTACTATGGACTCTGATCTGTTTGCAAATGACACTATGGACTTTGGCACAGCTAATGCTTTATTCTCATCAGCCAAGCTGATTCTGGACTCACTTTACAAGGACTACAAGGAAGATGTTCAATGATTCACCAGCCACATAACAATTCATTGTTCACCTGCCAGTCCAGCTCACCAAATGGAGGATTCCACAAGTTTGTGTTTCTTACAATTCTGATGGGTAATATTGTGTCATCACAAATCATAAATCTTTTACATATTCTTCTCTTACTTGTAATATTACTGAATCAAACTTTTGCTTTGTTCCTCATGAAAGTACAGTAATTGATCATATGGTTATCACTCTTGTTCCCATCCCAGAATCAGAATGCATTGATAGTGACCCTGACTATCTGAATGCTTTCTCTTGGTATTTACCAATTTTCAATGTGCATCTCTGTAGACTGATATACTGTTATTGAGATTACAAACCTATGTTATCACCTTGTGTAAAATGTATTACGTCCCTTGTTGATGTTAGCTCTACTTAACCTACTCGGTGTATCTCAGATTGGGCTGAATGTCTAACTGATTGCGCTGTATGATATGAGATGTAGTACTGATCTTGTTCTCTATATTTCTGTAATTAATCCTGGGTTGCCCCTGAAAAAGGGACTGTCATGGTCTCAGTGGGCCTACCTATTACCAAAATGTAAATAAATAAATAAATATTTACCCATTAACTTTGAACTTACAATCCTTATTAGAGAGGAAGGACACACATTTGATTTATATTAGTTCAGTGATGTAGATCTGGAAACTGCCTTGTCTAACACTTGGCTAGAATTCACATTAAAAGAACTTGTTATTCTTCAAGCATTTTGTATTAGTTTTCTCATATAAACTCTGTGCTGTTTTAGACGAACACTAAAACAACACCATGCTCAACTCAAGTATATTTTAGCATCTCATGCAACTGGACTGTAAGGGAGCTAACTGATTTATATCCATCTCACTATCCCTGAGTTGTTGCTTGACTTATTCAGGCAACAAGGGGGGAATTATGTAGGTCTGCTAACCCTCTAATCCCCACATATACATATATACCATCATTATAACATGATGAGAATGTGATATAACATGCTTATATGTGATCTAATTACTGCTTAGCAATTGTAAGAAAGTAGAATTGTGGTATCGGGTGACACCTTGTGACAATAATGATTTTAGAAGCTGTTACTTGTTTTTCTTTACAAATAGACTTATTCCTTTGTTTGTTAGAATTACTATAATTAGCAAGAAATGTACATCTAAGATAATGGTGCCTAAACTGTAGATTACCACCTAGCTAGCCAATAAGACAAGTTATGTTCACTTATGAATGTACCATTACTCCAGTAACGGATAAGGGTTATCTAAGTATATATACTGATATAATTGTTTCTCTCATTGAGTTTCATTCTTCTCCCAGGTAGATATGAACATATGAACATGTGAAATTCCAGCAGAAATAGGCCATGTGGTCTATCAAGTCTGCTCTATTGTGCAGCTAGCCCCTCATCTTGCAGCTGCCCCACCCCTCCTTCCCTTCCCCACTGTCATTCCCCCTCACTCTATCCCACTCCCTCTTGAAGCATGCCACCATCCTACAGGAAACCACCTCATCATGTAGAGTGTTCCACTTGTCTACCACCCTTTCCATTAAATAATGTCTCCTGATTTCTGCCCTGAATTTTTCCCCGTCCAGCCTCAGTTGGTGCCCTCTAGTATCCCTCCCCCTTCTGACCTGGACTATTTCTCCTAGATTAGCCATGTTTATCCCTCTCAGATAACTAAAAGTCTTGATCTTGTCTCCCCTGTCCCTTCTCTCCTCCAAGGAATACATGTTGAGCTTGTTCAGACTTTCCTTGCAGGCATGCTCCTCAAAACCCTGGACCAACCTCATCGCTCTGCTCTGCATCCCCTCAAACAGCCTGATGTCCTTATTCAGGAATGGGCACCAGTACTGCATGCAGTATTCCAGGTGTGGCCTGACCAGTGACCTGTACAAGGGAAGGATCACCACACTACTTCTAGAGGAGATCCCCCTCACTATTCAGCTCAGCATCTTGTTGGCTGTTACTGCTGCCTTCCTGCACTGGGTTTAGTTGTTCATATTCCCTGATAAAATCACCCCCAGGTCTTTTTCTTTCTCTGTGCTCCACAACTTCACCCCACCCAGCTGATAGCTCCTCCTCTGGTTCTTAGCTCTGAAGTGCAGTACTTGCACTTCTGGGTACTGAACCCCAACTGCCATGTTTCCAACCACTCTTGTAGTTTCATCAGGTCTGTCTGCAGTCCCTTCCAACCCTTGACGTCATCTACCACAGCGCCCATCTTGGTATCATCTGCAAACAGACTGATTTTATCTGGGTTCTGTGTGAGATATTTGCTATGAATATCCCAAAAAGCACTGGTGCCAGTACTGATCCCTGGGGCACCCCACTTGTTACCTCTCTTGGCAATGAGAGTTTCCCCTCTACCACCACCCTTTGCTGCCTTCCCTTCAGCCAGTTATTGAGCCAATTGCCCATCTTAATACCCACCCCTACATACTCCAGTTTCACCCTTAGCCTCCCATGTGGCACTGAATCGAAGACCTTGCTGAAGTCCAACTACAGGACATCAACTGCATGGCCTCCATCCAGTTTCCAGGTTATCCAATCATAGTACTCAATCAGATTTGTCTGACAGGACCTGCCTGAGACAAACCCATGTTGTTGCCTGTCCTGGAGACCATTGTTCTCTAAAAATGTCACTAGTCTCTCTTTAAGGATTGTTTCAATGAATTTCCCCACAATTTATGTGAGGTTCACTGGTCTGTAATTACTAAATATAGAAACATAGAAGTTGATGGCAGATAAGGACCACAAGGCCCATCCAGTCTGCCCATTTCTTTTTCTACCTTATAAATGTGCCATCGTCCTTTGCTGTCAGTGGCCTATCTATTCATACTCATCTGTATTGCTCCCTTATGCCTATCCCATTCCTGTTTGAAGCCCTGCACTGTATTCATAGCCACCACTTCCTGAGGTAGGCCATTCCATGCATCCACCACCCTTTCTGTGAAAAAGAACTTCCTTGCATTACCCCTTAATCGACCTCCCTCTAATCTCATGCTGTGTCCTCTTGTCCTGCTATTTTTCTTATATTGAAACATGTTAGACTTTCACCTTGTTAATGCCCTTAAGGTGTTTGAATGTTTTATCATATCACCTCTCTCCCTCCTTTGCTCTAGGATATACATATTGAGCTCTGTTAATCTGTTCTCATATGTCTTCTGATGCAGTCCCTGCACCATTTTGGTTGCCCTTCTCTGGACTGCCTCAATTTGGTTAATGTTCTTGTGAAGGTGTGGCCTGCAGTACTGCATGCAGTACTCCAGATGGGGCCTAACCAGTGTCTTGTAAAGAGGGATTATTACCTCCCTCTTATGACTTATGATACCTCTACTAATACACCCTAACATGCCCCTAGCCTTATCTACTGCTTTAGAGGTCTGCTTGGATGATTTCAGGTAATCGGTGATGATGATGATGCCCAAGTCTCTTTCTTCCTTTGTGACTGCCAGCAACTCTGCTCCCAGCCTATAGGCAGCTTCAGGGTTTCTCTTCCCTATGTGCATGATCTTGCACTTCTTTGCATTAAATCCCAGTTACCACTCTTCCAACCATTTTGCTAGTTTATCCAGATCTCTTCTCATTCTGCCCACCCCATCTGGATCATCTACTGTGTTGCAGATCTTGGTGTCATTTGCAAACAGACAATCCTTAACCTCTAGTCCATCTGCAATGTCACTGATGAAGATATTGAAGAGGACTGGCCCCAGGACTGATCCCTGAGGTACCCCACTTGTGACTTGCATCTCTTCTGACTGCATACCATTTACCACCATTCTCTGTTTTCTGCCCATCAACCAGTTTGTCACCCAGTTGACCAACTTCTGACCCACCCTGAGCCTACCCAGCTTGTTTATCAATCTTCTATGTGGAACAGTGTCGAAAGCTTTGCTGAAGTCAAGGTAGGTGAAATCAACTGCTCCCCCTTGGTCCACCACTCTGGTTACCCAGTCACAGAAATCTATGAGATTAGTTTGACAGGACCTTCCTTTTGTAAACCCATGCTGTCTTGGATCCTGTGCCCCTATGGGTTCCAGGTGTTGCACTATCCTTTCCTTAAGGAGTGCCTCCATAATCTTGCCCACTACTGAGGTAAGACTGACTGGTCTGTAGTTCGCTGCCTCCTTCCTGCTACCACTCTTGTGGAGCGGGATCACATGAGCCCTTCTCCAGTCTTCTGGGACCACTACTGTGCTCAGAGACTCACTAAACAGTTCTGCTAATGGCTCTGCTAGTTCCACCCTTACCTCCTTTAGTATCCTGGGATGTATGCCATCAGGTCCCATTGCCTTGTCCACCCAGAGCTTAGCGAGCTCTTGTAGGACCCTTTCTTTTGTGAAGGGAGTAGTGCTCACCTCCCTCCCACCTGTGTCCATGGTGCTGAGCTGCGGGCCCTGCCCTACCTTCTCTTCAGTAAATACTGAGCAAAAGTATCTATTTTGGATAGATGCTTTTACAGGGTCCTCCTCCTCACACGCCCCCTTTTCTCATTTGAGCTTAGCAATGCCCCCTCTGGACTTTCTCCTTTCACTAATGTATCTATAGAAAGTCTTGTCACCTTCTTTTACTGTTTGTGCTAGTGTTTCCTTAGTTGGGGACTCTGCCTGCCTTACCGCCTTCCCTGCTTCCCTTAGGGCAGTTGGGTATGCCTCCCTATCTTCAACCGGCTGTGTTCCCTTATATTTCCTGAAGGCCAACCTTTTGGCTCTGACCTTTTCTGCTACTGTATTTGAGATCCAAAGTGGTTTCCTTCTTCTTTTGCACTTCCTTTTTTGTCTAACACAATGGGATGTTGCTTCAAGTATTGCATCCTTAATGTTTGCCCACCTGGATTGCCCTCTGGGCCACCTTTGTGAATGGGTACCACATGGGCCATTCTCCAGTCCTGTGGTATACATCCTGTGTTCAGAGAGGTATTGAACAGGTCAGCCAGTGATCCTGCCAGGTACACTGCCAGTTCCTTGAGTACCCTCGGGTAAATGCCATCAGGCCCCAGTGCCTTGTCCTCACTCAGTGACCTCAGTCCTTCCAGTACCCTGATCTCCATAATTGCCCCATCCGTCACCCCTCCCCTCCCTCCCCTACCCACTTCACCCCTCCCATGAGGTATCTGTCTCCCCTCTTTCTACTCTGAATACAGAACAGAAGTACTCATTTAGTGCCTCTGCCTGCTCTTCCTCTTCTGTACCCACCCTCCATCCTTCTTAATTCTCACTATTCAGTCTGTGTTCTTCCTTCTCTCCCCCAGTGTATCTAAAGACTTCCTTGTCTCTGTCCTTAATGCCCTGTGCCAGCCTGAGCTCTTTGGATGCCTTGGTGGCTCTGACTAGTCTTGTAACCTCCCTGGACCTCTTTGTGTCCTCCTCCCTGTCTTACCCCCTTCCTGATCTCTTGTATCTCTGAAAAGCACTCCTCTTGACTCTCACCCCCTCAATTACCTCCTTGGTCAGCCAACTGGGCTTCTTTGCCCTTCCCTTCCCTTCTTACTCTGTGCCTTAGTACATGTCCCAGTAGCCTCTGCCAACCTTGCTTTAATGATATCCCATTTTTGATTGGCATGCATGGTTGGTTGGATTCCCTCAGATGGTTTATCAGAATCTCCCCATCCTCTTGAAGTCTGACCCCTTAAAATCAATCACCCTGGTACCCAAACCTCCTGTCTGCTTCCCCATACTTAGTGTGAACCACAATGAGTGGTGATCTCTCCCAGCTAGTGGGTCCTCAACTTCCAGGTCCCTTATGAATTCCCAGTTTGATAGTACCAGGTCCAGAGTCCTTCCCAAACTAGTTGGCTCACACACCAGCTGCACCAGGAAGCTATCCTGAAATGCTCTCAGTATAACCTGCTCCCTAGCACTTGTGGTGGTCAGTGTGCTCCAGTCCACCTCAGATAGGTTGAAGTCCCCACCACCACTTTGTTCCCCTTCCTGCAAACCCTCTTAATCTGTTCTTCCAACTCCTGTCCATCTCCTCACCTAGAATTGGTGCCTAATACACTACCCCTATCCTCAATACCCTGCCCTTTGGATCCTGAAACTGCATCCACAGGGTCTCTGTCCTGCCTTCCTCCCCCTCCTCCCTTATGCACCTTATTCCTTCCCTTACAAAGATTGCAACTCCCCACCTTTCCTGTTAGCCCTGTCCTTCCTGAACAGCCTGCATCCAGGGATCATCATAACAAAGTCCTGGTGCTGGGTAGCCCAAGTTTCTGTTATGGGTGCAATGTCCACCTGCCCCACTGCCAAGAGGGCCTGTAACTCAATTGCTTTGCTCTCCAGGCTCCTCATGTTTAGTGACACTACCCTCCACCCTGCTCCTTTGCATCCCTATCCCAATTTACCTACCCTTTTGCTCCTACCCTGATACCATCCCCAATCACTTGGGGGGTAGGCTCATTTGTCTCCCCTCTCTGGAAACCCTACCTACCAGCTGACCACTTGCCACCCCCTTCCTAGTTTAAAGCTACCCTTGTCACTATGTACCCCCATCCCTGCTTCAATACTCCCTTCCTTTCCCTGCTCAAGTGTAGCCTGTCCCCTGCATGCAGGTCATTATTGACCCAGGCTCTGCCCCAGTCCACTACTAACCCATACCCCTTGGTACAGCACCATTCCTGCAGCCAGGTCTTGTACTCCCCAATTCTTCCCTTCTTTGCAGTACTTGCGCAGGGTACAAGGAGCACCTCCGAGAAGGCCACTGATTTCCCTACCTCCTCACACAGCTTCCCCAGTTCTTCAAATCTCCCTTTTACTACCTTCAGTGTCTCCCCGAACAAGTCATTCATACCCACGTGAACCACAACATGCGGTTTCTTCTGTCCCCTCCCTATGCCCTTGAGAATGGCATGCCCTGCCGTGCTGTAAACCAGGGAATAGACTTGACCCATATTCAACTGTGTCCTTCTCCTTTACTGCCCCATCTGATCTTCAGTATGGAGTTCCCCAACACTAGTACACCCCCTTCTCCGTGCCATGTTCCACCCATCCTCTCTTTTCCTTCTTGCCCATCACTACTGTCTGCCTTTCCTTGCACATTCATGTCTTTTTGCTTCCTTCCTATGCCCGCTCACTATCCCTCCCTGATCTGTGCTCCCCCATCGTCTTTGAACCCCTACTATCATACAACTTCTCCTCTTCCTCCTTCAGCCCCTACCTCCTTTAGCTATTCACCCCATGCCTGATCCATCAGCACTACCCCTTCCCTCACAACTCTTCTGCCAACACTTTGCTTTTCAGGTGTGCCCCTATCTTCCTGTCAGCTGCAACCCTCCTCCAAATGTCCATCTCCTGAGCACTCTATTCCCCTTCCCCCCACCCCCCACTCCCGGTGATCCCGTAACCCCCCCTCCTACTCTACATTGTTGCCAGCACTGCAAACCTGCTGCCTGCCACTCCCATACTACCCTGTGCTGTCTCCTTCCCTGTCTTCTGATTTGCTACTACTGCTTTCCCCATTTCAGTTCTGACACTGCACCCCCTCTTTACCCCCCTTTCTCATCCTGTCCTTCTCCTGATGTGCCCTCGTGTTACCCCCTGGGAGAGGCCCTCTTGCCCCCTTATTCATCCCCTCTGTCCACACCCTTGACAACACTCCACCAAGCCACTGCACTCTTTTCTCCAGCCTCCTTAGCCTGTGGCAGATTGGACACCATCCTAGTGTCCATAATATGTTTATCCCAATAGCTTCCCCACACCCATTGCAGCCCACTATTCTACCCACAGTGCCCCCTCTTGTTCCCTGCTGCTCCGGTCCCACCCACTGTCCCAATTATAGCTGTTCCACCCCTTGTGTATTCCCCTATATTGCTCCATTATGTCCTATGTTAGTACAGCCTTGAATACTATCAATGTTTAATGCTGCCCCAGGCCTCCTTAGTTGATTAGACCTACTAGTGTACTTCACCCATGTCTATAACGCACCTCTTCTCTGAGTAACAGGCCTCCCCTACAAGGATATACTGCCAGATGCCACACCTTCTTGCCTGATTATCTGTAACCTTGGTGACTGCACCTAGCCATGCTATTCACCAGTATCAAGCCAAAAGCAATGTAGTAGCCACCAATAGCTGAGACATAGTCCATAATGTATCTGGCATATCCAGGGGAGGGTAGGTTTAAGGCCATCTCCATCTCTCACAGGATTCAATCAGCCCTGGTCTCCACACTCATGCACTGCAGCACTTCTCTCACAGCCACCTCTCACACCTCCTTACTTCATTGGTGCTTGTGCTACACTCCCCTTCCAGCAACAGCACTCATGGTCCATAGTCTTCTTGCTGCTCACCCTGGTCCCCCCTCTGTTTGTCTCTCCTGCACTGCTGGACAAAAGAAACACCCCCCTCACCTTGTACCGAGGAACAAAATGTATCCTATAAGCTCCTTCTGTTTATCCCACACTGCCAGACAAAACAAAACCCCCTCCAAACATCCCTTGAAAAAAAGAAATACAGAAAATCAAATATCATATCAGTCACTTCCTTCCAGCCTTCCAGTCCTCCACTCCAGTCCTCTCCAGTTGCAGTCCCTGGGATTTTCTCCTCTTTATAGTCCAACAGTCATCCGGCAGATCCCCTACCAAGAATCCCCTTCCTGTGTGCACAGCAAAATACAGCACCCCCTTCCTCAATCCTGGATCTGCTCTGACTAGTTTCTTACAATGTGTCACCTGCTCACATAGGCCCCGCTCATCTTTGTTCACCCTTCGCACCCTTTCCTAATAGCCTGATTGGTCCTTCAGGCTGTCCCTGGCTCTCACAGGATTCAATCAGTCCCAGTCTCTGCACTCATGCACCACAGCCCTTTTCTCATGGCCATTTCTTGCACCTACTTACTTCATTGGTACTTGAGCTACACTCCCCTTCCAGTAGCAGCCCTCATGCTCTATATCCCTCCTGCTACTCTCCCGGTCCTTCCTCTGTTTCTCTCTCCTGCCCTGCCAGACAACAGAAACACCCCCCTCACCTAGTACTGAGGAACAACAGGTACCCAATAAGCTCCTTCTGTTTACCCCCACCCAGCTGGACAAAACAAAACACCCTCCAAAAATCCCATGAAAAAGAGAAATAACAGAAAATCAAATAAAATATCTGTCACTTCCCTCCAGCCTTACAATCATCTGCTCCAGTCCTCTCTGGTTGCCATCCCTGGGCCCTTATCCTCTTGATAGTTCAGCAGCTGCCCAGTGGATCCCCTACTGAGAATGCTGTCTTGGTGCCCACAGAAAAATACAATACCCCCCTTCCTCAATCCTGGTTCTACTCTGACTCAGATAGAGGTCCTCTGTGCTCACGGCCTTAGGTAAGCTGATTGCATATCTGTTTATGGTGCATGTAGTAAACCTTATTATTACTTTTTGCAAAACCAGTCCTTGGTTTGTTTCTTTCCATTTGGTATAGAATGCCTGCTAGCACTGGCCTGCCTAAAAAAATGATTGTCACACAATTTTCAGAATTCAGAGACCCTGCTACCATCTCTAAGCTTTCTAAATTTCAGGTAAATCAGTTAAATGGGGCAAAGTTACAGTCACTGCCAAAGACATGACCAGATATTTCCCGAACTTTCGGTGATATGTTTAGAGAAATATCCTGCTTTCTGCAGTTCCACAGTAGGGGCAGCAGAGAGAATCTCTTTAGAAATATTGTGAAATATCTGACCCTGTCTTTGGCTACAGCTGTATTAAGATAAAACCATTGCAGTTGAACATTTAAGTGCTTACTCAACCCTAATATACTGTACAGGTGGTACTGTGCCTGTCTGTTTGTCTACCTACCTAAATTTATATCTGTCTGTCTGTCTGTCTGTCTATCTATCTATCTATCTATCTATCTATCTATCTATCTATCTATTACTATATAAAGAGAATAAGTGATGGCAAAGTATGGTATACAAGGAAATAATACCATCTGGTGGTTGAACAAGCCATAAAGCCATGAGCCTGAAGGGTGAGTGGCCTTTATTAGCTTGTTCGAGCAGGAGATGGTATTTTTCTTTGCATACCTCACTTTGCCAATATTTATTTTATATATTCTGTGGCTGGGCCCTTGTCCCCATTGAAAATGCCATAATTTATTTCTCCATATATGATAGTAGCCAGTTAGCATATGTGACACCAAAACCCTGCATAACCGATGGTAATTAATTAACATTAAGAAATTACAATATGGACAGTTGCACTTCCAGTGATGCCTCAGTCAGGAAAGTAGCATAGCTGCTTTGCTCTGTCTGTTCCAGTGACTTTCCACTTTTCAATCTGCTGCTGAATTTCACTTTTAAAAAGAACTGTAATTATTTTGCAAATCCTTACTGCTATAATAAGATTCCACTATATTTTATAGTTTATTATGGATGCAGAAATGAAAGCTTCCAGCATTAAACACATTCCCCCACCAACACCTGATAAACCAAGCAGATCCAAGTGTTCTAAGCAAAACAAGGGGAAGATCTCACCTTCTACAACACAAAATACTTCTCTTACTGAGGAGAAATTTATGAGTGAGTTTACCCCTCTAAAAGAAGTGATTGTTCAGTTGGTTGAAGAATCAAAAAAGATGAGAGGTGTGATTGAGTCTGTCAGAAGACGAATTAACAGCACAGGGGCCCGGATATTCAAACTGCGCCCAAAATGTGCGCAACAGCAGGAACAAGCACAAACCAATTGCGCATATGTGCAACAAGTGCGATATTCAAACATGGAGCAGAACATTGCTGCGCAAGCAACCAACGCCTGAATATCGCATACCGCTGTTTCATAGCGCAAACCAGGAAGGAGAAGCTGAGCAGAAATGTTGCGCTATAGCGCAACCAGGGCAGCCCAGCTGAGCAGTCCAGAGGTGCCATAGCACAAGCAGAGCCCCCCAGAGCAATGGAACTGCACATCCAGGGAGGCAGGCTGGGGCCACGCCGCCAGCCATGCCACACATGGGCACAGGAACACACTGCAGAACCAACAAGACACCTGCACACCCCAAGCACAGCATCACTGGAGGTGTGACAGATGATCTCACTGGCCCATGGGCAAGCCAACAAGCACAGCAGAGCCATGACACCCCAGCACAACCACTGGCAGGCTGAGAGTGCACACACAGGGGTTGACAACCACAGTGCACATCAGCCCCCCGTATGCACAGCACACCCTGCACCGTGACCTCAAGACACTAGACTCATGTGCAGTGACTGGCACTGCAGGAAACCATGCATCCCCCCAGCACACGTCAACCCCGTGCAGCAGAGAAGCATACAAGCCAGACACACCCTGTGCACCCAGCAGTGGGTGGCAGCAGATGGCAAGACCAACAGAAAGTCACTGCCATGCTGGAGATACCTCCCCATGCACACACATGTGCACACACACACACACACACACATACCCAGGACCATACCACCCCAGATGGCATGTACACCACTGCAACTGAGCAACCATAGCCAGCTGCAAATCAGAGACCAACACAGTATTCATATCAAAATATAAATGTATTCTCAAATTCTCAAAGAGTAAAGTACAAAACAATAAACAAACTTATTTACAAGGGGGGGATGGGTACAAGGTAGGGGTGGGCAAGGGGTAGGGATGAACAACTTGGAGAGGGAAGGCAGGGTGGTAGGGATGGGTGAAGTGGGAAGGGTAATGTGGCCTAAGGCCCAGCAGGCTGGTCATTCTGTGCCCGGTGCCGCTGTTCCCTGCGATGCCTCCTCCGCAGGCCATGTCTCCATATTGCATTCAGGATGGCCTGGTTATCTATGGACACTTGTGTCAGGCCACGTATGTCACGATGGATCATCCGGAGAACTGTGAGGCCTAGGAAAATGGGAACACAGTCAATGGCTGTGACTGACCACAACCCTGAACACCACCCAACCTGCAAGCCATATAGCCCAATGTCCCAGCACCTGTGATGGCATGCACCTACCAACAGTGAACATGGCTAGGCCATCACAAACAGGCGGCACCAGCCTGTGCACCACTGCACACACACACCTGCCCATGTCCATCACAGCACAAACAAGGCTGTCAGTGATGTAACATGTGTGCGATGCCAGTTACACAGTTATGTGCCCAGTGCATGCATGGACCACCAGTGACACATACACAGGCGTGCTGTGATACTGGACAGTGATGCATGTCACCTGTATGTGCATACATACATAGATACATGAACAGTGTCAGCAGATAAGGGCCTATGGCCCACCCAGTCTGCCCATTTGAGCTTGTAAGTTCAGTTTGTTTTCCTAGAAGTCTGTTGCACCTACCCTGACCTCCAGAATTCCTTTATGTCTATCCTGCATTCTTAAACCCTGTGATTGTTTCAGCCCCACCACTTCCTCTGGCAGGGTGTTCCACTTGTCCACCACCCGTTCTGTGAAGAAATTCTTTCTTATGTTTCCTCTGAATCGTTCTCCCTCCAACTTCATCCCATGCCCTCTAGTCCTGGAACATCTTTTTCACTTAAAAATAGTGTTTTCCTGCACCTTGTTCCTCCCTGTAAGATACTTGTATGTCTCTATCATAGCCCCTCTCTCCCTCCTCTCCTCCAGGGAGTACATGTTCAGTTCCTTCAACCTGTCTTCATAGGACTTGTGATGCAATCCATGCACCATCTTTGTTGCCCTCCTCTGAACCTTCTCTACCCAGTCTATGTCCTTATGTAGGTATGGTATCCAGAACTGTACACTGTACCCAGGTGGGGCCCTCACTAGTGTCTTGTATAGTTGGAATTATGACCTCCCTTTCCTGCATGGTTGTGTTGTGCATGGCTGGTGGTCTTGCCCCCCAGCATGCAATAGCATCCATGAAGTAATGATACTCACACTCCTCAACCAGCTGGGTCTGCCGCTGCTGCTGCTGCTGGGAAGCAACACCCACGGCACGGGGCCCTGGCATGGCCCTCCTCACCCATGCCTGCATCCTCACATCCCGCCTGTGGGAGACATATGTTGAGTCAAACATCAGTGTGACTCCAAAGCAGACTGCCCCCTGCCCCAGTGAGAGTGCCTGCCCACAAAGCCAGACCCATGCATCTCACACCTGCACACACTGACACAGCCAACCATGGCAGGGCCATCACCTTTGCACAGCCACCAAAACACACTCACACCCCTACAGAGAATACAGGTGCATAGATGGTACACCCACCTGGCCTAGGCACCACGCCCCTCCTGACACGTGACCGCAGCCGATCCAGAAGATCAGGATCCCTCCGGCGGAGGTCACTGTACCAGTGCCGGCACTGCTCAGCTGACCGGCACCGTCCAGTGACCCCCACCAGGTCAGTGGCCACTTGCTGCCACACCTGCGTCCTGGCAATGGTGAGGGTCGCCTCACCATAAAGTGCCCCATAGTGGGGCTCCACTAGGGTCACCAAGTTGGCCACTTCGACAGGGCTCCACTATACTGCTCTTCTGCGAGCCATGGTACCAACTTTACAGCAGGCAATATGGCACCCCGCTGCGCCGTAACCCCACGTGGAGATGTTGCGCAATAGACCACCACAGGTTCCAATCGCGCTGTTCGAACAGCGCCGTCACTTCACATAGTGCTGTCACCAGACAGCGCAATAGGGCCGTACACATGGCAGCCAAACAGGGCCAGGGGGCAAAGGTCAGACACCAGGTCATGGGCCATGACGCAAGGCCACGCACAGCGCCATCTGATGTATACGCATCCTGCACGACTGACCAGCTACGTACCAGTGCCACAGTGAACTATTGCGCAGTAGTGCCACAGTGACATATAGTGCCCAGTGCTGTAGCGCCACTGGCACAATGGTGGCCATGGCCTGAATTGCCGATCATGCACAGCACATCAGCAGCGTGGCAGACGCCTGTGTAAGCTATCTGGGCATGCACAATGCAGTGTACCACACAGTCACAGATCTGCGCCATTGGCTCAGCCGACTCAACCGTATTGCACAAAGCGCAAATTCACGATATTCAGCCGACACATGCAAATCATCTGATCAGCCATTCAAAGGCGCAGTGGCGCGATTTGCATGTCATTATGGTTGCTCCACTCCTAATTTGCATGCATTGCGCTATAAATGTGCGACATTGGGCTGCGCTGATCAGATTCGGTTACTGCAGGTGAGAGGTGAGTTGCATGCTGTGTGATGTTCTGGACAATGGTCATGGGAAAATGCTGTAGACTGCACAGTGACAGGTGTCCACTTCCCCCCATACAGATTGCCATGACCGAGCAGAGCCAAGGTGAGGGTGAGGATGGTGGGCATAGGAGGAGGCCAGCACCCAGCAGAGACAGAGGCCCTCTTCCAGGCCTACCTGGATGAGGAAGCCAGTACTGAGTGGACAGAGGGGCACCCCTCAGTCCCATGCAGCTGCATGGGAGGGGGTAGCTCAGGCTGTGAACCTGCATGGATGCCACCAGCGCTCCGTGCAGGAATGCAAGAAGAAGATGGGGACAGACCGCAGGAGGTTGAAGGAGAAGGTGGCAGCCTTCAGGGTGGCACGTGCTGGCACTGGCGGGGGCCAGCCAGTGGTGTTGGAGCTGACCCCGGCTGAGGAGACACTGGTTGCATCAATGCAGTGGAGCGCTATTGAGGGCATACCAGGAGGTGGATTCCAGACAGGTGGGAAGCCCATCACTGCCGGAGTACATGGTGGTGGTGTTGGGGGTGGGGAAGGTTGTTCACATGCACTCCACATACTCTCTTTCTGTTACAGATCCTGTTCATCTTCAGGAGATGGTGGTGGTGGGTACAGGCAGTGATGATGACCTGCTGGACATGGAGGAGGGTCCATCCACCTCTGTCACCAGCCAGCAGGCACTGCAGCAGCATGCACGCTGGGCCACCAACTCTGGTGTCGGTGATTCGGGTGCGAGGGGTGCACAGCCTGTGTCTCAGCAGTCTGGCATGCAAGCATGTGCC
The DNA here is from genome assembly GCA_016271365.2 of Neoceratodus forsteri. Classification (NCBI taxonomy): domain Eukaryota; kingdom Metazoa; phylum Chordata; order Ceratodontiformes; family Ceratodontidae; genus Neoceratodus; species Neoceratodus forsteri. Next base: position 37,711,374 of record CM057450.1, read on the forward strand.
AGCACGCTGTGACTATGGCTGTAGCACGTACCTGCACCAGTGATGATACAAGGACTGCAATGGGCGGTGATAGGGTGTGTCCCATGATGGACACACAGCAGGCCAAGCACGTGCCCCTGGGCCTTTCTGGTTACAACTTGTGTACCAGCATGCTGGCACAGTCCCAGGCTGTGCCTGTCAGCACTGGTGGGGCAGCACCGGTGGCTGTGCAGGTGTCTGGCACTGTTGCTGCCACAGCAGTGGAACAAGTGGACCCTGGGGCACAGCGGTTGGAGGGGCAGCAGCAGCAGTCACCCACCAGGTCTGGGGGTACAGTGTCAAGTGGTGGCACATGTCCGCTGCCCTTTGATCCACCCATTCCTGGTCCTGGCAAACAGCGCCCACCCTCAAGGGGTGTTGTGCATCAGGACCTTCCACACCCTGGGGGACAGGATGCCGTTGGGGCACAGTACCCATTGGACGAGCACACCCACCCACCTGCTGCGGGAATCAGTACAGCTGCAGAGGCAGGTTGCAATGTCCGTGGAGGCACTGTCTGTGGCTGTGGAGCGGCACAGCAAGGGTGTGCTCTGGACTGTGCAGAGCTGGTTCGATATCTGGGACAGATGTGACCGCCGCCATTGACAGGCTGACCCAGGCAGTGGTCTCTGTCATGGATGCATTGGGCACACAGTCAGGTGCCCCTGTACCGCACACCCCACACAGTTCACTCTCCACTCCCCATTCCTGGCGTTGTGTGACACCAGGCCTGTCGACACTGGGCTCTGCTGTGGCCATCCCGAGCACCCCTGGTGCAGGTTTGTTCGGCATGCTGCAGACCCCTGTGCGGGCAAGGTCGCATTTGCACAGTGGGACCCCTGGTGGTCCAACAGTGCCAGCGCATGTGGCCCCTGCTCAGCCTGCCAGTGCTGTTGGGTCATGGTGGGGCCGCCCACACATCCGCGGTGGCTGTGGGACAGTGCTACATGACTGAGCTGTCTCCCAGTGCGGTCCCTGTCTGGTGCTGCCATGTGTGCAATGTGTGTCATGGTGGACAGTGCACTGCTGGGTGCTCTGCTCACCACGCCGACACACGGACCACCTGCACACCCTCCCAACTGCTGTCCACAGGTGCGTGTGCATGATGATGCCTGCATTGTACTGTACACCAAGGTGCAAGGGTGCCCAGCATCGACACACGTGACTTGGACAGTACAGGTGGTGGGGTGGTCAGTGGTGCTGTGTGTTAGCAATGTCGGTTCTGCTGTGCTGTGCATCTGCCCATGTATGCTCTGTGCCTGGTGTGTGTGTGTCCATATGAGTGCTCACCCCTCCCTGATGGTGTGTTTGTATGCCTGGACCCTTCCACTCCCTGCCGTCATCACCCCTGGTGTGTTACCCTGTGTGCCTGTGGTTTGCGCATGGACAGTGTTGGTTGCACATGTCCCCTTGACTTACCTGTGTTCTGCATAGTGCTCCTCTGTGATGGTGTCCTGGTGCAGCTGGGCCTGCCGGATCAGTTGGGGGTCCTGCCGTCCTAGGGGGGGCTGCTCATCACCATCAACACCGGCGCCACTGGCGTCCCCATCGCTGTCCCCCTCTTCAACCTGTACGGCTATCCCATAGTCTTTGGCCATGTTGTGCAGGATGCAACAGGCCAGGAATATCCCACAGGCCTTTTGGGGGCTGTACTGTAGGGCACCGCTGGAGGTGTCTAGGCATCGGAAGCGTGCCTTGAGCATCCCAAACACCCGCTCTATGATGTTGCGTGTGGAAACATGTGCCTCATTATAGCGTTGCTGCAATGGGTTCATGGGGCGCCAGTACGGTGTGAGCAGCCAGGGACATAGTGGGTATCCGCTGTCACCTGTGTGGAGATAGTGGAGATCAGTCTCATGTTCAGGTCCATATTGCCCATATCCCTGTGTGCCACTACCATGGCACCTGTGGCATTCCACCCTTCCCCAGTTTGCATTCCATACATGTGTACTCACCCACTAGATGTCCTGTGGGGATGTCCCCACTCCTCGAATCGATGGCACAGTGTGGACTGATATCATGAAGAAGGCATCATGTGCTCTGCCAGGGTGTGTGGCACAGACATTGATTATCGCCCAGTGGCATCACACACCACCTGGCAGTTGACACTGGAGAATCCCTTTCTGTTCTATATGTGACCCCATCAGGGCCAGGTGGTGTGCGGAATGGCCACATGGGTGCAGTCTATGGCCCCTAGCACGCCAGGCATACGTGCTACCTGTGGAACTCCTCGCATGTTGCTGTCGCGGCTCTGTCGCGGTGCTGGGTAAATGGATGTACTCCGCGGCATGTGGCAGCAGTGCACTGAGGTGGGTGAGGATCGTGATGTGGCCAACTGTGTGGATGCCTGTGGTGTCCCTGTCGGCCTCTGGAAGGTGCCCGTGGCGAGCAGGCACATGCAGGCTGTCACCTTGGTCTCCACCGACAGAGCGTGACTCCGTCGTGAGGGTGCCTTCATCACATCACTGCACAGCTCACAGAGCCGTCTCAGTATTACCCTGTTCAGGTGGTACTGGCCCACGATCTCTACATCTGTGAACAGCTCAAAGCTGATGCAGGCACGGTACTGCCTGTTCAGGGCATACCGCCGACGGGCCCTTCCACGGCCACGTCCCCCTGCAGCATGCATTCTCACCCTCCTCATTACAGCTTCCATGTGGAGCTGGCACTATCCATCTCCCTGGCTTCTGACCCCCCTGGCTGGTGTTGCTGTGTTACCCCTGCTGTCCTCACTGCTACTTCCACTGCACCGGGCACCCCCCGCTGGCCTCTACAGCCTATGGCCCATGCTTTCCTTGCCTGCCCTAGCCTGTCTGTTGTCTGTCTGTCTCTCTCTCTCTCTCCCCCCACTTGGCAGTCTTGTAGCGTTCTTGCGCCGCTTCCTTGAGCCTTTTTATTTTGGCTCATTTCCGCTAGTGCGCAATTTCTGGCTGTGCCGCTATTGCTGCGCTTGCGCAGAGTCTTTGAATATCGCATTGCGCTCTTTATGCATGGATCCACCTTCCCTGGTTGTGCATGCCTTCATTTTCATTGCGCTGTTGCTCAGCCTGTTTTCGGTGGCGCAACTGCCTCCTTCTGAATATCGAAAAATGGCGCATTTTTGGACTTGAGCATGTGCAACCCTGTTGCGTATGGCGCAACCCTTTTGAATATCTGGGCCCAAATGTCACATATCCTCCCTAGAAGTCTGGAAAATAAGAATCGAACCTGAAATTACTTCACTTCACCAGAACTTGGTTAAACTTGAATCCAAGCTTGAAGATCTAGATGAAATAATAAAGTTTTGCATGCTCTCCCTGAGTTGTTGGGAGGAGCAGATCCTATTAGGTTTGCCCAAGTCCTTTGTGAAAACTTAGCTGGACCTTCTGCAAACTCCTTTTGTTATATTACAGAAAGAGCTCATCGGGCTCTGCATCCAATTCCTGCTGCAGAAGATTCCCCAATACCTTTTTACATAGCAATTTTGAATTATTTGGACAGAACCCATGTCCTCAGGAAAGCTTAAAACAACAGTAACCTTACATGGGATGGCCGACAAAGCTGAGTGACTCAAGACTTGCCACAGTCAGTAAGACTTTGCAGGAAAGACTTTTCATCCATAGTTAGCAAACTCATTACTGCGGGGATAGCTTTTAGAATGCTTTACCCAGCAACATGTTCAATTAAAAAAGATAATATTTCACACACTTTTGATTCCCCATAGATAGCAAGGAAACAACTGTTACAAATCTTTATGGAACTTTTTAAATCTTGCTGATTCACAGCTTTAAAGGTTTGTTCATGCTGCAGTTATTTCAGACTAAAGGTCTTTAATTTGTGGTTTGTAGTTAAATAACCTGTAACATGATCTCCAAGCTTGGATATTAATTTTCTTATTCTCTCCTCTAATGTCTTTCTCTCCCCTCTCAACCTATACTCTCCTGTGACATCTAATTAGAGACACTCCTTCTCTTTGTAGACTTTTCTTACATTTCATTGCTTATATTTATGACTTTCTATGCTGTCTTACTTTTACTTTATTGCCGGACTGTAGATAAATTAATCCTACTCCTCTAGACCTATACCTTATGTTTATGTAAATTCAAGCTACCGTTTATGTGTATATTCCATCCCCTCTATGCTTTAACTATACTCATTCCAGGCTTGGCTTTCAAGAAACTTCTCTGTTGCACATTTTCTCCCTCTTTCAATGTTGGTGAGTTTTCACTCCTCACTGCTTGCTGTCTAGTACATTAAAAAAGGATACACATTTAGGCTAACCCAGTAGCGCAGAGGGCTGAGGCTCTGGCACCTTACCTCATGCTATGCCTGTGATCCAGGTTCAGGAACAACTTCAGGTCATTGGGTTGCTGGCTCAGAGGGGTTGGAGTGGGATTGAGCCATGGGTCTCACCTCCAATGGGGTGGATGCCAGCCTATCCATAGTCCTGGTCTCACTGGGTGGAGATCTGGTGGGTGCAAAGGTGGCAACGGGAGGTGACATAAGTCAGGGCAGGGCAGAAGGGGCCACCAGATCCTGGCATGTAGGTGCACCTCCACATGTGTACACAGCCCTGGGGGGAGTGGAAACAAAATTAAGAAAAAGCCCAAAAACTAAAAATGGAAAAAAAGATACAAATTTAATAGATTAAGGTTGATAATGGTAGAGAAAGTTCATTTAATTTTTTACTGTTTCTTTTTATTTATTTATCTGTGTATTCATTTGTTTTTATAATTATCTTTGCAAGTTTGGCCCCTACTTTGGTTGCATCTATGGAGAATTATTAAATCGAACTCCTGAATTTTGAAATGCTCCCCCCCCCTTTCCTTGTCAGATTCTCCTTGATACCCTTTGCATTTTCATTGGAAATCTAACTATCTTTTAGAAAGTTTAGACTGGTGATTGGAGCTTTTTTTCTTTCTTCTAATTTTTCCTGGACAACTACCTTTTAATGGACCTGATATGTGGTTTGTCTCAGGTTTCGGCTTTGCGTCTAGCTGGCTCTCAGTTCAGATCTGAGGGTTTTTCTCCATTGCTTTATTTTGGGGATCTTGAAGGACACAGAAGTATCTGCAGATTTTTCTATATCTAATACGATTTTTGTTTTTTTATATTGTGATCTGCAGGTGGTAAATATGATTGATTATAATAAGAAGTGGTCTTATTGTCTTTTATTCTATTGATTGCCTAATTATATACCTAAAGTCATGAAGACTTTTCTTTTTTTATAAAAATAACAATATTTACTATTTTGCAAGTATCTGTTATAACTCCAGCGATTTGGAAGTTAGGTAGTTTATAATCGAGGGAAGTTCCCTTCACTTTTTTCTCCAGTTTTTGATTTCTACAAGGAGGTTTGGCTAAAATTCCCTTTTTGGTCATACAAGCATTCATTATTGTGTGCTACCTTATATACACAATTAGTTTTTGATATAATAACCTCAATTACCACCTGTCTAATTTTCTATTTTTTGGATGTTTATTTTTGGATTGTCCCCTTATGGGTATATTTCACAGCAGCAGACATTTAATTTAAAATCATTACTTGTTATTAAAGGACCATGACAAGAATTGTTTCTTTTTTCCTCTTTTTTGAAGCATGGTAGCAGATTTTCATTACTGTTTATCTCTTTAAATGGTCTATATTTAAATTTAGTTTTTGATAATTCTGGAACAATGGGGGGACCTGCAGAAATAAATCATCACAGAGTTTTTTTTTAGTTAGGAGTTCGGTCTTAGGGACCAGGGTTACAGTCATTTTTGTTGTATTTACTTTGGTTATATTAGTAGGGGTTACTATGAGGGGTTTGGGGGGTCTGTTTAGCAAAGGGACATACATTCATAAGGTTATATTTCAACATACCCTGGACCTGTACATTCATAAGGTTATATTTCAACATACCCTGGACCTGTTTATAAAAACAATTGTATTTCTATTTATATCTTCTAATGACTTTTACAGCTATTAAAATTGCCACTTGGAATGTTAAGGGAATACAATCAAAAGTAAAAAAATACAAATTTTGAATTATTTACATATCTTAGATTATAATTAAAATTTTCTTCAGGAAGCTCATTTATTGCTATCAGAATTAGATTCTATTAAAATATTTAATTATAAAACTGTCTTTGGGGCTGGGAAATATACTGCAAAAAATGGAGCTGCTATTCTGATGGATTCTTCTCTAGAGTTTCATCAGATCAAAGTCATTTCAGATCCAGATGGAAGATTTATATTACTAGCAGGGAAACTGTTTTATTTTGGCTGTATTTTGGGATCCATCTACTGTATGGTCCCAACCAGAACTCATCATCATTTGTTATGCATTTGCTTTCATAGCGTTAACCTTTTTCGTCTTATTTCATTTTAGGAGGGGATTGGAATGCCCTATTAGATCTTAACTTAGATAAATCAACTCCCCCTAACCCTTCCTTAAATATAGACAATAGCCCTTTACATGACTTTGTAAAATTATGTAATTTATCTGATCCCTGGAGAACACTTTATTCTAATAGACAAGCATATTCCTTATATTCAGTTCCTCATAAATTATATTCATGAATTGATTATTTTCTTATTTCCAATCTTTTTTTATCTTCAGTTTTGTACTCCCAAATTTTACCTTGTTGCTTATCTAACCACCCTTTAATTTACTTAAAAATGAACATTGGTATTAGGAACCCCAAACAATATGTTTGGAGACTTAACAATTCTCTGCTAAGACAGGAGTATATTCTGTCCTACTTTAATAACACCATTAAGGAATTTGGAGAGACTAACTTAAGTTCCTTAGGAAAGACAGACATTGTATGGGCCTCCTGTAAATGATTTTTTAAGAGGGAAGTTCATTAGATCTGGCTCTAAACTAAAACAACAAAGAATACAAAAAGTGAATCATCTAACACATAGAATTCAACAACTAGAACTTAATAATTCAACTTCCTCTCAGACTGCTCAAGAAATTTAGCACCAGATGTTCAAAACTTTGCCCCAGGGCTAAATTAGCACTGCCCGGTGGGCAAACTTAGCCCAGAGCACAAAGCAAGCTATATTCAAATGGAAATATCCCAGTGCTAATCCTGCTGAATATAGCAGTCTAAGGAAGCAGGGCAAACTGATCTGGGAGTGCAGGGCAAAAATAGCCCGGGAATAAGACAGAACTGAATATAGCAACAGGGAAGTGAAAACTGCAACTGCAGCTCATTAGACTCTTTAGCAAGCTAGTGTTGCAGGTGGAGAACATTGTGTGTGATTGCACAGAGATGTCTCACATCTACTGCAAACACACCTCTCAACACCCTGCCTCATAAATTAAGGACAAGGCTTAAAAAAAATCAGGGACAAAGGTTTAAAATCAGGGACACACCTTATAAACTGGTGATATCCACCCAGGAAGCTGGTAAAATAAGTGGTGTAGTGTACAATGCATTCTCTAAGGAAGAACACGGATGTAACATTATTGTCTAACATTATGTTATGCTTACAATTCCACTGTTTGGTCATGGAAACACAATTTATAGGACGGACAGAGTAAAAGTCTGATGTAAAATCAGGGAAGTCCCTGAAAATCAGGGACAGTTGAGAGGTATGACTGCAAACAACATTGTAAGCCACTCACTGCAGAACTGTGCTTAGTGTGTTTTGCTGAAGTGAGGTTTGTCCAGGGCTAACCTGGATGCACAGTGCTAACACATTAGCCCAGTGCAAACTGGTTAGCCCGGGGCAAACGAGAGCTATGTTCAAAGCTCCCATGCAAATGAACCTACTTAAGTAATCCATGGGCAAATAAGTACATTTACAGCTCATTAAGTGCTATTTAGCATACATTACCATGCAGTTTGCCCGGTGCTACTGCATGGAGCACAAAGCTACCCCTTTTGGTCAGAATGGAGGTACAGGCTGGATGCTGCAGGCCAAGGCATGCCCACAGCATCCCCTGTTGGTCAGAATGGAAGTTCAAGCTAGGAGCAGCAGGAACTGTGTGCTGGCAGGCACAGTCAGTGCATACAACACCCATGCAGCTGTGGAAGCAGGACCTGATATATATATACATATATATATATATATCTCTATATATATATATATATATATTTATATATATATTATAGTGCACAGTAGTGCCACTATAGTTAAGTTCAGGAGCCATTTACATGTTAAACCCCAAATTTTGCACCTTAATAACTTTGCAAACTGCTTGACGTGATTTGCCTGAGATTTGGAATACATAATCAAGACCACACACCTTGGGATCTGCCAAGTTTTGTACCAGTTGGATACACAGCTGCAGAGTTTTATATATATATATATATATATATATATATATATATTAAACATATATATATATATATATATATATATATATATATATATATATATAGATACATACATACATATACAGATAGATAGCTAAATAGACACACTGCCCATGGCCATACATGCCCTGGATGATGCCTCCCCCAACAACATAGATACCCCACTGCAGTAGTGGGTGAAACACAGTGGGGGGATGCAATATATGGGATAGGCATAAGGCAAACCTGGTGGGGGCAGGAGACCGTAGGCTGTAGGGTGACTAGGATATGCAGCATATTCAGTAAATAGGAAACAGGGCAGACTGGCTGGGCCAGGCAGTCCTTTTCTGCCATCATGGTCCCTGTTCCAGTGTGTGCCTGTTACACCCTGGTAGGCTAGTGTCTCCCCCCGCATGATCCCCAACCCCAGGAAGCCCCAAAACACACTGAAACTCCTCATGTTCCAGTGGTCCCCCACCCCCAAACACTGCTTCCGACCCCTGCTGAACATTAAATAAAAGTATTTTCCCTGGTAGTCTAGTGGTCCCCCCCCTCCATACCACTCAATCGCTCAGCATCAAAAATCAAGGCACTGGCCTTTAGAAATCATAGCAAAGGGTCAGAATGTGGAGCACTTTCTTATTTTAAACAATATTATGTTTACAGATAGTGGACCCCATATAATAGATGATGAGGAATGTTTCTATTGGTTTACTTCAATGATTTAATAATTTGTATGTCCAGAAATAGCTCTAACATGAGGAACATTAGTAAACTTGTGAGGAGCAAGGGTAAAATTAACTGTGAAAATCATAGCGCTGTGCAGAATTCATAGCAGTTGATAGGTATGGTCCCCCCACAACCAAGCATGGCTCCTTACCCCATTGCACATTAAACAGACATATTTTCTCTCATAGTCTAGTGGTCCCCCCCCCAGCATGGCTCCCAACCCCCATTGAACATAGAATAAAATATATTTTCCATGGTAGTCTAGTGGTCCCCCCACCCTAAGCATGGCTCCTGACCCCCGTTGAACACTAAATAAAGAATTTTCCCTGGTAGTCTAGTGGTCTCCCCACCCCCAAGCATGCCTCCTGATCCCCACTGAACATATGATAAAGAATTTTCTCTGGTAGTCGAGTGGTTCCCACCACCTGCAGTGAGGCCCCACTCATCCCAACTAGACATACATGAATGAGCCGGCCACTGGCTCAGCCCTCCTCTCACCACCACAGCCAGCCACTGACTGAGGTACAAATGCCAGATATTCATTCACATATCTGGACTGCCTTATATGGTATGGGCTGCATGCCCATTGGCTCTTGCCCTGAACCAATGGGCGTGCAGCCCTACCAGGCTGTCGAGTCGGTGGGCAGCAGTGTGGCAGGCAGGTGGGATGCTGCTGCCCGCCAGCTGATGGGGGCGGGGTGGTGGGGCTTCATGGGTGGGTGGGGTGGGGAACCACTAGATCACCAGGGTAGGTGGTCCTTGGGGTTGAACACTTTGCTGCCCACGATTGGGCTTCACAATCCACTCAACCACCAGGCATATGTCCTTGGGGGTTGAAATCTTTGCTGCCACGATCAGGCTTCGTGGTCCACTGGACCACCAGGGATATGTTCTTGGGGGTTGACTCTTTGCTGCCCGATCAAGCTAGTGGGGGTGGGGGTTTATTTTCACATATGCCCATGATCGGGCCAGTCAGGGGGTGGGGGTTTAACTTATGCCCACGATCGGGCCAGTCAGGGGTGGGGATTTTTAACTTATGCCCGGATCAGCCAGTCGGGGTGGGGTTACTATATGCCCACAATTGGGCCGCAGGGGGGGCACAGGGAGTACATTGAGGGCCACCCACAGGTGGCAGCTTCTGTGTTGCACCCTGCAATGCAGCAGCTCACCTGTGGGTGGCCCTCGACTTACTCCTTTTTTTTTGCTCAAAGTTGTGCAGGCACAGGTTGGGGGTTGCACCTGCACAACTCTGCACAGCCCTCTGAATATCGGGCTGTGCAGTTTATGCATGGTTCCTCCCCCTCTGGTTCAGCATGCCTTCATTAGCATTGCACTGTTGCTCAGCTTGATTTGAGGGGTGCAACTGCCTCCTGCTGAATATGGCAGAATGGTACAATTTCGGACTTGCGCAGGTGCAACCCAATTGCGCATGACGCAACCCTTTTGAATATCCAGCCCATTGACTCTATTATTTCTAATATTAATGGTAAAGTTCTTATTGACCCTCAGGGCATTCTGTCTGAGTTTTTATAATTTTTATGCTGAGTTGTACAAACTATAAAGGACTATTTGCAAAACGTTAACTGTCCCAAACTTACATAGTTACAAGCTAAAAACCTAATTTCCCCTATCGAAATTCAAGAAATAAACAATGCTATTGATAATTTCAAAATTAATAGAGCCCCGGAGCCACATGGTATAATAGTTAATTTTTATAAAGTCTTCAAAAACACACTAACTTCTATTTTAAAGGAGTTCTTCTCTTATATTCTTTCCACTAGCCTTATTGAACACTCACTGTTGGAAGCAACAATTATGTTAATCCCGAAACCTTATAAACCCCAAAACTTAGTTACTAATTATCATCCCATTTCTTTAATTAACTATGATATCAAAATTTTAGCACATGTATTAGCTCAAAGAATTAAGAGTTTATGGCAACCGTTAATATGTAGGGAACAGGTGAGATTTATTGTGTCTAGACAGGCCTCATCCCACATGAGGAAGCTCTCTCATATATTTTCTGCATCCAGGGAGTCCTGAGTAGTAATGGCTCTGTTTTCCCTGGATGCAGAAATAGCATTTGACAGAGTCAACCATAGCATTTTATTTGCTACTTTGGCCAAATTTGGTTTTTATTTACTTTTCATTGATTGGCTAAAAACATTATACTCCTTCCCCTTGGCTCAAGGCTTATTGTAATAACTTACTTTCTCCGTCCTTTATATTACTTCAAGGCACATGTCAGCAATGCCCCATTTCTTCTATTTTATTTAACTTTAATTTAGAGCAACTTCTTTACTTTTTAAAAGCAAACAATGATATTAAAGGTGTTACAGCTGACAAATTTAATTTTAAGAACTCAGCTTTTGCTTTTGCTGATGACATACTTTTGCACGTCTCCGATCCTACTTCTTTAATCAATGCAGCTCTCTACACTATTAAAGAATTTAGTCTGGTCTCCAACCATAAATTAAATAAAGATAAAACTGCAGTTATGCCCCTAAACAATTTTCTTTTAAAAGAATATTTATTTGATCTTGGACTTTATTTTTTTGGAAAACTACAGGTCCTAAATATCTAGGTATTTTATTATCTACTGATAATAGACAATTAATAAATCTTAACCTGAATAGCTTGGCAAATGAGGCACTCCAAGATTTGAAAAGATGGTGATCTCTTCCTACCTCTCTTCTGAGAAGAGTTAATACAAGAAAAATAAATATTTTCCCTGGGATTTTCTATCCCCTGAATACGTTAAATATATTTTTACTCATTAAATGATGTTTCAAAATATGCTCTAAGATTAATAAACTTATGTGGATGGAAAAAACCCCAAGCATTTCCTTTGACAATCTTACCTTTCCCAAAGAGCAAGGAGGACTTAAACGCCCTAATTTTATAATATACTATATGGATTTCTCAGATTCATAAACTTATGAAATTGGTAATTTGCTCCACAATGTATGAGCCCATCTGGGTCATGCTGGAAAGAACCATTCTTAAAAATAATAAAATTTCTCCTGAGGCTGCCATGTATTTAAAAGTCATACATATTTCTAATAATTTGAAACATTCTGTTATAGGTTCCTCAATTAGAATCCATAACCAAGTTTATAAATTCTGTAATACAGATCTCAGTCAAAATATCACTCAGCCTATTTTATACAATCCTAATTTTACTATTAATGGCAACGTTTTTACTTCTAATAATTTTCCACTAGTTTATAACTATAATGTGTCTGGATCATTAGAAAATATGGAAAGGGAACATTGTTTAACCAGGAGGAGCACACTAAGCTGAAGCTTGTTTCCTGATGTGACCTGGGAGCACAAGGAAGTTAAGTGACTTGCTCAGGATCACACAGTATGCACCTAGGTGGCTCTGGGATTCAAACCCAGGTCTTCAGATCTTCAGCTTAAAGCCTTAACCCACTGCACTATACTGCCTCCAATGGATGGAACCTTTCACGCTCTAGTGGACATTTTGTCACACTATAACTTAAATAAGAAATATTTTCTTGATCTATTTCTTTTAAAAATAGTGTTAAAAGCTTACTTCGGTCCTTAACCTTGGACACAACTGAATGACTTGATATCTACTTTAAAGGCATCTAGTGGCAAACCTCATCCTATTGCCAATATCTATGACCTCCTGCTGAAGAGAAAATTGTGTAATACCACCATCATTAATTCTTTTTGGATAAAAGCAACTGCAGCTTTCTCTTTAGATTGGCCTTCAGTTTGGAAAACCTTCACAGATTCATCCCACTATATAATTTAAAACGAATCCATTTTTAATCCCTGCACAATTCATATTACACCCCCCCTTAAGATTTTTAAAATGGGATTCAGGGAGTCTCCTCTGTGTTTGAAATGTGGCTCTGACCTAGGTACTTTGGAGCATATTTTTTGGTCTTGTTTACATATCCAGAATCTCTGGAAAGCAATTAAAATGATAGTACTTAAAAGCACCATTTAAATAAATGCTGTCAATCTGGCATCAGCTGTTTTAGGTTACTTTTGTGAAGACTTGACTAATAATGAAAAGGCTGTGTTATCTCTGGTTGGTGTCACTTTTAAGCAGATCATTCTTAACCACTGGTTAGATAATTCAACTCCTACTTTCAGAGAATGGTCAGCTTACCTAAGATAGAACGTATTACATATAAAACTGATATATTTTTCTACAATAATAAATCCCATTTTATACATAGGTGGGGTAAACTATTTAATATTATAATTTCTATTGATACTGCTTAAATTTGTGTCTAAATTTTGATTGAATCCCCTGCAGAATGTTTCATAGTTTATCTTTTGTTATGATTATAGTATTTATGGACAATTAGTTGTTTCATTCATTACCAGTGGTACTTTCCTTGTTACCTGTTAAGTTTTGAATTTAACTTAAGACCATATCAGTAAGCTAGGTAATGTTTTTAGGAAGCATTCTTTGCTACTTTGTCTCTGATAACTTAGGTAAATATTATCGTTGAGGCGTAAATAATTTTCCCGTTTTTTCTGGTTCTCAGTTTGATTACTTGTTGATGGGTCTTTATTTAAGTGTGCTCTTATTTATCAGCTTTAATTATTGTTGCTTACCAGGTTTGTTAAACAGTCATTTTATTTTTTGTACCATTTTGTACCCTTGAGTCCATTTTTTACAACTGTCTTTTAACTAGCGTTATTTACTTGCCTCATACACTTTGCCATTATTGTTTGTGAGTGAGATGGGAGTAGGGAGGGGGATGGGTTACTTTTGCAATTGTGACTTGGTCATATTGCTTTGCTGGTGTATTAGTTATTGTTATTTTTGATGTTGGTTTATGATTGTAATTTTTACTGATACTCAATAAAAAATGGAATGCTAAAATAATAAATTAAAATATGTTATAACATAGAGAATAACAGATATGCAATGGTGTGTTATTGATTGTTTTACACACCTGAGGTGTGTAATGACCCATAAATCTCAAGAGCGAAGCTCAGTAGGTTTATAAAGTCATCAAATGCCGAGGGTGTGTAAAAACAATTCTTAAGATTACAGTTGGATATCTTTTTTTTATATAATGGTGCCAGATGTTTTTCCACCAAAACAGGCACTGTCATTCCTGTTGTCTCTCTCTCTCTCTCCACACACACACACACACACACACACTGATAGGGACTCTTTCTTTTTTTTTTACTGTCAGCCACGGCTGTGTCCTGGATCACACTCTCTGTCTCTCGATCTGGACACATAGCAGAATCAACCAGATATCTGAATTACATTTAAAAGGCAGGATCAAACAGATAAAGAATTAAAAAAAATGTAAAGACTTGAATGAACAATGGTGGCTCAGCTCAGTGGTAACCAAACAAAATGGAGCCACCATGTTTGAAATACTTTTCAGCCCACCCACACAGAGTGTGAGCCAATGAATTGGTGTGTTGCCAAGGAATGACACACTGAAGGCACTGCTGGTGAAAGTAAGTTTTGAGAATGTCATAATAACCCATTTTCAGGTTATTACAGTGTTTGACAGATCCTTATTAACAGTGTGATAAAGGGGGTCACCAGTAACTATATTGTAATTAACACTCTCTTACAAGTGTGAACAAAATATATACCTGTCATTACAGAACTATTAATATGTGTAACAACCACCTGAATAACATGCTGCATGTATCAACAAGCTACTAACCACCTACATTGTAGCCCTAACAGCATCAATCAATCAATCAATTCTTTATTTAACCAGGTGAGCACCATTGAGTATACTCATTTCCAAGGTGGGCCTGGGAGCAATTCACAGTAACAGTTTTACATAGAAAGAAGACATACATATGAGAATTTGAAGGATGAAAAATGCACAACCAACATTGCAGTTATTGTGTACAGTCAGACATATGCCTAAAACAGGGGCGTAAGAACAGTGTGTATATATATATATATATATATATATATTAGAGGCAAAAAACTCTGTTTAATGCATTAGTTAGGGTTGTTCCACAGCGACCAAAGTGAGGAAATTCGGTGTTAGGGTTGAAAACCCTAACTCTGAATTCACCCCCCCAGCACCACACACACACAGACACACACACACACACACACACACATGCAAGTATGGGGGAGGATCAAGGCAACACGACTAATGACAGACAACCAGCAGCAGGTGACAGAAATAAGAAACAATTGTCTAAATGTACTACAAGACATCCCCACCCACCTGACCAGGTACTGCATGCTCAGTGGAGATCAACAGCAAAACTGAGGACATGTACACCAAACATACACATTCCTGATTGCAGCTGCACACAATGTGCCACACTTAGTAGTTGCATGGCCTTACCTACCGATGTGTGTGTGTGGTGCTGGGGGGGTGAATTCGGAGTTAGGATTTTCAACCCTAACACCAAATTTCCTCACTTTTGTTGCTGTGGAACAACCCTAACTAATGCATTAAACTGATTTTTTTTGCCTCTAATTTCCCTTCTTTTTGAGAATGATGGGTGTCTATGTAGTGCAGGTGTGTTTTTGTAGGGATGTACAATGGGGAGAGAGAAGTGGTGGGTAAAGCAAGTTGCAGGGAGCCAGTGTATACAAGACCATGTGTAAAGCAGCAGAAGTATAGGAGAATGGGGTGAGAGTTAGGACCGATGATCCCAATCGCAACCCAATGCCAGTTGGGGGGTGGGCAGGGGGGTCCAAGGGGGGTTTTCAACCCTAACAGCGAATTTCCTCACTTTTGTCGCTGTGGAACAACCCTAACTAATGCATTAAACGGAGTTTTTTGCCTCTAATTTCCCTTCTTTTTGAGAATGATAATGAGAAATAGTGAATATAATGCAGCGGTGGGGCGCAGGGCCCCCACGCCGTAATGTGGTGGCAGGGCCTTGGGGCCCAAAGACTATGCTCCCCCACCACGTGTTCTTGTGGCATAGTAACAGAAACAGCAATGCAAACAGAAGTGCTAACAGTGGCGCACATGGTAACGCAAGCGCGAATGAGAACAGAAAGGGTAACGTACACGGTGGCATAGACGGGAATGGTCTGCCACGTGATTTGTTGTCACATAGTAACATGGTGCCTGCAAATGGAATGTCAATGTGAATGGTGATGCAAAGTGAAACAGAAAGAGAAACAGTACTGTAGACACAAATGGCAAAAAATAACAGAAACACAAGCACAAATGAAAACGCAAAGAATAACGCACATGGTGGCGTAGACATCAACAGTAAGTGAAATGGGTACAGAACTGCAAGCGTAAAGGGCAACGGTAACAGTAATGTAAGGGCACAGGCTGGTTTTCCCCAAAAGCTGCATAGAGAAAGACAGTGAGTACAAAGAATGTATGCATACTAATGGGTATCGGAGCAGAAAATGAGGACTTGGAATACTAAATAGGTTATATCTCAGGAACTGTACGACGTAGAAAAAAAATTGAAAGGCACATCTGTGGGCTGTTGGCTGTCTTCCCTTCAAATTTCAGGAAAAAAGACCAAACCGTTATTTTGCAGCAGGGTGCCAAAGGATTCCTGTAATGCGTCTGGCACCGTAATGTTATCCTATGGGAAAAACCATCAACTTTGGAGTGCCGTAACTTTGCCGCCGTGTAATATTTTTTCAATACAACACTGAAAGGCACATCTGTGAGATGTCGGCTGCATTCCCTCCAAATTTCAGCCCAAAACTCCTAACCGTTGCAGTGGAGTGCCAAAGAATTACTGTTATTTTGGGCATAGTGTAGCAAAGTAGTGTCGCAATTTGCGAAAGCTTTCACAAAAATTTGCGACACTTTCGTGAGTGCGACACTACTTTGCAAAAGTACTTTTTCCAGAAATCTGAAAAAACATATTTCTGGGGTGTTTTACCCCAAAATAAAGACATGGCTAGCATCCTCAGGGCCCAACTAGGTGAATACAAAAAGAATTAGGTTGCTAGAGGGTCTCAATTTTAAATGCCAAGCATTTTTCTGATTATTAACTGAAAACAAGATGGCAGATTTGCTACAGTAACAGGGCCATTTGCAACACTGTTGAACTTTTTGTTAACTTTTCCCATTGACTTATAATGGGAAATTGTTTTTTGAATAACTTTTGAACTGTTTAGTATTTTTTCACCAAATCTTCAAAAGGCACATCAAGGACCCTGACCACACATTCCCTGAAGATTTCGGGCCAGTTGCACAAACTGTATGACCTGTAGGCGCGACCGTAGAATTCCAGAAATAGCGTAAATGCACGCACAGATCATGCTTAATAACTCTGCAGCCGTATATCCGACTGATACAAAACTTGGTAGATCCCAAGGCCTATGGTTCTTGATTGTGTATTCCGTATTTCAGGCAAATCCATCAAATGGTTGCAAAGTTATTAAGGTGCAAAATTTTGGGGTTTAACATAGAAATAGCTCCTCAACCCTAACTATGGTAGCACTACCGTGCTACCATAATATATGTATATATATATATATATATATATATATATATATATATATATATTCGATGTTAGGGTTGAAACCCCTGCACCCCTCAGCCCACCCCCAACTGGAATCAAAGTGCGCATTAGGGTCATCGGCCTTAAGTGTCACCCCATCACATGTGGAAAGAAGCTGAGGAATAGGAGAATGGGGTGACAGTTAGGACCAATGACCCCAGTGCACACCCTGATTCCAGTTGGGGGGGTGGACTGGAGGGGTGCAAAGGGGGTTTCAACCCTAACATCGAATTTCCTCACTTTTGTCACTGTGGAACAACCCTAACTGATGCATTAAATGGAGTTTTTTGCCTCTAATTTGTCTTATTTTGAGAATGATAATGAGAAATAGTGAATGTAATGCAGCGGTGGGAGCACGGGGGTGATGTCTTATTGCATTGTAACATTGTGCCCACAAACGCAAATCATAATGCGCATGATGAAGCAAAGCGAAACAGAAAGAGGAACAGTACTGTAGACTGAAATGTTAAAAACAATGGAAACACAACGCAAATAAGCATAAAGGCCTAGCACATGGTGACGTAAATGTGAGCGGTAAGTGGCGTGTGCAAGAACCACAAGCAGAAGCGATTGATAATAAAGAGTAATGTAAGCGCACAGGCTGGTTTTCCTGAAAAGCTGTATAGAGAAAGACAGTGAGTAGAAAGAATGTATGCAAAATAAAGACTCTCGGAACACAAAAATCAGTAGTTGTAATAGTAAATTGCTTATATCTCAGTAACCGTACGACATAGAAAAAGAATTTAAAAGTCATATGTATTATCACTTTCCTGGCTAGTTATATACATAGCCCCCATAAGGGGGCTAAAATATTTCTACAAAAACTCCGTATCTCGCACCGTTTTTGAGATACAGGCCCTCAAAGGCGCGGCGAACGCCGTAATGTTATCCTATGGGAAAAAACAGAAGTTCGGACTGCCATAACTTTTGAACAGTTTAATATTTTTCATGAAATCTTTGAAAAGGCACATGGGGCCACAGCTGCATGTTCCCTGAAGATTTTGGGCGGTCCTAAACCGTGCAACCTGTAGTAGTGACCGCAGAATTCCAGAAAAAGCATAAGCGTACGCAGATCACGCTTAATAACTCTGCAGCTGTGTATCAACGATGCGAAACTTGGCAGATCCCAAGGCCTATGGTTCTTGATCGTGTATTCAAATTTCAGCCAAATCCGTCAAATGGTTGCAAAGTTATTAAGGTGAAAAATTTGAGGTTTAACATAGAAATGGCTCCTCAACCTAACTATGGTAGCACTACCGTTACTACCATAATATATATATATATATATATATATATATATATATATATATATATATATATACACACAAAATGTACAGAGTAAAAGGTTAGAGCAGATTTTGCAATACATGATTGAGGTCAAGGTGACCTCTCCGAGTGAGGGGGTTAGGGAGGAATTATAGAAGTACTGACAGGTAGATAACAGTTTGATACACACTGGGGGGAGTAGCCAGAGTGGGCAAGGAAGAGACAATGCTAATGAAGGGGAAGGGAGGCAACCTACTATGAATAAGCTGAGTCCAGAAGAGAATTTGCAAGGTATTAGTGCATGGCTGACTCCAGGGCAGACTGCTTACTTGATTGATTGATTGATTGAAATCAAAGTGATACTATGCAAAAAAGGCCTGCAAAATAACTGTACAAACATTTTACAAGATCTGCTCCATTTTGCTAACTGTGTAAGCAAGCTCTGGCCAGAGCCAATACAGTTGTGGATAGCTTTTAGGAGCAGCAAGCATGTTGAAAACACTATGTGGTGTTGTCACTGCATTGGAATCAGCTGTAACTAATACTGTAGTGATTACAGTACTGTGTATGTGTGATACTTGCACATGCGCAGTTTGGCCTGGAGTCAGCCATGCACAACATGGTGGCACTGACATGACTACGTATGCACGATACTCACACAAGCTTAAGTCAGCACCACCATGTTGCATACCTCTCAACCTCCTGCCTCATGAATCAGGGACAAGGCTTAAAAAAATCAGGGACAAAGGACCACAATCAGGGACACATCTTCAAAATTGGAGATATCAACTCAGGAAGCTGGTAGAATAAGGGGCTTAGTGTAAAATGCATTTTCTAAGGAGGAACAAGTCTGCAATTTTAATGTTTGACATTATTTTGTGCTTACAAATTCCACTGCTTGGTCACAGAAACACAATTTTTAGGAGGGACAGAGTAAAATATTGAGGCAAAATCAGGGACGTCCCTGAAAATCAGGGACAGTTGAGAGGTATGCCATGTTGCACATGGTGGCCATCGCTTCTGCAATTGTGGAAAGGAAAGGTAGTGCACCAGGAAGGGTGTGTGATTATGTGGCCTGTAGAGGGGAAGGGCTGCAAAAACAGAACCATTGGAAACTATGTCAGTGCACTGTGGCAGCACACTAAACAGCAGTCCGGTCACATGCTTCCACAATGCTCTTATACAAATCTGATGATGGCATAATATCTGTGGAGTCTGACCCATGCAGTCGTAAAAATCAGACTCAATAGGAGACTATTAACAAACCAGAGATCTGGTCTGGGACTTGTTCATCATCACAGTCACTTTCTCACTCTTTTCTAAACAATAATTTTTAGTAAATGTGCATTAACCATATTGATCTACTTCTGATTTTCCCCTGATTGTAGTAAGCAGGGGTAGTAGCAGTCTTGAAGTGGTAGCTGGCTGACTGTCTCTCTCTGACTGACTCTCTTTGACTTGCTGCCTTCTGTTCTGGCATGGTGCTGTTTTTGTGTTCCTGGTTTCTTCTTCATTACTTAATTAAGAGACATTCACAGAGGTGCTGTGCCTGTTGAGAAATAGAAATTACTACTCTTAATAACTTATACACAGTATTAGCATTACTTTCTTAAATGTCAGAATTTGAAGATGGATTAGAGAACATTCTGGGAGTCACCTGCCTTTTGACAAAACAGTCTCACAGACAGTATGTGGTGGGTATCTATCAGAGTGTAATGGTTCATACTGGTGCTTAAGCTATAAGGGCTGGTCAGAGTTCTGTGACTTGCCTGTCAAAGGGATATCCCTCTCCAAAAAAATGTTTCACATATGATGCAAGCCTTTACTGGCTCTGCTTTGGCAACATATGTTTTTACTGGACTACACAAAACAAAAATGACTACATACATGGGAAATGGCTATTGATGCTGCAGACAGGGGCTACAATGCAAATGCCAAAGGGCTGTCATGGCAATTTTTTTATATCTAGCATGCCTGATTTATATTACTCAGTAAGACAAAAACCTCCATTGGCCAATGGGCTACTTGTTGATATAAATCAAGAGATGACAAGGGATAGACTGACACTAGGTAAAGTTGCAATAATTCCTACTGTCAGAATGTTGTCACTGTGCACGCTGCTTAATGTCAGCCTGCATTAACCATGTTTTGTTCATTATATGTATGAACACTATGTTAAGGAAAAAATACATTGCAAGAAAGCAAGTTCCCAAACTTGATAAGAACAAGCCTAGCATATCATAACTGTTCCATAACAGACTGCATGGTACAACAGTAACCACAGACATTGCCAGCTATTTCCAGATATTTCATGAAATTACTAAAGAGTTTTTCTTTGCTGCCCCTACTGTGGAAATGGAGAAAGCATGAGATATTTCTGGAAATATCACAGACATTTCGGGAAATAGATGACAGTGTCTGCGGCTGCCACTGTAAGTGACCAATGGTCCAAGGATAGACATAAACATCATGCAATGTAGTATAACAGTCAATAATGTACATGAATGCTTACTTATGGCACATATTGAAGTCCTTACTGATATGTGAATGCCCCCCACACTCTTAAATGCATGTCTTTTAGTCAGGGAAAAAAAACACTGTATAAGAAAGTATTACAAGTGTTAAATCACTTAATAGTAATAAAACAAACAAAAAACAGATACATCACAGTCTTAAAATGTTTTAAAAATAACCAGCAAAGGTTGTAAACATGATCCCAGTAGAAAATACTTTGATAGGAGCATATTAGCTTCCCTTGACCATTGTGACCTCCTATCTATATCGTTGGGAAATACACAGTTTGATGTTAGATGTAGAAATGGCTGAAATATTTGACCAGCCACATGAGGAACTAAGTTCAATTACATAACTGTTCAGTAAGTTGTGTGTGAAAAGCACCTTTCTCTTATTTCATTATGCTATTTGCATGGAGAAAAACTTGGACACCATGTGTAGTATAATAGAAGGGAAGTGATACAAACTTTTGTGATGGCTTAATGGTAGCGCATTAGTTCACTGTGATCCCCGTCACCTCCCTTTAGGAGATGATTGTTAAGTAGGATATCAAGTAGCCTTAGTAAACCACCTTTGTTAGATTGAGTAGTGTAATTTCATGTAAGTTGCTGCAAAATAATAATTTAGATTACACCTTATGCACCAATGAGAATCAATTATATGTTTTGTAACCATAATTCGGATCATGCTATAATGTAATATTAACTTTGGGGTTCACTACCTGTTTGTTATAGATTGCAATTGTCCTTACAGCAGTGCAATTACCAACAATCACAGTTTACAACTGTTACAAATATGTATTCACAGTTTGAGTTCCTGTTCACTTTCAAGTTTGGAGCCTTATACAATGTCACTTTCTTCAAAGGCAAAGCTGTAAGGGCAATTGAAATCCATATAAAACAAATAGTTAACCCATGATGTCCTGTTTGTAGCACTATACATATTATCATCAAAATAAATATAATTGGTTTCCATTGGCCATAATGTGTAGTCTAAGCCAACCTTTAGGAGCCACATAAATGATATGAAACTGTGGGATTTAAAAAGGGATGTTTATTAATGTTACTTCAAATCCAACCACACAGCCTTCTCCTAATGGGAGGTCATAGGTGGCCAAAGTGATCTACTGTGGTACTATTAAGCCATTACCTATGATTGTAGCACTCCCCTTCTGCTGTCAATGGAGTCCTAGCTTTTATCCATGTAAATAAAGTAATGAAATAAGATAAGAGTATTTTTTTCATCTACCATAGTGAAAAACTTTGTAATCAAATTTATTTCATCATTTTGCTGTTCATATTTTTTTCACCCATATCTATATCTTACATTGAGTTACATATTTCCTAAGCATGCCACCTATTACAGATGGGATGTCAGGAAGGTCAAGGGGAGTTATTATTCTTGTATGAAATTATGTGATGCACTATCTTGATTTTACTGTGACAACTTACAAAACTGTGCACACAAATACTAAGGTCATGCCCTACTGGGATTCAAACCTGATCTCTCAGACTTTTTCTGTATTAACCATAAATCACTGAAACTTAGATAAAACCTAATTATAACTTTCTGAATACAATCTTGACTTATGGTGGACAAAGTCCTCAAACTTCACTAACTGGAGTACTTCACATATAAACTTGGAATTTGCATAGTACTCTGCATTGTGAAGCGTATTACTTCACCTTGGTTTTAGATGCAAAGTTCCATTGGTTATAATGGACTTTGCATTAACTTCACTTTGTGTATTACTTCCCCCTTATTTTTAAAGAGAAGTGCCATTGATTTAAATGGACTTTGCATTAACTTCACCTTGTTAATGGTCTCCAAGGTGAATTTTGCAATGATTCATGGGATGGCAGGTCACATGGGTTGTATATTGTTTTGCATAGCCTCAGTTCATTGTAGTGTGTGTAGTGAAAAGCTGGAGACAGTTTGATCTCAAAGCTCAGAGATTCAGACACTCTACAAATCTTTAAAAACACCTTTTTGCCACAAAAGATTGTATCCACATTTAGTACATTTATTGCAGGAAACCCTCATGTGTTGATATCATCAAGCGTTTATTGATTTTGTGTGCATATTGAATGTTAATTAATTCAGTCTCTATACAGACACTGTAGAAGTGTACTTTGGGGAATGGGCATATCTGTGGTGAAAGGAGATTCACCATGAGAAAGGCAGTCTTTCTAACTTTTGTTCTGTAGCTAGAGTGTTAGTATTTGTGTGTTTATGTACACACAGTAATACTTGTAGAAATGTTTGATTATTTTTTGTTGTTTGCTGTGCTGCAGTGCATTTTGTCAGTCAGTTTAAAAGATTTGGTGACAGTGTACTGAACTGTTAAGTTTTCTGCCCATTACCTGTCATGTGTGTTTGTGTGTGTGTGTGTGTGTGTGTGTGTGCGCATTTTGTCAAGTCAGGTATCATTTATTGTACCATACTATAATTGCAGAACTCTGAGTCTCTTATCCATCTGCAGTATTTTTTACTGCTTCATTATATCCACTTAGTGGACTGGTACTGAAGCCCCACACACCCCTGCCCCTCCCACAAAAAGGTATTATTTTTCATGTTTTGATTTGTGTGACCACTGGTTAAGGTATTGTTGGGCCTGTGTGACTGCATCTCTTGAGTGTGCATTCTCCATCTGTCCATGCATCTGCATCTGTTTGGGGCCCAGTCTCCATATGTAAACCACAGTTGTTTTGTGGCTTCCCACCTATCCCAAAGTTCAGAAATCTAAATTTGTTATTAATTTTGTATGTAATCCCAAAAAAATGCCTGCAAAGAGATGTGCATGCAAAGATGTTTCTGGTCATGGCACTGCTGCCAGTGGCAAGAGTGGCCATTGGTGTGGTAGTACACAGCATAAGGGCATAGTTGATGGCAGTAAAGGCATTTCTCTGAGTATGTTTTTCACAGCACAATCAGTTGCTTCAATGATGGTTGAAGATGCTGTTGTCTATGTCTCCACTGGTTGTGGTAGTGAAGTTGCTGATGGCATGATTATTGGACCAAGTTCAACCTGTGACAAGTTAACAGGTTGCCAAAATATTGTGGAGTCTAAAGATATGAGTCAGATTATAGTTGTTGTCATGCCCCCGTACCCATCCCCACAGTAGTTGAACATGATTCTAATCCTGATGATGACTCACAGTCACAAGGTTATTCCTGTACCATCCAGCAATTCAAATGTTGAAGAAAAAATAGTGGATACTCATAATGAGACTGTGGTTGGAACATGTTCTCCACAGGACAGCATCCAAACTGAAACTGTAGATGCAGATGATGATTATAATGATTTCAGCAACCCCAACTGGGAACCGGAGAAAAATAAACTAAAGGTGGCTGTGTGCAAACAGTCTGTTAGTAAATCACCCCCACCTCAAAGCTGTGATGTAGTTGTGCCTGTTGATGATGATGACCCCATAATAGTCATAGATTGTGATGGTCACAGTCCAAGTCTGCCCAACAATAGAATTCATGCAGTACACCCCCATTGACTATGAAACAGGAATCCCTTAATTTCGAACATTAAAAATCCCTTCATTTTACCATATGAGTCATTATTGGCAATTAAGTGAATAATTATGGGGGTTTCATCCTTAAAATCTGTTTAATTAATCTTTAATCAGAGCACAAAAATGAAGGGTTATTTCTACTTACTTTCTGATGTTTTTAACTTAATTTTATGTTTAATTTTTAACCCAATCCTAAAATTAATCATAACTTTTAAATTGATTTTATTCTTAATCTGCACCCCTTAATTCTTAAAATTAAATATCTGTAAGTGCTTAATTTTACACCTAATTGTTATCCAATAATACCTAAATTAAATATACTTTACTACTTAATGTAGCCATTATCTGTGATTTCTTTTATCCTTAAATTCTGCCTAATACATCCTCCTTAATCAGAGTGCACAATTTAAGGGGTTATTTCTGATTATTTTTTGATGTTTTAACTTACTTTTATGCTTATGTTTACCCCTTAATTCCTCAGATTAAGTCTGAATTTCTAACTGATTTTATACTTAATCTGCACCCCTTAATTCTTATAATTATCTGTAAGTGCTTAATTTTACACTTAATTATAATTATTTAATATGGAAATTAAATATATTTCCCCTTAATTTAACAACAACAAATAAATATATTTAATCCCTTAATTTAACACTTAATTGTAATCCCTTAATTATTAAAAATGAATACTTATTTTTATACTTAATTTTCTGAAACAAAATCCTGACATTCCACTTAATTCTGAATCTTAAATATACCTTAATTGTATCCTGAATTGATCATTGCATTAGAGGTAATTACATTGTTTAAACCTTATAATTCCCTTAATTATTTACTTTAGTTTGCACAATGTGGATCTCACCACTTAATCTTAATCCCCCAAATAAAATACCTTTTAGTTCATCTTTTGATTTGATTTAAATTAATTTCCTTAATTTCTACTTTAAAATAATGGTTAACCAAAACTGCACTGGAAATTACATTTTTGATTCAAAATGTGATCCACGTGCCATATAACTTCTTTCCTTTTTATTGCTTACATTTCTTTTTTGCATTGCCAAACTATCACAGCTCAGCATTTAAGAATAATACATTATTTTTCAGAACACTTGAATCCAAGTTTAACAGAGCTTGCTTGACATAAACCTCACTTAAATAACTTAAAGTAAATGTTGAAAGTTCCCCAAATGCCTGTTACACATGCCATGCCATTGCCAGACATGCTTCAAATGTTGAAGCTGCAATTTGTTTTTGTTTTTTAAAAATCTGTCATTGTCATTTTTGGACTGTTTCATCAGGGTTTTGTCCTCCAGTTTCCTGTGTGTGGCCACTTCCCCAAAATGATGTCATACTGTCAGAACAAAGGCTATAATGTCACTATTTACAATTATGCACTTAGAGTTACCTCGGGCCTTACCCAATAAAAACATTTAATAAATTACCAAAGACAATGATAATTCACATATGCTATTATCCTTTGAGCACCATATTCCAGATAATGGCAATAACACTGCTTTCCACACTTATAAATATGAAACATATATATATATATTTTAACACCTATACAACAATTCCAAATATTCCTCATTAGTTAAATATCAAGCATAACTGTAAACATTAACAGAATTGTTTCAGAAAATCAAACTACTGTAATAACAAATAAAACAAATTCTAGAAAATAATGCAAATGAATAAGCAATATTCAGCATAATAAATAGTAATAGTTATAGTAAACTTTCATCATACTTATGTTTAACATAACCATCATGCATAGGGACATGCAAACTTATAAAATCAATATCTTAGATTACTTCTGTATAACACTTGTTTCAAAATTTCATAGCATGTAAAATGAATTTTCTATTTGTGAGAACTTGCAACAATTCATTATGTCAGTGTTTTGTATTGTATTTTCATAAAACTCAGGTTTAACTTTTTAGATCATACAACATATTTCTTAGTTTAAACCCATTTTAACTATGTACCCCAAGTTCTGTAGTTAAAAGTAAGTCCCCTTGTTACTTTCCCAGATAAGCCAATTTAAATTACTAAAACTATCAATCAAAATTAATTAGTTAAAGTAATCAAAATTATTCTTAAATTTCTGGTTGTAGAAGTGGTTCTTCTTCTCTCAACTTAGAAAGCTTGGTTGAGTCTGGCTTGGAGTAAGACAATTTATTTCAGTCAGCTGATCTTCTTGACCCTGGAACTTTTTGGCATTGACAAACATTGCAGATTACATTTCCCTTGTTGAAAGTCATTTCACTAAAAGTCATTTCTTGGATTTGTAGCAAACAGCTTCAATCTGCACAGTCCAGAGCAATACTGGATTCAAATAATTTTTTTGTGAATAGCAAAGTTGTCTTAACTGGATTTTGACTTCTTCACATTGATTCATCTGCTCTCAAAACCTTAGGATGCTAGACTTCCTTTTACTCACAAAACTACATAGCTTGTGTAATTTTAAAGTTAAGTCTCTGGTCTAGGCTTTAGGAGGCAACATTACTTCAGTCAAAATACTCAATAAATAAAACACAAACCTTGCTTTATAACACAGTGAGAATGTCCTTGTCCAAGCAATTTGCCTTTGGACTTTGTGGCAGCGCTCCATAGGCTTCCAAGTTTATCCTTAGGATGGTCCCAGTATTCCAAATACAGGTGTGGCCTAAAGCTTTTCAGTCCTAGCTACAGTTATAAAGCCATCAAAATTTTCAATTAGCCTCAGATAGGTCTTCTTACATCAGTGTTTCAGCCAGAACTGGGATGTGATTAGCAGAATTTGCTAATATGAATTTGCTCACCACCAGATTTTGATTGGTCTGAGTCACTAAGGGGGGGGGGGGTTGTGGCTCCCTGCAGATAACAAATGGTGACAGTGGCCATACCTCTTCAAGGACTGCCCAATATTCCAAAGTCATTTTTAGAAAGGAAATTATTTTTTCCTAATAACTTCTCAATGCAAAATGGTATAACATTTAAACTTACATATTTGACCTTCTCTCATCGAATGGACCATTTTGATAGATATATTTTTTTTATATTCCTAGCACTGATACTTTTTAAGTTACACTATTAAGGGTTATAACTTCAGAATTTTAATAAAACATCTTAAAATAAAGTGATAGTCTGTCTTTAAGTATCCTAAGCTACAGGATAATATAAGATTTGTTTAGAAAATGTGCTATTAAATTCTTTAAAACATTACTTTTATTCAGGCACATGCTTTTTCTTTGTTCTGCCTAAAGAGGCAAAAAATCTCAGACTGTCAAAAGATTCTTTTAGACAGTTTTTCTCTTTACAGTAACAAGCTACATACTTAAGAGTCATATTTTCAGACTCCTCATGGTGTTAGCTAACATGAGAGAGTAGATTGACCTAGTTATTAATAAAAGAATGTTATTAAAATAACTTTTAAACATATCTCTTGAACCATTGGTCCTGCACTTATGATATTAAATTTCTTTATTACTTATTCTAGTGTCTATATATATTCTTTATTACTTATACTAGTGTCTGTTAACTGTCCAATTTTCATAGAGCCAGTACATTGCATTTTTAAACTATGAGTAACACTTTTTTATTCCTATACAAAGCTTAAAGAGAGAAACAGTAGTGCAACTGGAACAGTATTCCGGGTGCTCTGGGTTCAAATCCCAGCTGAGGTACTTACTTCTTTCTCACCTCTGGTTGTATGCGTTCCATAAATATGCACACCTTACTTCTGTGTGATTGTTACAAGTAAATATTTGTGTTGCCATTGGGTTGTGCATTTGAGAAAGAGTAATGTGCTCAAGGACAGCTGAGGTTCCAGTTGTCTCAGTGGTGTAGCTGGTTAATGCAATCAGAATGGTATTCTGGGAAGTCTAGGTTCAAGTTCCAGTTAAGGCACTTACTTCTTTATTAGTACCTCAATCACCTTACCCACCACTGAGGTGAGGCTGACTGGGTGATAATTCTCTGCCACCTCCTTGCTGCCTCCCTTAGGCAGTGACACCCCATTCCCCTTCTTCCAGTCACTTGGCACACTCCATGTATCCAGGGACAAGTTAAAACAGCCTCATCAGTGGTGCTGCTAGCTCCTCCCTCAGTTCCCAAAGCACCTTCAGGTGCAAGCCGTCCAGCCTCATTGCCTTGTCCATCTTTAACCTGCCTAGTTCTTCCCTTAACCTGTCTTGGCTGAACAGGCTAGGATTCACCCTTTTGTCTTCCCTACCCCTTCCTCTCAACTTAGGTCCCATTCCATCCACTGTGAAGACCAAGCAGAAGCAGCTATTTATCCCCTTTGCTTTCTCAAAGTCCTAGATTATGACATAAAAGAGATACGAAGTGTTAGACATGTTTTGATGATGTTATTCATTTAAATAAATAATATATACAAACAATAGCTTTAGTGTCTTTTTTTTGATTGTATGTGTGTTTTAAAATGCATATTTGTGTACTTCTTCTAATGCTGAACCAGATCGGCTTGACAGTTTTTTTTTAAAGTTATTATAACTTGGCAGTAAACACATGTCAAGATTTGAAATGCTCACATCACTAACTACCAAGTTAATGTGCAGTCTGCACTATCTGGACTGCCTGGAGATTAAGATCTAGAGTAGGAAAGGACAGTGCCTGGGAGGGAGCAGATATGATCGGTCATAGTAGATGTAATGCCCAGTGGGGGTCAAACAAACAAACAAAAACACAAAAAAATAAACAGTAACTTTCTCCTACCTCTTGGGCAACTGACACAACCCTCACTCCTCCATGGATGGCTGCTATGCCCTGTCTTTCACACTGTCCTTTCTATTCTAAACAAATCACTTTATTTTCCCCCTTACCTAGTGTTCAGTGACTCTCCCTACATGCTTTAGTTACACATTTCATCTGCTCAAAAGCAATATCAAACCACACAGCTTGATGACTGGCACAGCCACTGGTCCTCTCCTCAGCTGGTCACTGACTAACAAATGCAAATGGCAAAGATATGCTTTTCAGTTTCCAATTGTTAGTTGGTGGCAGGCCGATGAGAACAGAGGAGGGCTATGTCATCACTGCACAGTGTGACAATACCACTTTTGGGACAATAAAATATACAACCAAAGGGTCCAGGGGGAAACCACTGGACACCAGAGAACAGAGAAAACAGAGCAAGCAACAATATGGTTTTCAATACAAAAAAGACAGTGTAAAAGATGAGGCAAGTCAGCTGGCCAAGGAGAGTTGAGTGCTGTGCTATCAACAAACTGTATGGCTCAATATTACTTTTGAGACAAGGAAATATACAACTAGAGGGTGTAGGGAGGATTACTGTACATCAAGGAATAGAGCAAACAAAGTAAGTGATATGCTGTTTTACAAAAAAATCAAGACTGAGCATGGATATTATCTCAGTTTTTTTGCATACACATAGGCATCAAAAAGACTGCAAAATCAGATATGCCAGGGGCCAAATATTTAAAAAAAAGTGCAAAAGCAAAATGCACATGTTTTTGCTGCACTTGTGCCCAACCCAGATGTTGCTATATTCAGTCAGATAGCATACTGGCACTATCCGACTGAATATCGGCCTGTGTTGCACAGCAGATAAGTAAAGCTGTGTTGCTCCAACATGGACCTGGACTGCAGCTAGCCCATGAGGAACTGTGCCCGAGACCTGTGGTGTGATATTCAGCTGTAAAATGCAAATGAGCCCACTGGGCATGCATGGTGTAAAGCTGTCATTAGCACACTCATTATGGGCCCATTTGAATTGGATGTGGCAGCCTGTTTGTGCCCATCCTGGCATCATCCTTGGTGGCTAGTAGCACTTCAGCCCTGTGATCCCCACCCTGGGTAGTGTGACAGATTCCCTGGTGTCTAGTGGCATTTCCCAGCCCGCAGAGCCCCCATCCTGTAGATAACACCCATCACTGGTGGCAAGCAGTACCTCCCCAAATGACAGTTCCATTGCTGAGAATTTTTTTCACAAATGCCCCCGTACCTTCATCCCAAGGATGGTAGGATGTACCCCAGTAATTATGGGCAGTCCCCTAAACACTTGCTCCATAGACTGCTATATGGTCCTTGGTGTCCCATGGCACACCCCACCCTTGCCTATCCATCTGAGTGAGTAACCCCACAGTCCTTGTGTCTACTGGCACACCCCTGAGCCACTGTCACATGTCCCCTATACAATTCTTTGTGTCCAGTGGTACCTCTGCCCCCACCCCCCGCATGCTGGATGACAGACACATCGGTGCTCAGCAGTGGTCCCATCCCCCACAAAGGCCTTGTCCACATCCAGTGTAGTACCCACCTCAACCTCCTCTTTCACTGGGCAGGATGGTAGCATGCAGTGCAGCCCTCAATGGTAACCTGTACAGTCATCCTCCCACCTCCTCTGCTAACTGTTATATGAGATGCAGTAAACACTTGGACTTTGTGTGCGTGGGCCACTTGTCAACACTGACTATTTTTCCAGCAAAGGTACAGTTCAGTGATGGGGGTGCTGCTAACCACAAGGGCAACAGTCACAGTAGCAGGACGGGATATTGGAGAGTGGGGGTGCCTCAAAACCTAGGGTTACAGTAATGCTTACCCAGACAGGTGATCAGGAGGTGAGGAGAGCCATCAGACAACAGGTCTAGAGTTATACTTACCCAAACAGGTGATCGGGGGCACTAGACACCATGGCTTACATTGCATTTCCTGGGACAGATGGTCAGGGAAGGGGCACCAATGAACACCAGTGCATTGTATACACTACAAGACCCAGAATGGGGACTTGAAGGGTGGGTGTACTACTAGACACCAGGGCATCTTTTGTTTTACTGGGACAGGGGTTTGGATGTTGGGGGTCAGGTTGCTACAGTACAGTCCTGTCGTCACCAGGCATTTGTGCCCAGTTAAGACTAGGTTTGCAAAGGTGGCATATAGCACCCTTGTAAGAGCCATTTACCACTGAAAAACCTCAAACTGCAGCAGCCCTCATATACGGGGGCACTCATTTGCATGGGCACTGCATTATATCAGTACTCAGGCACTAAGTGGCTCAGTAGGTAGCACACTCGCCTCTGAGGCCGGGAGATCAGAGGGCTGTGGGTTCAGTTCCCACATCTGGCACTTGGGTTAATATCCCAGTACTGACACTGTAGTGCAGCATGAGAGGGGTGCTGCACTTCTGAGGTGCCGTCTTTCGGATGAGACGTTAAACCGAGGTCCCATCTGCCTGGATTGGTGGTAGTTCAGGTGGATGTTAAAGATCCCATGGCACTTATCGAAAAAGAGTAGGGGAATTTCCCCGGTGTCCTGGCTAAATTACCCTCATTCACTAAAAATACCACCAACAGCTTAATGTGGTTCAAGGTCAGTTGGCATTCATCTGTATCCCCCTTCCCCGGGTCATGCCTGAAAATAGGCAGGATTTGTCTAGTGCACTTACCCGGTCAACAAAAGCTAAATAAATAAATAAATAAATAAAAGTGGTATAACCCATGCTTCAAGGGCCTCTGAATATACTGTACACCCCCTCTCACAAACCAGGTGCAAAACCTGGTTAGCACAGGCTAACACTACTTAGCGATGATGCTAATTTTTGAATATCCAGTCCCTGATCTGGTATCATCCAGTAGAACTCAGGGATATATCTTGAAGCTTTGAATGCTTAGTATTGATAGAATAAGCACTATCATGTGCTCCTTCACAGCAATACAAGCTAACATACTAACATATTAAGATGCCAGCAGAGCAGGCCTAAAGGTCTATTGAGTCTGCTCAAAAATCAGCACCAGGCCAGGACACCATTGCTGCCCTCCCTGTCTCCCCCCCAAAATCCCCCGGCCCCATCCCCCATCAGAGTTACACCTCCAGATCTGACATTCCTCAGCTTTACCTCACTCTTATACCCGTCCAAGCCACTCTTGAATCCCTCAACTGTATCATCACCAGTTCTGCAGGCAGTGCAGTCCATGGATCCATCACCCTCTCGGTAAAGTAGCATCTCCTAATCTCCCCTGAGCCTCTCACCAACCAGCCTCATGGAATGTCCCTGGTGGCACTTTCTTCCCTCAGCTGGAACACCCTATTTAGGCTGGCCCTGTTCACTCCCATTAGATATTTGAAGACCTCATTCATATCCACTCTGTCCCTCCTCTCCTCCAGGGAGTACAGGTTTAGCTCATCAAGCTTCTCCTCATAGGACCTTTCTTCCAGACCCTGTATAATCCTGGTTACCCTCCTCTGGACCCTCTCCAGAAGTGCAATGTCCTTTTCAAGTATGGGCACCAAAACTGTATGCAGTACTCCAGATGCAGTCTAACTAGGCAGTTATACAGAGGGAGAAGCACCTCCTGTCTCCTCAAGGTTATCCCACTGGCAATGCACCTAGGCATTTTATTTGCTTTATCTGCAGCCCTCCTACAATGCTTAGAGTTATTAATTTTGTAGTCCATGACCACCCCAAGAACTCCCCCCACCCAAAAAAAACCTGCAGTTTCTACCTAACCAAAAAGTACTCCTGATCAGGGTTCCTAAGCCCCAAGTGAAGATCGTTGCATTTCCTGGCATTAAACCTCAGTTTCCAAGTGTGTGACCACCTCTCCAGAGTCTTCGGGTCCCCCTGTAGGGCTCTTCTACCCTCCTCCCCATCCACCACTGCCCCCAGCTTCGAATCATCAGCAAAGAGGCTCATCTCACTCCTAATACTGTCCCTGATATCTGATATGTAAGCATTAAACAGGAGTGGTCCCAACACTGACCCTTGTGTGATCATGCTAATGACCTCCTAGAAGATACCGCCCCCCAACCACTACACTCTGAAACTGTCCAGTTAGCCAGTTCCCTATCCACCTTACCATCCTTTCCCCCACCCCCATTCCCCCAGCTTATCCAGCAACCCCATGTGGGGCACTGAGTCAAATGCCTTGCTGAAGTCCAGAAAGAGAACATCCACTGGCCTTCTTTGGTCTAGCACCTTTGTCACCCAATCGTAGAGCTACACAAGGTTAGGCTGACATGATCTGCCCTGAATGAAGCCATGTTGGTGGTCATTCAGATGGCCCTGTGTCTCCAGAAACACCTCCAGCCTCTTTTTTAAGATGGTCTCCATCATCTTGCCCACCACCGACATCAGACTGACAGGCCTGTAGTTACCCAACTCCTCCCGTGAGCCACTTTTGTGGATGGGCACGACATGAGCTATCCTCTAATCCTAAGACACCCAATCCATCTAAAGGTAGGAGTTAAAAGGTCCACCAGAGATGTAGCAAGGACATCAGCAAGCTCCTTCAGCACCCTGCGATGAAGGCCATTCGGACCCAGTGCCTTATCCATTCTCAGGGACTTTAAGGCCTCCCTCACCATACCAACAGGAATTTCAATGTCAGAAAGCTCCCCCTTTCCTCATTGCTAGCCCTCCTCCTCCGTATGGTGTTGGCCC
Source organism: Neoceratodus forsteri (assembly GCA_016271365.2). NCBI lineage: Eukaryota > Metazoa > Chordata > Ceratodontiformes > Ceratodontidae > Neoceratodus > Neoceratodus forsteri. Next base: position 37,745,574 of record CM057450.1, read on the forward strand.
TCCATTGCCTCTTGTGAAGACCGAGGCAAAGTATTTATTAAGTACCTCAACCTGCTCTCTGGCCTCCTTGGCCAACCCATTCCCTTACTTCAGTCTGCTAATCTGCCCCTTCACTTTCCTCCTTTCCCTAATATACCGAAAGAATCTTTTGTTCCCCATTTCTGACCCCCTGTGCCAAACTCAGCTCCATCCTCACCTTGGCTCATATAACCACCCTGGTTATCTTTTTGGATATCTTATCATACTCCCCCCACCCACATCCCCTCGTGAGTGCTTACATTTTCTTTTTTCCTTTTTTCATTGAATATATTTTATTAGGCTTTTTATTCTCCCTCCCGTACAATGTTTACAGGCATCCAACATACATTATAGTCTACATACATTGCAAACATTTCCATAAAGAAAAAGGAAAGGAAGAAATGTATCTCTTGGTATTGCTACCAGTTAAGTAGAGTACAACAAGATAAACAGATGCCTGTACCCCCAACCCACCCCAACTGCCAGTAGGTAATACTGTTTTTCTTATATCACATATAGTTTACCTCAAGAACATTTGCTTTATCACTGGATATTCGGGAGCTCCTGTGTTAGATTTACCCTATTCGCTCCGGATCAACAACAAGCTTAATAAGGGGTCCCAGATCTGTTTAAATTTTTCCACATTATTGAACACACCCACTATGACCCATTCTGCTTGTATAGCAAACATTATTTCTTGATACCATTCTGTATAAGAGGGAGTTATTGCATCTTTCCAGTGCCGGAGTATAATTGTTTTGGTACATGCAGAGATTAGTGCCATATGTGATCGCTGAGATGGGCCCTGAAGAGTGGTATAATCTCCTAGAATACATATCTCTGGGCTAAACTTATGTGACAGAGACAACAGTGGGTCCAAGTGGGCTTTGATGTTGTTCCAGAATGGAGAGGTTTTCTCACATGTCCACATCATGTGTAACAGGTCTCCCAGGAGTTTTGCACATCTGGTACAGAGCTCAGAGGTAAGGGCACCTATCCAGTTTAAATTGACCGGGGTGTAAAACAAATTGTGATTTATTTGAAACTGCATGAATCTATACCTATCCCATTTAATATATCTATATAAATGCTTCCAGATTCTCATCCAACTTCTAGAATACATAGTTGCCAGCAGTGACTGGTCCCACCAATAACATCTTTGGTTTTCTAACTGAGCCAATGTGGTCTGCAAGAAAGTATATGCATACGCTATTAAATGGGAAGTCGGAAGAGATGCAATATATGGCTTTAGTATAGGTGACAAAGTACCAGACCAAGGCCCTATACCAAAGTGCTTCATTAGCATGTGGGACATCTGCAGATATTTAAATACACATACCGAAGGCCATTTATAAAGAATTCTGGCTTCTTGAAACAACATCAATTTTTGGTTGGCGACCAAGTCCTCTATCTTCACAACTCCCATATTAGGTCAAAAAGAGGAAACTTTGAGCGGTTTACCCGAAATTAAAAAGTTAGAGTTATTAAAAAGAGGTTGTGCTAAGTCCTTATGCCCCTCAGTTTTAAGAAGGGTGTTAAATTGTTGCTGTGTTTCAAGCAAAGCACCCAGTGGAGAATCCTTTAGTTTGTTGGGAAAATTCCTCCTCTTAAGGAAAGGAAGAGCCCTGGGATTCACTTCCTGTGTTGAACATAAGGCATGCTCAATATCTAACCAGAGGGATGGTAGTGGTGCTTGGGAGGAGAGTTAGGGGAAGCTAACCAGTACCTCAATCTTGTTAAGTGTATCGCTAAGTAATATAAATAAAAGTTTGGGGCCTGTAAACCACTATCTATCTTCTGATGGGTAAGTTTAATATAACTACGCCTAGACTTTTTACCTGCCCATAAAAAGAAATTAACAATTTTTTGTAGTTGCAAGAACCAAGATTTCGGCAGGGCCCAGTTATACATTTGTAATGGATATAGTACACAAGGTAAAATATTCATTTTCATTATACTCATTCTGCCCCACAGGGTCAAGGGTAGTTGAGACCAGCATTTAATATCTTCTTTTAACGTGTTAACAAGGGTGTCCAGGTTGAGTTTCTTCATCATTTGGGGGGAGGAATGGAGAATAATTCCTAAGTATCTAAGTTTGTCTGTATGCCATTGTAATCATAGATTTACAATTTCTGCCTTCTGTGAATATTTATTAAGGAGAAAGACTTCGGTCTTCTCTAGATTCAGTTTATAGTTGGAAAGGGATCCAAATTGTGAAATTATTGTGAATGCTGCCAGGAGAGATTGTGAAGGGGATGAAACATGTAATAGAATGTCATCTGCATATGCAGTTAGTTTGTATTCCATATCACCTATCTTAATACCCGAAATTAGAGAAGAGGAGTTCAGTTTCCTTATAAGGTGTTGGGAAAAGATTAAACAGGTAGGGTGAGAGGGGACACCCTTGCCGAGTCCCTTGTTTTAAAAGAAAAGGGGTGGAGAGCACGTTATTACACTGAACTCTTGCAGAGGGGGAAGAATAAAGTATTTTAACCCAATTTATAAACTCCTGAGGAATACCGTATTTGGGAAATAAAGCAATGAGAAAGTCCCACGACACCCTATCAAAAGCTTTTTCTGCATCCAAGGACACCAAAACAGCAGGTGTCAGGGAGTCCCAGCTGCAGAAAAAAGATAAGTCACTTTCTGAAGATGATCAGAGGAAAGGCGGCCCTTTATAGGATCGAAGAGGGCAGACAGAGGGAGTAGGTATCAGGAGAGCTGACAGGTAACCAGGGCCCTAGCCATGTAGGGCCTTGAAGGTGAGAAGACCCACCTTAAAGAGGACTCTCCACCTGTCTGGCAGCCAGTGCAATTCATACAGTTCTGGTGTAATATGACAGAATTTTTTCTGCCCAGTCAATAACCAGGCAGCTGCATTTTGCACCAGCTGCAGTCTGTGGAAAAGTCCCCCTGTGACCCTGAGATAGAGCGCATTACAGTAATCCAGCCTAGATATGACTAAGGCATGTATCAAGGTAGGGAGGTCCAGAGGCGGAACATGGGGCTTAATCCTGGCAATGTTTCTGAGATGGAAAAAACAGGTACAAACCATGGAAGATACATGAGCCTCCATGGTCAGATTCCTGTCCAGAATCACTCCAATAGGTCGGGGAACATGATTGCAAGATTTTCTGCTGCTTGACCTGCATTATCAAATGATTTCCAGTTTCCCTGATGCAGAACCGATAATTTGGCAGGGTATATCATTTTAAATCTTATTCTGGCAACAATCATCTTGGTTACCAATGGATGGTATTCAGCTCGCTTCTGCCTGGTAGTTACTTGTAGGTCCTGCGAGATTCTCAAGGGGGTCTCTTCCCATTTAATCTCCTGCAGCACTTTAACTTTAGACAATATGTGTTGCCGATCTATGTAACTTAACAGATGGACTATAAAAAGCCTGGGTTTGGCTCCAATAGGGGGTCAGGGTTTTAATGACCTGTGAGCCCGTTCTACTTGATATGTGGTAGCATATGGTGGAGGACCAACGATTTTCAACAGGAGCTTTTGTGTAAAGAGCACTGTGGACGATCCCTCGGCTTCTTCAGGCAAGCCAAACATAACTAGGTTGTTCCTCCTGTTTTGACCCTCAAGGTCTTCAAGTTTAACCTCCACCTTATTTAATTTCTGCCTGAATGCCACTACATCGGGGTTTAGACATGATTGCCAGCCTTCTAGTGAAGCAGTTCTTGCTGAGATGTTGGAGACCTTTATGTTCATTTCCTTTAATTCAGTCTTCATGCCTTTAAGTTCTGTGGCAAACTCCAACAGGGCTTGCTTGAGTGGTTCTATTTCAGCAAGAAACCTATCTTCTGAAAGCGGTGTAGGGCTATGAGCCAGCGTTGTGTTTTTGCTTGCAGCTGCGGCCTGTGTTTTCGCCCATTTTGCCATTTTGTCTGGCGTTTGAGGAGGTGTACGAGCTGGGAAGCCTTGATGCATTTCCGCCTCCATTAGATCTCAAAACACTCTTTCCCCTGAAGAAACTGACAATCACGAGTCTAACCAGGCTGTAAGGAGTTGCAATATTGGTCTGAAGAAAGTTTTTATTGTGTAGCGATTGCTTAAATGAGGATTTGTAGAAGCGTAGGTGAGGGAGCAGAGCAGCCACACGTCTTCTCAGGGTGAGTGCATCAAGTGATCCCCTCATGCTTACATTTTCTATAAGAAGCTATTTTCTCCCTCACCACCTTCTGGACCTCCCTGGTCCACCCGCTCAGCTTTCTGACACTATCAGATTTGTGTTGGACCTTTGTGCAGGCCTTGGTGGCTTCCGGGAGCCCTCTTTTAATAATTTGCCACCTACTTTCTGTGTCCATGTCTGGACTGATACCCTCCAAATGCCCCTTGAGGATCCCTGCCATACCTTCAAAATCTGCTCTCCTGAAGTCAACCACCACCATTTTAGTGCAAATTCTCCCTCCTCCCAGGTCTAAGGAAAACCAGACTGTGGCATGATCACTCCCCACCAGTGGATCCCCTACAACTAGGTTCCTAACCAGATCACAATCCAACAGGACCACATCCAAGATGCAACCATCCCTTGTGGGGTCAACCACCAGTTGAGATAGGAATGCATCCTGGATGATGTCCAGCAAGTGCTGCTCCCTAGTTGATGAAGATGCCATAGTACCCCAATCAACCCCAGGCATGTTAAGGTCACCCAGCACCACAGTTCTACCCTACCCCGACCACAGTGATCTCTTAGATTCACCACCAGGCCTTCTTTGAGTTTCTCAGCCTTCATGGGCAGCATATAAACTACCCCCAGGTTGACCCTCTTTCCCCTAGGCACCTGCAAGGTAACCCATAACACCTCTTTGTTTCCCTCTGCCCCCTCCAACCTGCATATATTGATGCCATTCCTAATGAGGAGTGCCACCCCACCTCCCCTGCCCATAGCCTTGTCCTTCCTGAACACAGAATACCCTATCAGTTTTAGGTCCCAATTGTGCAGAGGAGTGGCCCAAGTTTCAGCGACTGCCACCACATCCACATTCCCTTTAGTTAGCATCACTTGAAGCTCAGGCATCTTGTTTCCCATGCTCCTGGCATTAAACAGGACTGCCCTACATCCCTGACCCTTGTCCTCACCCATCCCCACAACCCGAGATCCCCCAGTTAACTGCAAGCTCCTTCTCCCTTGTGCACTGTCAGGTGCCCTTGTTAAGCATCACTTCCCTCCTGCTGTGAGGGCAGCCAAGTCCTTCCTTAATGTGCCTGCCAACAGCAGCATCAAGCCCCAGCCCTCCCCCTTCACAAGTTTAAACCCCACCTAGCTTCAATGAATTTGGTCAACACACAGAAGTCCCCCATGGCTCAGTCTGTCAGTTGTGTCATCAGAGGGCTGGCAGAGAGGGACACTGTGACATTTAGTAGGTAAATATGGCAGACAGAGGGTTGCAGAATCAATCAGATAAAAAAATTAAATTACAAAATAGTAAGTGCATTAAAAAAAATGTCCTTTCACTGTGTTTTTCTTTATTGGGACCTACTGTAAGTGTCCTGTTGCATTACTTTTGAGGATTCCCCCTTTAAAGTTGGTTTGCTGTCCTGTAAGGTCCTACATGGGTTGGGCTACATATTAGATGTCCTGCACCTTTATGTGCTGTCACCCACTCTTCACTTCACTTCACCGAGTAGGGCTGGAGGAAAAAATCTCCACATTACAATTTACCCCACTTTAGAAAAGACAATAATTACCTGCTTCTGGTTAAACACAGGAAAGGTATCTGGAAACCATACTGTAGACAGGGCACCTGTAAAATAAGAATAAAGAGAGTGGTCAAAAAGGATCCAAAGTTCTTGAGAAAAAATAAGGCAGGACAAATGAAATGGTAAATAATATTCATCTGATGGGTTGTAGGGGGATCTATAGACCTGTTTATAAAATAGAAAGTGACAGAAAGAGGGAAATAGGTTAGTATGAGTGAAAGGTTTTGGACAGCAGGGAATATGGATATGCAATGATATCCTAGCCTTCATCCGGGGGGGAGGGGAGTGGCAGAGGAAAAATTATTCCAATCATGAAGATAACACCAGCTATATACGAGCCCCATATGGCCACTCATACCCCACTACCTGCAAGTGTTCCTGGAAGACTCGCCCAACTACTGGTGCAGCTTAGGCCAAGTAGTTGTAAGGTATTTCCCAGCTGTGAGGTCTTCAGGGGTAGACAGGGGCTGGGTGGGAGGGAGAGACCAAGGCAGATTAAAATAAAAACAAATCTGCATTCCATTCAACTGAATATTATGTATTTTATAGGTTTTTATTTTACACTGCAGTTTATTTTCCCAGGATAGATCTAATTTCTAATGTGATCCTGCTTCTAAACACTAATTTCTAAAGCTGGGTGGACTACAGATTAAGTGATTGGCTGAAGGTCCCACAGTATCAAAATAGTTTAAAGAAGGCTGGTCCAGTGGCACTGAGGGCTGAGGCACCGGATGCCTTACCTCATGCTATGCCAGTAACCTGGGTTCGGGAATGACCTTGGGTCACTGGGGAGCCAGCATGGGGGAAGGTCAGAGCAGGATTTAGCTGCAGTAGGCAACTCTCCCCTCCCGGAGGTGGTTGCCACTCCCTCTATAGTTCCTCTTCCACTGGGTGGAGGTCCAGTGGGAAGCATAGGTGAGGGGGAGCAGTAGCAAAAATGCCATGGGTGGGATGGAAAAGACCGAGTCGGTGCCCAATGTGCCTCTTCACGCACGTGCGCATATGTATCTGCCAGGGTCCCGGGTCTGGGGAACAAAAAAAAAAAAAGGAAAAACAATAAAAATGTATATAGAAAAAAATAGTTTAAAGAAACAGTATAAAATTAACAGCATATATAAAAAAACTAAAATCCACGTCAGGCATTAATAACATAGACTAGTTCTCTTTCACAAAATGCTATTCACACACAGCCACAAATTCTTCAGCTAATTTATTTATTTACTGAAAAGTTTCACCAGGAAAGACACACTGAACAATACAAAATTGCTCATCTCATGGAGCATCCTGGTGGAAGGGGAGCACGGGAGTACAGTAATTAAAAACACATTTCCTTGCAGTATTATAGAAAAGTATATACACAATACTCAACAATACATTTCCAAAGGTAATATAAAACAGAGAAGCAGCAGAGTGAAAAAAACAATACATCAGTAGTGATAAACACTGGGATTTGATGCAAGAGGAGCAAATTAATAGCACTGCAGACTGATACATACAATGCGGACAAGGAAGTGCAATCAAGTACATTGGTTTCCACTCGTGTTAAGTGCTAGGCTGGGAAGGGAGATGGGGAAGCCAGTGGGGAAATTAGGAGGAGTAAGAAACCAGAGGGGAAATTAGGAGCAGCTGCAGTTGCTAGTGTTAATATTTTATTAAGAACTGCTGATGTTGACCTTTTGTACCAGATGGTTTCTTAGCCCACAAGGTTGAGAAAGTTATCTAGTAACATAGATCCCTGGCTTGCAAAATACTGTATTCACACAGCAGCATTACAACTACATTTGACTGTAAAACCTGTAGGACATGAAGCCTTAGCCCCCCCCCACACACACACACTCTCTCTGTATAAATGCAATCTGACCCAGCACAGAAGTTTTACAACTATATACAAATGCAGTGTATTTAAACTGGATGCAAATGACTAAGAGACTCTTTAGAACTATTTCTAGATTGATAAACACTTTCTGAGTTAAGCTTTTTACAAAACTTTAGAAAAAAATACCTGAAATTATCAGTAGAATCTTTTCTTTAGGCATGTCCAACAAGCAGCTTCCAGGATTCACAAAACAGCTCCAACTGGCCAAAGCTGGTCTCAACCTACCTCTGAACTAGGAAGTGCATTTCTCTTGCAGTATCATATCCTGCCAGGAAGGAAAGGGGTAATGGGAACTGATGTTTTTCTTCACTAGATTTTAAGGCAACAAACAAGTACAATCTGTCAGTTTTTCAAGAGGTTCCAAATTATTTATACAAAAAAGGGGATCATAAGAACGATTACACAAGGGTGTATCTTAGAGGACTGGTCTTATTTAAACATTTACTTGCCTAGGGTTGTCAAACAAAGATGATGGATCACATTTTCATTGAAATCCTGCTTCTTCTTCTTCTCAATTTTTAAGAAGTTGAATAGAGCCTAGGGAGATCAAATATGGTCACAGATGAACAAGAAGCTACTGTGGCAAGCCTGAAATATTTATGCAATAAGGAATGATCAGGGATTGCAATGACCATATGTAAATTACACCCTTAGGGTGTAATGTGGCACAAGGGAAAGCTGTGTGTCACATGCCCCAGGGTGTGATTAACATATAGACAATTTTACCCCAGGAGTACCTTATTGCTGCTTTAGAAATTTCAATAAAAAAAATTCAAACTAGCTTTTTTACATTTTTATTTATTAATTATACCTGATTTTGTACTCCTTCCACCATCTAGTCTTCATTCCACACTCAGTTCATGTTCCAGTTTAGCTTGCAGATGTTCAAAGACACTTGTTCTGCTTCAGAGCAATTAGAGCACATCAGTAATGGCTGCACAGTTGGAAAAAATATGTGTCAACTCATGACATCATGCTGACCTCAGTACTGGTTAGCTAGTGAGTTTGTCCGACAAGGAAAATAAAACAAAATCTCAGTTTAGTATGACTGTGTGGTTAAGGTTAATGGTTTAGATGCCAATATTGAGCTGTTTAATCACAGAGGTTCCATTGCAACACTCACTGAGTAAACATGCTATCTCTGAGAGGAAAGTTGCATTAAGGGCACAGGACAGGGACTACGACAACATTGCTTCTATGACGGTTGTCATGGCAACATCCAATGCATCTTAGTGAGTTTCTTTCCACTCTGCATGCTCTACTCCACCACAACACCTCCCTCCATATCTCAGCCAACTATCATCCATGCAGCTGGACCAGCCTCCTTACCACCCTTGATGTAGCTGAACCACCATCCAACACCTTGACCACCCTCCACCCCCATAAACTCCCTGCAACTGGACCAACCCCAAGTCCTGCATCCACTCAAGCTTATAACTCTCTTTGTAGCTGTAAATACTGGTCCAGCCCTTGCTACATTGCTGCTACCTGGTAACCATGGGTGGCAGCACAATGGAGATTCACCTGTTAAGGTCTGGATGATGGCTGGCTCATGGCAAGCCCATTGGCACAGCAGTAGTTCTCAGGGTTTGTTGGGTCTCTGCCTCCACTGAACTGCTGCCACTTAGGTAACCATGGGTGGCAGTACAAGAAAGATAAGCAGGTTAGCGTCTGGATGATGGCTAGTTCAGGGCCAGCCCATTGGCACAGCAGTAGTGCTCAGGGGAGAATGAGTCACTTCCCCCTTAGCACTGATGTAACTAAAGTGACCACAGGTGACAGCACAATGGAGATAAGGTTAGGGTCTGGATGATTGCTGACACAGGGCGAGCCCATTGACACAGCAGTAGTGCTGAGGGGAGGGTGGGTCACTGCTCCGAAGGCACTGCTGCCATCTACATAACAATGGATGGCAGCACAACAGAGATAAGCTGGTTAGGATCTGCATAATGGCAGAATCAAAGCCAGCCCATTAGCACAGCAGTAATGCTTGTAGGAGGTTACATCCCTGCCTCCACAGCACTGCTGTCACCTGGTAACCATGGGTGGCAGCACAAGAGAGATAAGCAGGTTAGGATCTGGGTGATGGCTGGCTCAGAGCTAGCCCACTGGCACAGCAAAAGTGCTTAGGGGATAGTAAGTGATTGCCTCTGCTGCACTGCTGCCACCTAGGTAACCGTGGGTAGCAGCACAAGAGAAATAAGCAAGTTAGGGTTTGGGTGAGACTGGCTCAGGGCCAGCTCATTGGCACAACAGTAGTGCTCAGGGGAGGGTGGATTGCTGCCCTCGTGGCACTGCTGCAACCTCAGTAACCATGGGTGGCAACAAAATAGAGATAAGCAGGATAGGGTCTGGATAATGACTAGCTCAAAGCCAGCCCATTGGCACAACAGTAGTGCTCAGAAGAGGTTGCCTCCCTGCCTCCGTGGCACTGCTGCCACCTGGTAACCATCAGTGGCAGCACAACAGTGATAAGCAGGTTATGTTCTGGATGATGGCTGGCTCAGGGCCAGCCTGTTGGCACTGCAGTTGTGCTCAGGGGAGATTAGGTTTCTGTCTCTGCTGCACTGCTGCCACCTAGGTAACTGTGGATGGCAGCACAACAAAGATAAGCAGGTTAGGGTCTGGGCGATGGCTGGATCAGGGCCAGCCCATTGGCACAGCAGTGGTGCTCAGGGAGTTTAGTTCCCTGCCTCTGAAACACTGCTTCCACCTGGTAACCATGGGTGGCAGCACAACAGAGAAAAGCAGGTTAGGGTCCAGATGGTAGCTGGCTCAGTGACAGCTCATTGGCATAGCAGTAGTGCTCTGGGGAGAATAGGTCACTGTCCCCATTGCACTGATGCCACTTAGGTGACCATGTGTGGCAGCACAATGGAGATAAGCAAGTTAAGGTCTGGATGATGGCTGTCTCAGTGCCAGCCAATTGGCACTGCAGTCATGCTCAGGGGATGGTAGATCACTGCCTCCACTGCACTGCTGCCATCTAGGTAACCATGGGTGGCAGCACAAGAGAGATAAGCTGTTAGGGTCTGGATGATGGCTGGCTCAAAGCCAGCCCATTGCACAGCAGTAGTGCTCAGAGGAGGTTGGATCTCTGCCTCTGCTGCATTGTTGCCACCTATGTAACCAAGGGTGGAAGCACAACAGAGATAAGCAGGTTAGGGTCTGGATGATGGCCACTTCATGCACCACATGCCATCGTGCATGAGTACACCTGAGCTCTTACATTCCAGCATCCAGTGGGGTGGAAACAAGGGGAAAATAACAGCCCTGGAATACACAGGTGACAGGACCATGTTCATCCATGTGCTCATGGCATTCACGATGGCCATCTAAAGACCTGTGAGAATTTACGGGTACAGCCCCCTACCCTCAACCCTCCAGTTGGGGGCAAAACATGGCTCAGTGAAGGGGTGAGTGAGAGCTGGCATCATGAGGGAAGTTGCTAAGCACTTTGGGATCCCCAAAAGACAAGGACCAGAACTCAGCAGGTGGGCATAAATGATACATAAATAAAAAAAGAAAAAAAAAACTCTTGGAAATGCTACATTCTGACTGGCTGTTAGCATTCCAATAACAAATATTAATCTCTATTAAACTGTCATAAGCCTGATCACAATGCATGAATTCTTCCTGCGAGCTTTTCATGCTCTAGTACTGCAATGACTAGATGGATCCGATCAAATTTTGAACTACCATTTAAACAGAATAAACTACTGTATTACATTATATACACAAGTTTTTTATTCTTTTATTTTGGTAATGTGTGTCTCAATGTATTACAATAAAATATTTCATAATGTTCATATGTGATGTGCATATGTGATGCACATAATAAATATTTGAAACATTTTGTGGTAACATAGGCACACTAAACATTTTTTACAATGTTCATATTTGTATAAAAAATGAATATACAATTTTCCTAAATTTCAAATAAACACTTTGTTGTTAATGTATATTGATGTTCATTGTATGCATACCTTCACTATGTTTTCTCAGAATTTAAAATATTAGCATATTTTTTTTTGCTAATGCAGCAATTAATTAAAATTAAGTAGAAAGATGTTTTCCTGGGGATTTTTACTTCAGCAGATATTTTATTCTTAATCTTCTGATTAATTTAAATTAAGCACACATAGACTTCATTAATTTGTACCTCAGTTTTAATTAGGTATATTCTGTTAAAGTAATTAAGGATAATTAAGGGGTTTGAGATTTTACAAACTTATTTTAGGGCACCCTTAATTTTAAATAAAGGGGCAGATTAATAATTCAGGGGTCAATTAATGGAAAATTAAGGAGATTTTAAGTGCGTTTTGTCCCATAGTGATTTCAGTGTCTAACAAACTGGAGTTAAATATGCAGCATCAAGTACATGTGAAAAGTAAGGCTCAAAAATCCCTCATTTGGGATTTTTGTATAAGATGTAAGTGATGAAGCAGTGGCAATCTGCCAGCTTTGCCACACCCATGTGAGGCACAGTCAAAAGGGTAGCCATCTAGGCACCGGGGCCAGCTTACACATCTGAAAAGCAGGCACATGGCACTGTGGACTCTGCACCAGAGGGGAGCTAATGCCATAGTGGGGTATTCATCCTCCTCCACCTTATTGAGCATGGCCTCCCCTTCCTTAAGTGGAAGTAGCCCAAATAGCCATGTCTGTAGTAGTAGTGGTGAAATTACACCTCAGGATTACTACAGGCATGAGGAGGAGGAGGAGGAGGAGGATTTTGAATTGTCAAGTAGTGGTCAGACTAGCAGTGGCAGTGGTCTACGCAGTATTTTTAGTTCATCATCAATCCCTGTGCTTAAAATGGAGAAAATAACATCATTTGTTGACTTGTCCACTGTGCACCCCTCAGCATCACACAGCAAAAGCACCATACCTATGGCAGTTCACAGAGCAGAGCCATTTTGCATGCTAAGTGCAAAATGGGCAAAAACACAGACCACGATGCACAGTCTTTTTGCCTTGAACATGAAATACCCACCAAACCATGAGGTGCAAAAAAGGGTCACTCACACACTGTAATTACTGCTATTGCTATTGAATGACTTATCTTATTTTATTCTGTATGTATATATGTATTTTACCTATTACTACTTACTGTAGACTGTCTATGTTCACCTTGATCTTCTATTACTCTGTACATTGCCACTCTTGTTGTTATGTACCCTGTTTGAACCTGTAGTTTTCATTGTACTCTCCCGGGTCGTACCTGAAAATAGGCATATAACTTGTCTAGTGTACCTACCTTGTCAACAAAAGCTAAATAAATAATAAATAAATAAACTGAATGCTGCTGTTGCAGAAATGCTGGAAATTGACCTTTTGCCCTTCTTTTTTGTGGAGAATTCAAGATTATGGCATTTTGCGGCACTTGCCTGTCCCAAATGGAAAGTGCCATCCAGGACCTACTTTTTCACCTGTGCTGTCCCTCAGTTATGCCAGACTGTGACAGAGTCTGTAAGGTATGCCCTTCAACATTCCTCCTCACCATACATTCAATTAAGTATGGATATGTGGACAAGTGGCAACACTGTCGGTAGTTCCTATTTGTGTATTATTGCACACTGGGTGCAGGTACTGGGGGTTGTCTGTACTGGTAGTACTAGAAAGCAGTGTAATAAGGCAGACTGTCATAGTAGCAACCTTCAGGGAATTAGATATCATGCGATGCTTGCAATGTGCTGTCTTGCAGGGTCCCACACAGGTGAAATCATGCTAGACTTGCTACTGACAGAAATTGATGAGTGGCTGAACCCCTGTCTCTCAAAGCTGGCTTTATAACTAGTGACAATGGATCAAACTTCATTAACTGTATCAGCAATTGTGGCTTTGTGACAGTTCCCTGCATGACCTTCTGTTTAAATCTTGTGATACAGGAGTTTCTGCAGTGTCAGGAGGTCTAAACCTCACTCTCAGGTTCTTGGCAATATTGAGAATGCAAGGAATCACAAACATGTTGCATAAGAGTAATAAACATGTTTATTACTGCGAAAGGATAAATCACAGTTGCCCTAAGCAGGTCTTACCAATACAAACCGGGAGCCAATGATAAGCATTCCCTATACCTCAAGGTTTCTCCGTGTCTCTTCGGGTCGCAGAGATATAAGACTCAGTGTCTCACATTATATACCTATGATAATTACTATGGTTATGGAAGATAGAAACATTTATAGTTACAGAGATGAGCTCTATTGGCTAAATTAGAGGTGCTTCCACGGTCCAAGATAACATTATACAATTTTGTAGTAGTCATCAGTTTATAAAACAAAAGAGTACAGTATACAGAGTCTTACATAACGCCGTGTAGTAGTACAAATCAACAAAAGGTGGCAATGCCGACTTATATATTATAATCATTCCAAGGACACAGATGTCTTAACATCTTATGAGTAAGAAATACACAGAAAATACATAGAAAAATATATGTATTAGCAAGCAAAGTGTATAACAATAATATGCGTACATATCCTGACATCTACTCTTATACGGTAGATGCCCTTAGCCCTATATGTTAGTATAACATATGCCTAAGCACTAGCTGTCTACGGTGTACCTCTGAGGGTACCAGTCAGGGTGCAGGGACCTTGTGTAACATTCCCCCCCTTGTTGCCTCCAAGGGTAACACAGGCAAATTTAGGGAAAGGTCAGGGAGCAGGGGCCGTTTACATACCTGACGCATGAGCTTAGTAAAGGAACTCCAGCTGTTCACGGTGTTGGCGCAGTGTGCGCCATAGGCAGGATAGCATAATAATCAAGAAAAATATAAAAAATGCTTGAATAATGACAAACCCTTTAAAAGTAATCTCTAACCAAGTGTTAGTTAATGCATCATTTATACCACCATCATTAATCAATGAAAGGATAGTTTCATTAGCTTTGGTCATATTATTGCTGATGTGGATGAGGTGGGTATCTTTTCTTTCTAAAAGTGATTTTAATGTAAGTGAAAGTGGATCTAAGTGTACATTAAAATAAGGGAGATATTCAGAAAGGGTAAGCAGATAATCGGGGTTACCATCAATGATGGCCGCATCCATAAGGGGGATGGGGGTAATAACAGTATGTCCAATGGCAGACTTCTGGTGGGGGACAAAACAAAAATTGGGAAAATCAATAACACATGTCTCACTTCCATATGTGTATGACTTATAATTTGTTACCACGCAGTGCTCCCCATCAGAACTGTACTGTATCTTAAAGGTGGGGAGTCTCCACTTTTGCAGCTGGATTGGGCAGGTGTAGGATGTCTTGGAAATCTGTGTTGACAGGCGATGAACCTCATCTTGATATGACTGGTAGAGTTTATCTGGAGCCAATGTTGAGTCTGAAAAGGCAGTGTCATTCATGCTGATGTCATTGTCCATGGAAAAGGACCAGTCAATACTGTAGGGAGAATAACCACATACAGGTTTAATAACATCAAATACATCACATCGACACAAGTAAGTATACAGTTTCTTCACACAGTAGTCTGTGTGCTGAGCGACCCAGGCATCCAGGAAAGGATGGAAGACCAGTAGAGGAGGTAAGTCCAAGCATTCTTTGTAGATGTTGTCATCAAGGTGTCCAACCGAATGCACTAATGCCAGCTTGTCGAACAAGGCTGTAGTGGGATCAAAGTATGGTAAAGAGACAGTAAAAGAAAGAAACAAACATTGTATCTCTGATAGAACATTTCTTAGAAGTAAAACAGAGACCAGTATTAGGGTGCCTGGTCACAAAACCCAAATTCCTAGCTGTGGAAAGAGGAATCATTAGAGATTGTTGCATACACATAGCAATACAGCCAGGGGTTTTACATTGTTGGCAATACCATTTGGAAATATGTCTGTCATGTATTATATCAGGGATTCTTCCAGATTCTAGATCATGGAAGAGATTGTTGATGGTAGTGATTATGTAAGAGCCATAGGCTGAGCAGAGAATTTTTCTAACAATGTATTGTTTATCTGCTTCTTTGTTGTTCTGTGCAATGAGTGCATTGATCTTGTCTTTAGAATCAGTAAATGTTTAGCAATGTCATGCATATTGTAAACAGTATATCTTTCTTCCTGACTAAGGCCATCCACACCATGCAATAATGGGGGTAGTATATTATTTACCAAACCAGTCTGAAATTTGGCTGAATGAGATTTGATAGTAGCAATGTCTGCTTTATTCCAGATAGACATAGCCATACCAAAGTGACCTGTGACAGTGCCTGTTGCACCAGTGACATCAGAACTGTCAACTTCATGTGTATTACATTTATGATTTTGATCAGCAGGATTGGGTTTTCTCCTGAACTTGCCTCTATGCTCGGTGGTATATACCCCGGCAATAGAGTCTTGAGTATGAATCTGAAATGCTGCTAAACTATCAAGCAATAACGTACTATAAAATGCTGAAGTATTAGCATTGTGACACATACCAAATTCTTTCATATTCCAGTAAGTAAGATTAAACAACACAGGTATATGCATAAATTGTAAATTGTTAATCAGTGAACCAGGCAAAGCAGTGGCTGTGAGACCACTGCGGGGACCAGGGGAGTGCTTTGGACATTCCAAAAGCTGTTTGTCAGTGGGTGGTAGTACAGAGAGGTACATGGCAGCAGAGGCCATGTTGTGTATGGCACAGAATTTTTGAGCAGAGTCCTTAGACAAAGAATTACAATACAAAGGATCAATTAAAGCAGTAATATTGTATAAACCAGAATGTCTAAGAGCAGTTTGCAGCAAGGACAGAGAACCATTTGGGGATAATTTAGCATTGGGCCAACCCTGAAAAGTTCCCTTGGAGAGTTTGGCCACAGGGGAGAGTTTGTCCATGCAATGTGGTTTGCCACTCAATTTGTAGGGTAGATTTATCAGGAGCAACAACCAAGGCAGTGAGGTAAGCATCAGAACCTTCCTGGACAGTAATCAAACTATCGGGTATTTTGATGGATACTCCCTCTGGAGCAGATGCTGGATGATCATGGTGTGGTAGGAGGTTCGGTACCATGCCTTGGATGTAGGGATAATGCCTGAGATGAGGAGAAAATGGAACAAGATAGCCATCTTGTCAGTGTATCTGAAAAGCAAAATCAAACATTAGTAGGTTAGTACTATTCCACCCAATGAGGTAAGGAAAAGTAATTAAGCTCCTTTATACAGTTTTAGTTGTTTGCATGTAACCATTTGTCAGTCAGTTTATTGTTTTGCAGGAGTCTAACTTGATAGACTGCCGGACTGAGCTTGTTGACAATGGGGTAAGGGCCTTCCCACTTACTGGAGAAGGAGTGTGTGGGATGTGCAAATCGGAGGACCATTACCTGATCTCCAACCTGCCAATCCACTTGTTGTGCATGTTTGTCAAACTGTATTTTGGACTGTTGCTGGGCCTTCCCCACGCAATTGGCAGCATACAAGTGTGTGTGTATGAGGTCTTTTCTGAGTTTTTCCACATATTGATCTACAGACACACAGTCTGCAGTGGGGGTGTGCAGGTCAAACAACAGGTGTTCAGGTAATCTCATTTGTCTGCCCGTCATCACCTCAAAGGGTGTCAACTGAGTGGTGGCTGAGGGTGTGCCTCTAATTGCCATAAGGAATAACGGCAATAGGGAATCCCAGGTTTTGGGATTATCTTCAATGAATTTGGAAAGCATTTGCTTAATCCATCTGTTGGCTCTATCCACTTAACCTGAAGATTGAGGGGGGTAGGGTATGTGGAACTTCTGTTGAACTCCAAGGAGTTCAAGGGATTCTTTCATCAACTCACCTGTAAAACTGGTTCATTTGTCTGAGTCTACCTTAAGAGGTAGGCCCCACCTGGAGAAAATTTGTTCAACCAGGATTTTGGCAGTGGTTTTAGCAGTGCATGTCTTAGTGGGGAAAGCTTCGACCCACTTAGAGAAAAGATCAGTTACCACAAGAGCATACTTATTATTTCTGCTGGTGTTGGTCAGAGGACCAATAAAATCAATCTGTATGGCATGCCAAGGGCCAGAGTGTCTTTGTGGTAGGAGTCTGGCATTCATTTGGTGGGAATAGGGTTGTTTTGTGCACAAACAAGGCAGTTATCTATGTACCGTTTAACATCTTTGGTGATACCAGACCACCAGGTGGTGGTCTTGAGCCTCTGGAGGGTGTTTTCCACTCCCTGGTGTCCACCAGTGGGTGTATCATGCACTTGGTACAAGAATTCAGACCTAAGGTGTCTGGGGACCACCCACAACTTGGAGGTGGAATCATCTGGCTGGTACCAGATAAGCTTGTCATCTGGTGACAACTGTAACTTACCTTCATGCCTCCGGTAGGGGTTATGTGGGAGAAGTTTCTCTTCAGTGCTCTTGTGAAGGAACCTGAACACTTCTTTGAGTTCAGTATCAATGTGTTGGGCTGCTGAGAGGTCCAAGGGGGAAAAAGGTTCAGGTTTTTTTCTGACTGCTGCAATGTGTAAGGCCACATTGGCCTCTGGATGATCCATCATCCATGTGTCCCCCCCCTCAGGCCCCTTCCTTGGTAAGGGTATCTGCTGTGTCATTGAAGGCATGATGGGGGTCATTCAGGGAATGAGCTTTGACTTTGTGCACATAGAGTTTGTGTGTGAATCTCTGCGTCAGTGAATATATGTATATTACCAGATCTTTGTACTTCACTGGACTGCCATCAGAAGAGAGGGAGGAGTTTTTCTGCCAGAAAGGAAGAAATTCTGTAAGTGAACAACAAACCCAGTTAGAGTCTGTAAATATAATGGTATCCTTGGTTCCATGCTGGATGAACTCGAGGGCACAGGTCACCACTGCCATCTCTGCATACTGTGATGATGCTATACTACAGTGCTTAGATTCTGATTGCCCCTTGGTTAAGGAGTGATTTTATTGTTTCTCTGAGAAAAGGCAAGGCCTCAGATGGAAAAGGGTATTGCCCCTGCCTCTCATGTGTCGGGTCTGGCACTTCGATGACAGTGTGCATTCTGCCACAGTCATGCTTGTTGATAGCAAATGTTTCCAGATGCCTTTGCAAAATGGGTAGGAGCTTTGGAAAAAGCTCATGATTCTTAAACAAATCTATGATGTCATACTCCTTGTTCTTGGCAGATATTGTTGCCACAACGTGGGAGTCAGGGATCAAGATAGTGTGATACTGGCCCTGAATCTGTATCAATAGCATGTTAGCTAGGTCCACCACACAGCCGTGTGGTGCAAGGAAGTCAATTCCAATGATACTAGGATGATCATGCAATACCATCAGTTGGAAGGTGTGTGAGGCCTTTAGATGGCCTAGCTCTACCAGTGGAGGTAGAGAGGGGTATGCAGGTAACCTAGTACCATCTAGTCCTGACATGTTGCTCCTCCATTGGGTGGACCAAGGAGATGTGTCCGGGTGGTCATCATGTAATACAGACACAGCCGTGCCTGTATCCAGTAACACTGTAAGTAGGTGGCCCCCAACCTTGGCCTCAGTGCAGGGCCTTCCATTTGTATCCAAGACCAGCTTGTTTACAATTCAGACTAGGGCCTGTAATTGTCAATTTGTACTGGAGAAAGCATGGAGAGGTTGGTCCTGGCTCCCCTGAACCACTTCACCATGCTGTACTGATGCTATATAGTTAGGTGCTTCTGGGTTCAGGCCTGTTTGGGCCCGAGGGCCTGTACTTCCAGTATCATCATGGCCCGTTGGAGCCTGGGTTCCCGGTTGTATGGCTGCAAGGGACTGATCAGGAACAGCATCCGCTGCAGAGTGCACTTGCCCCAGGAGTTCTCTAAACTTCTGATTTTCTTTGGCTATTTCCCTATATGAAGGGCCTGGTCTTTGTTGTTGTTTGCCCTTATTCTTATGGTACTTTTTGGTTTTATGATAGTTCCAGTTCCCACCCCATTGCTGCTGTTGCTGTTGTGGTTGTTGTTGTTGTTGGGCCTGTTGGGAGTGTTGGTTGTCTGCGGGGAGGGGCTTCTTGTGTTGGGCCTGCCCTTCCACCATGTAGTGCATCGCAGCCTCTTGAGTAGGCTCTATGGCAGCTACTTTCTTGGAACTGGAGCCCAGATCATGGATATAGAGTTGATAAACTCTCTTGGCTTTCCGAAGAATGTCAGCAAACATTTCCACGGAAGGATAAGTGATTGGCTTTACTTTTTCTCTCACTGCAGGGATCGTGTTCCTAAGGAACGGGATCTTATATTCGATAGGGTCCACATCTGCAGCTTCTTGGGCAAGGTGTTTTCCTGCTCGGGAGGCCATCCAAAGTCTCTGGTGGTAAGTTGCAGGACTTTCTTTTACATACTGTTTCACAGGGTATGCAAGCATCACTCCTACTACACCTGGGCTTTGTGCAGAAATGAGTTCAGCTGCAACCTCATCAAAGGTGGTGTTACCGTCCTGGCGGATGGCATCGAGGAGTTTGACCCACAAGCCAGGCTCGATAGTTTGGTGTAGTATTTGGACTTGATATTCTGCAGTGAGGCTAAGCATCTCGCATTTGGCACGCACCTTTTCCAAGTGGCAGCTGAGGCTGTCGGACGGGCTCATCCGACCAATACTGTCAGCTATTTGCTGAACAGAGTAGGCCATTTGTAAGGGATTAGTGGGATGATCAGGTGGAGGTATGTTCCCTCGGGCACCATCTAGGGCTGCATGAGCTGCGGCCTCCGCTACCGAGTGGACTATGCCCTCCTGAGTACCAGTTTCATGAATAAGCTACCTGATGTGGCCTTTTAAAACTTGCTTATTCCTCTCTGGAATGGGCATATTATTCACCACATTATCAATCATTCTCTCTATCTCTTGCCTGTCTTCCACATTAATAACGGCTATTGGTGGTGCCATCAGGACCAGGCTTGGGCCTGCTCCCCCCCATCATGGGGGCCACCATGTTGGCATCTCCCATGATGTGCATCATGACGTCGATGACGTATGACATGGTGTGGGTGCAGTGGGGACCTGCCATGTTGTGGATGGCTGGGTGGGGTTTCTGGGCCATAGTAGGGGTGCGACTGGGCATTGTACTGAGAAATGTCATCATCTGAAACCTCCCCTTCAGGTGACATATGGAAGGTGGGGGCTACGCCTCCCATCTCCTTAACATGTCCAGCCAGAACCTCCCACTGATGGCGCAGTTTAGCCATCTTGGATTCACATTCTGTATGACTCACATTTGCAACATGCATATCAACCTCATTCTGCATTTGTTTCTGCAACACTCTATACTCGGAGCTCAATTCGCAATTGTCCCTAATAGTCACTTCTAAGTCATTACATACCTGGTTTATCTAATCCTGTAGCTCTCCCATCTCCTCACTCAACTATTCATTCACTCTACTTAACAAGTCATTCATGTTCAAAGCCTGTCCCTTATCCTGTCTCAAACTTTCACACTCCTGCTTCAACATACAAATTTCTTGCTCTCCAGCCTGTGCTGAATGATGCAAAAGTGAATCCTTTTCATTGCGCAAAGTCTGGAGTTCGGACTCCAAATTCTGCTGCAGTCCAATACATTCCATTTCTTGCAAACCCATCTCTTGCTTAAGAGATGAAATCTGTAGATCAAGGGTTCAAAACCTCACTTCGGAGGCTTCTAGAGCAGCATAGAGAGTCGAGACCAATAGCCCTTTGGCATGACGCTTATTGGCTGTTTGTCTCGTCTCACAATACTGGGTTGAAATCCCCAGTATAGGGTTTTCAGATTGACTTACATCCTGCGCCAAGTCAGCCCATCCTCCATGGGAAGCAAGGAAGTTAGAGACATCGAGTCTCAGTTCTGCACAGATATTTGATATGGTGGCCATTGTGTGGGACGGAATGAAAAATCAAACTGTGAAACAGGCACCGTGCTATGTATCAATCCACAGCAGGCACACTTCACACACAGTCGGGCTACTGTATACTTTGTAGGCTTGCAATTCAAAGCCGCTGTGGAGTGGGTCGAGTCAGCATTGACCACACCCAAGAAAAGCAGCCAGACTTTGCAAGTGACTACAAAGTGGTCTGAAAATGGGAGAGGTGTCACAGAGATGCACACCTACTGTCCCCGTTGGGAAGGGAAGAGTTTTAAGCAACAAGTGAAAACTTACGAACACCAAATATTACCTGCACGCGGTTGCCAATTGTCAGGAGGTCTAAGCCTCACTCTCAGGTTCTTGGCAATATTGGGAATGGAAGGAATTACAAAGACGTTGCATAAGAGTAATAAACTTGTTTATTACTGCCAAAGGATAAATCACAGTTGTCCTAAGCAGTTCTTACCAATACAAACTGGGAGTCAATGCTAAGCATTTCCTATACCTCAAGGTTTCTTCGTATCTCTTGGGGTCTCCGAGGTATAAGACTCAGTGTCTCACATTATATACCTATGATAATTACTATGGTTACTGTAAGATAGAAACATTTCTAGTTACAGAGATGAGCCCTATTGACTAAATTAGAGGTGGCTCCACAGTCCAAGATAACATTATACAATTTTGTAGTAGTCATCAGTTTCTAAAACAAAAGAGTACAGTATACAGAGTCTTACATAACTCAGTGTAGTAGTACAAATCACCAAAAGGTGGCAATGCCAATTTATATATTATAATCATTCCAAGGACACAGATGTCCTAACATCTTATGAGTAAGAAATACACAGAAAATACATAGAAAAATATATGTATTAGCAAGCAAAATGTATAACAATAATATGCGTACATATCCTGACATCTACTGTTATACAGTAGATGCCCTTAGCCCTATATGCTAGTATAACATATGCCTAAGCACTAGCTGTCTACAGTGTACCTCTGGGGGTACCAATAAGGGTGCAGGGACCTCATGTAACAGCAGCATCTTGACATCAAGCAAAAGTGTTCACAGTTGCATGCCACATCTGTGTACACTTTGCACTCTCTGCAATGGCCCATGACCAACTTAGACAGCTGCAGATTCAAAACAGCCTCCCTCAACACTGCCTCAAGTTGGAAGTTGTCACACACTGGAACTCAACACTTTACATGGCAGAGTGGTTGTGTGAACAGTGCAAAGCCATCTCAGAACACCTAGTAATGCACACTAGCCATGACAGTTCAGGGGCTTCAATGTCTCTGACAACTGAACAGTTGCACCTCATGGACTCAGTGATATCAATTTTGAGGCTGTTTGAACATGCAGCACAGTCAGTGAGTGGTGACACTGCATCCATTGGTCAAGCCATTCCACTACTGTGGGTTCTGAGGCAGACTGTGTTGAATCTGCAGCCTAGTCTTGATGTGTCCAGAGATAGACCAAACAGTGCATTACTTAAACACATGCTAACAATATTAGACCGCAATTGCCACATCATCACTATTCAGCATAGTGCAGAATTTGGAATAGTAACAATGCTGGACCCACACTACAAATGTGACATTGCATCCTTACTGAAGGGAGGGTTCAAAACCTTACTGGATGGCTGGTGCGGTTGGGTCATGGGGCACAGAAGTCACATGCAAAGTTTGGCAAACCGCATCAAAACAAGACTGAAGGTCGCTGTGGATTAAGCTCATGCAGTAAGGTGGCTGTTGGACAAAGGGGGTTGTCAGAAAAACAGGTTGGCATTAACCCACTTTGAGGTGCCTTGTTTCAAATAGGAATCTGTGACCTCGATGAAGCCAGTGAACAAGTGGATGACTCATCATCAGGACTGTGTGCAGCACAGAGAATGGTTGACACCTATTTGACAGAAAACATGTATCCGTCAGTACTTGATCCTCTGCTGTACTGGAGTAATAAGATCAATGAATAACCAGAGCTGACTTTAGTAGCACTGAAGTACCAGACCAGACCACCCTCCAGTGTAAGTGTGGAGAGGGTATTCAGTTCTGCTTGGGCAATAGTGCATGACTATCATATTAACCTCTCACTCACAAATGTCAGCATTCTGACATTTATAAAATGAATCAAGGTCACATATCAAGTCGAACTACCATGTCTGTGTTTGTACCCCATCACGATGATGGTTGTGCTGATGATGTGGGTGAAGCAGACCATCCTGGTAGCAGCACCAAATGGTCTACCATTGAGGTTGATGATTCAGTCATGGAAAAATAATTCATGAGTGGGCTCAATTCTGACCTTGACAACTGTGAGGGCAGCTTTCTCTTAGATCAGGAGGATGAGGATGATGGTGCTGGTAGTGTGGAATGGGTTTAAAGGCTGTTACATTTCTGTAATGTTACCTTTTTTCTTTTATAAAAGAAAAACAGTGTCCTTGACTCTAATTCCATATGATAGATATGCATAAATAATCACCCATTATTCCATTTTACCTTCCCATTGTTAGATTTTTAAAGTGCTTTTAACTGAATGTGTGCTGCTGGCATTAGCAAACAGTCAGCAGCATCATAAACACAACTGTCCAGTTTTTGTAGCCACTTAAATAATGCTGATTATATGACATATATCCTCCTCCTGAGTACTCAAAGACTGTAACATACCATATCCAGCCACCCATCGTGATGAGAGTGAGAGAGAGAGAATGTGTACTTGTGCCCATGCTCAATGAATGTTCCCGCAGACAGCCACAGCCACCCATCTTGATGAGAATGAGAGACAGGAGAGGTGTACATGTGTCCATGCCCAATGAATGATCCTGCAGCCAGCCACAGCCACCCATCTTGATGAGAATGAGAGACAGGAGAGGTGTACATGTGCCCATGCCCAATGAATGATCCTGCAGCCAGCCACATCCACCCATCTTGATGAGAATGAGAGACAGGAGAGGTGTACATGTGCCCATGCCCAATGAATGATCCTGCAGCCAGCCACAGCCACCCATCTTGATGAGAATGAGAGACAGGAGAGGTGTACATGTGCCCATGCCCAATGAATGATCCTGCAGCCAGCCACAGCCACCCATCTTGATGAGAATGAGAGACAGGAGAGGTGTACATGTGCCCATGCCCAATGAATGATCCTGCAGCCAGCCACAGCCACCCATCTTGAGTACAGTGAGAAACAGAGAGTCTGTACCTGTGCCCATGCCCAATGAATGATCCTACAGTCAGACACAGCCACCTGTCTTGATGAGAATGAGAGACAGGGAATGTGTACTGGTGCTCATGCCCCAAAGGAACCCGCAGGCTCAGCCAGCCACAGCCACCATTCTTCGTATTATCATTATTTTACAGTGAGTATGTACTAATTTGTTATACTATGGTTTTTCTTTGAACTGTGTGAATACTTCCTTAAGCATTTTATAGATGACTTTGTCACCAAATACCAGCAAGTGATTTTTTTTTCACAGGTTCAACATACAAACAGTGTAACAGGACAGGACTCGGAGTACTGCAGTGTCACACAGCCACCTAAAGGATATCATTTTCAAGTAAGTATCAATCGTATTTCATCTGTCCTTTTTTGTCTTTCATTTTTCAAAGCCAGTGTAAATCATACAACAGAGGTGATATACAGGCAAGAAAATGTACTTTTCATGCACAACTGTCACTGGCTTACTTCAGTGCAACATGGTTGAACTAAGTTTTATCCTGGTCATCATGACAACATGTCATGCAATTTAACTTGAGTTAATAGAGTATACCAGTGCATGTCACACGCACTAAACTTGTTAGCTTTAGCTGCTGTTGTAGTTACTTACTAGTAGCTTGGTATTTTAAGCTGGATATAACAGACAGGAACAGCCACACTTGTAACAGAATGGCTTAGTGCAATGAAGTCAGAATAGTTTCTTCTTCACCTTTTGGCAGGTAACATTTAGGTGCTGTGTGCTGCCATCAGTGCTTTCTCCAAATCAGAACATGTGCAGCTTGTATGAATCTGGAGGATACACATAAATTCTGCAAAGAAAGCAAAACCATTACTGAAACTTGTTTTCAAATGAAGCCCCACCCCACCACCCAAAAATACTTACCTTTCATGGCTTGACACTAGTTTTAATAAAGCAAAAGTCAGCAGCAAGCTGAAATGTATGCAACCAAAATTGGACTCGATAACCTTTGAGAGAAAAAAAGATTACATACAAACGTGTATATATATATATATATATATATATATATATATAAATATGAAATACAAAATCACACATACCCCCACAATGCAAAGCATCATGGGCTGCATATGCAAATCACCACAGTATATTATGCTAGTTCAACTTTAAGCAGAAATGCATGGTGCTAAAAGACCTCTCACACAGTTTTTTTTTATTCAACTTTTATTAAAGTTTACAATACAGAGAATGAATCCACAAGGCATTTGACATAAGAAGACAGTAATTACTAGACAAAATTCTACTGATTCGTCCTTTACCTACCCCCCCCAACCACTCATACCCCCCTGGCCCAAGCGCAGCATCACCTCCACCAAGCTACATCATGTATTACCATGAACATGTACCTCAAACTTGTATAGAGTACAGGGTTTGAAAGGAGCCCCATATCCTGTTAAACTTGTTAAGTTTATTAGAAAGGCTTGCAGTGGTTCTCTCCATTCTGAGATTAGCCAGAAGCTCCTGGAGCCACTCAAAATAGGACAAGTTATCAGAATCTTTCCAATGTCTAAGGACCACCTTTTTAACAGACATGGAGATTAATGCCATATAATATTTCCTACTCCATAGAGAAATACCAGAAAAATCCCCCAAAAGACATACTTCTGGTGTAAACAAATCCCCAAGCCCCAACAATGGATCTACTCTTTGTTTAATGTTAGACCAAAGTACAGCAACACTGGGACAGTTACAAAAAATGTGAAGAAGGTCCCCAGGATGCAACTTGCACCTAGTAGAAATCAGAGAGGGCACCACACCCAACTTAGCCAACTTTTGAGGGGTATAGTAAATATTGTGCAAAATTTTAAATTGCATTAATCTAAGTCTGTCCTGGAGTAAAAATTTATGACAGTTATGCCAGAGTTGAGGCCATTCTAATTCCTTATCTGGAAAGAGAGAAGACCAATATGAAACTGGGGCTAGGTTATCAGGGAATGCCCATGCAAATAAAATACTATATATCTTAGACACTGCATGGGGCAATCCAGTCAAATCTGCCAGTGTAGCCTGAAATGAGATATGGGCAACAGGGGGTGGAGTAACTCCAAAAACTTTTAACATAAGGTGCCAAAGCTGAAAAATTCTAAAAATGTTCCCCTCAGGTATCCTAAACTTATGCATAATTTCCACTGAGGAACACCACTGTCTGTCAACCGTTGTAAAATCTTTCAGTTGACAGTTTTCTAAGTGGGAGAGCCAGTTATGTGATAAGAACTTGTTATCTAGTTGTAGACTATGATTATCATTTATTGGCTGAGACAAGTCCTTAACATTGTCATAGTTGAGAAATGCACACAATTGAGTGTGAGCAATAATTGATACTGCG